>OX638389.1:40631219-41235801 GCA_951813805.1 Limnephilus auricula | reverse complement strand
CAATAATTGACAGTTTTCAATTTTGGAGGCGGGTATGGAAACCGCCGACGAGATCCGTTTATTGGATAACCAACACCCCTGCCGTAGGTCTAACCAAGTGGTTCGCTACGTTTGGTGACTTATAAGGGGTTCCCGGGTTCATGAGTGGAGATTTGTCAAGTTCTTGACCGAGAATCAACCATTAATTAAGTAATTGTTTTATTGTTTAAATAATCATATTATTTAAGTAATTTTTTTTTTTACTTTTTCCAGATTAGTTACTCTAAAACTTAGATGTTAATCAAACGAACATTCATATTGCAAGGGTCAGTCTAAAACAAGTTTCATTCTCACACTTAACTCAACAAAAATGCTGTTGACCTGTGTGTATAAAATATTATAAAACAGTACCAACTACTCGTACGCATCTGCATCCAGTGAGACTATATCATCCCCAATTAGGATATGTTGTGATGCTGAAGGTAGTAGGGAGGAAAAGGAGATGAGTTGGGGATGTACCTGGCTACTCAGATCTGGTCATCAAACCCGCCCAAACAATTTCAAGCAACGTTTCGTTTCTGAATTGTGGTCTCACACCAGAGAGTAACTTCCACCTTTTCTGAGAGTAACTTCCACTCTGGGTATAATATATCGCTTTGTCATAATATTTATTGTTCTCACTCCTGTAAGCAACTTTGCGTAACTCAATTTATTTAATTAAGGTAGAAGTAATTCTTTAATTGGAGGGTCGACGTTGTCATAGTAACACCGCCTTCGCTGTGACAAAATTAGAGAACTGATCCAAGATAACTAATGATCTTGCTCTTTTACTGGCTGGCTTTGACACGCATAGTTAATCTTCCGATCCGAACGTGTCAATATTGTAACAGTCCTTCCCTTTAAAAAACCTATCCGAGAAAAACCTCATTAACGTAATGAGCATTTTTAATAAAACGGAAGGATAGATTGTTACATTTTCTTCTAAGTAACGAATCTAAATTATGAATTATATTTTGTTTTCTATCTGGAAGAATGTTGTAAACTCTTATAGAAAGGTATCTAATGTTTCGTTGACCAAAAGAAGTATGCGTTAAAATTGTAAAGTTTGTAGTTTCAAGTACAGAGAGTATTTAATCTTGTTTGTAGTATTTTTGTATAATAGTGTGTATACGAGTGAGTATTGTTTTTGCGTACTAATAACTATCGAACTTTGAAGACATTCATAATATTTAAGATTAAGTTAGAGTATGAAATTAGATGTAGTCTAAGGATTATTTTTGTATTAGTTTTCTGTGTCATTATGTTTGGGTTAGTGCAGTGCCACCTCCCCACCTCCCCATGCTATGATACCATATACAATAATAGATATTCAGACTACAAAATAAATAAGTTTCAAGTATTATAAGTCGAGAATTTTCCTTATATGATATCATATTTTGTTACAAATACACGTGGAAAGAACTACGCTAAGAATCTCCTCTGGAGTTAGAATGACGAACGAGGTGTTCAGGTCATGTATGATGTGAAGGTGCATGAGAAAGTGGATAAATAAAAAAAAATGGAATAATGTTCCTAAGTGTCTCATGTTTATGATTATTGCAGTGGTGTTGGCCCTACTTCCTTTACCTAAATATCCGAACCGACACTCATGCTGTGTATACAGTGTGTATATACGAGTACATACGAGTACGAGTATTGACGACCGTCCGTGGTCGAGTGGTAACAAAACTTGACTCCCAATCGGAAGGTTGCGGGTTCGAACCCGGCGTGCGCAAATAAATGATTTGTGTTATTTCACAATTAATTAATAAAAATAATATATACTACATTTGCGGCACGTTCCAGAGTGGAAGATACTGTCAGTATCGCCCTGGTGTAAGACCACCATTCAGAATTGAGACGTTGCTTAATAATGGCTTTAGCCATGTTTAGTGACTAGATCTGAATATCCAGGTACTTCTCCAAATTCCTCTTCCCCATCTTCTTCTTTCCCCCACTTATCTTCAGCCTCACAACATACCCCAATTGGAGATGCCATAGTCTCACTGTCTCCAGACGGGAGCAGTTGGGACTCTTGTGAGGTATTCTCTATTAAAAAAAAAAAAAAAAAAAAAAAAAAAAACATACGTTGCGAACAACTTGTCGTGCACAGCCCGTACACGTCGCTTCTGAAACAACGAAACCAGCAATCCAGTATGTATTCCAGAATACGGAACGATTCAAAAGTGTGCAGGTGACATTGGAACAAAATCCAGTTACAGCATTAAGATGAAGCCCGGTGGTCGAGAAATTTTAATAATAGATTTTACAATTTTGTTGCTGTCACTGTGGCTCTTACTCCACCGGATATGGAGCGAAAGGGGTAATGCACCTCGGGCTACTAATACCTGACTAAAATCGTCAAAATCGTGATTTTGTATTCCCCACTTTTCTCCTCTAAAAGTGGACCGATTTTCAATTTTTTTATTTTTATCAACTACATAAAAAGAAACTATTCTGTGTCTGTACGTTTTGCTTTTTTAAAAAAAACATTGTCTAGCTTGTATACTGAACGTCTTTTGACGGCGTTTAAACCAGTCAAGTTTATTGATTTTTGGAAGGTCATAACTTCTATAAGAAGAAACTTATCAAAAAAAAAAAAGTACCGACACGCTAGTGGTTGATGTCTATTTATTAAAAAATTTTCTCTAGGGTTAAAATCCAGAGAGATAAATGGGGAATACGGTTGTATGGAAAAATCACCGCCTGGTATAACCCTCAACCTAAATATCCAGGAAAAGGTTATCAAAAAATTGACTTACGTAGTTGAATTTCGGTGACCAGAAATGAATACACGATCTAGGAAAACTGCCATAGAAGATTAAAACTTAGTAACCAAAATAACGAAGAAAAATTATAAATTACATTTGCCGTGGTGTGGGGAAAGTGGGGGAAACTTATAAATTTCATATGTATAGTTTTTCATTTAAAAATACAAATAGTTTATACATTTAAAAATGCAAATACATTATAATACAATGTAACTCAAACGATAAATTCAAATAAATTGCTAATGTAAGTTATATGCTTAGGTGGTAGATTATGCATATTATATACAATATTCTTGGATGACAGAATGTGAACAGAGCTGAGATTTGCAGATGTATGTACAAATTCTGTCCTTCACTCATTCCTGTCACAGTACTTATTTAATGCGCCGTGAATCTTTTAAGAGTCTACGTATTTTATAAGTGCTCAGAGCACACTTATCCAACGTCGCAAGTTTATTTTTACAACACATATTTTATACGTATTATGTATGGAAATCCATATTGAAATAATCTTTGCAATGTTTTAGATCTGACTTAATCGATTTTCTAGTAAGTACTCCTTTTCAATTAAACTCTGTGACTTTTTGTTCAGTACACATTTAAGCTACGCGTTCACACCATTAACGCACTTAATCAATGTTAAATCGTCAAAAACATACTTCTATAGTAATACACAAATTTTATTAATATTGTCATTAATTTCTGAAAAACCTTCCAGCACTTAAGCACAATTCCAGAACGCTTAATACAACTTCCAGAACCCCTTCTGATTATTTCTTAACACTATTGTATTGTCGTTCAAAACGAGCTTAACCGACAATACTGTCTTTTTTTACTATTAAACACTGACAATTGAAAGTCACAACCAGTACTGAAAATCGTCCAGAGGTATTTAAGCACAATTCCAGAAGTGCTTAAGCACATTTCCATTAGTACTTACGCACATATCCGGAAGCACTTAAGCACATTTCCAGAAGCACTTAAACCCATCCCATTAGTACTTACACACATATCCAGAAACACTTAAGCACATTTCCTGAATTACTTAAGCACATTTTCAGAAGTAATTAGGCACATTTCCAGAAAACTTAAGACCTCTGCCGGATTCACTTAAGCACATAGCCATAAGCATATCAGTACATTTTCAAGAGTACTTAAGCGCAATTGTAGAATGCTTAATCGAGTTTCCAGTACCCCTTTCCTTGAGACTATACGACCCAAGCCACCCTGGAGGGCCTGTCGGTCTCCAGGTTGTTGACCCCGGGGAAGTTGCGGGTCTCCTGAGGGATGAGGCCACCGGGGGCCTCGGCTGGCTGTCAGGCCGTGGCAGCCCGCCAGTCGATGTTCAGCAGGGCGGCTTGGCAAGCCAGAGTCGTGCACGTTAGCACGATCTGCACGCATGCCAGCACGGTCAGGTCGCGCGATGATGGCTGCTGGTATTTGTCGGGGTCTTGGTCGTCGAGATCCTCGTCAGATATTGAGCTAGAAAAAAAAATATTATTATTTTGTTTTGTTCATAATTTTGGCTTTCCAGTATTTAACAGTGTGCATTATTTATTTGTTTATAAGATATACACAATACTTTAAATATACGTTTTAAGGTATGTTAAATGAATGACATGGTTTTGTAACTATTACGTAAATCTGTAAAGTGTCGTAATTTCGCCTGGGTTTTAAAACATAATTATGATAAAACTAGTTATTTTTTTAATTTAAAAACACGAAATGTCATTTTTCGCCGACCCCTATGTTAGGAACTGTTGCAAGTTTCGTTGAAAAATGACATTTCGTGTTTTTAAATTTAAAAACTAACCATTAAAATGCACTTTTTTATTCCGGTAACTGAATTGATTAGTACTAGTAAATATCTAACTACTACTACTGGTAACTGAATTGATTAGTACTAGTAAATATCTAACTACTACTACTTTTTAAATTTATTTTTTTCGTCCATATTAAGCGTGTCCTGGTTTTGTAAATATTTTCCCTTATATTTCACACAATCAAGGACCGGGTTACGTCACGAACTCTGCCGCACGGTATTATGCTCTTGCCGCCGTTTTCGCGGGCTTAATAAAATTCAAACTTGTAGAATTACTTTAATTATGAAAACGAACTTTAAAAAAAATACTGGTATTTAAGTTTGCCTGGCAACATAGATAAAAATTAAATTTAAAAAGTACTCTACCTTCTTATTATCATTTCTTAATATTATTATGTTACGATACCTTGCATTAAAATTATACCTATGTGGACATCTTCAATTACGACACGAATAAGAAATACTTGTTTTTCTGACGCCATGAGCGATTTTTATCACTTCATTTTTATTATAAATTCTATATAGTTATATTTTTTTTTATGTATTTTAATTTTAATGTCTTGTTCTTGTGAGATAAAGTCACAAGAAGGAAATCCAGAGACGTTTTAATTTTTTGTACCTAAACAAGCTGATAAAATGTGAAAAATCGATTTCCCAAAAAAGAATAAATAAAAAGGGGAATTTAATTAATTGTTGAAGAAGAAGATAATACTAACAAATTTAAAAGAAACATAAAACAGAACACGACACATTCTGTCTTGTTCCGTTAAAAAAATATCTGTTTTGTTCTGTTAAAAAATTATGTGTCTTGTTCTGTTAAAAAAATTATCTGTTGTTTGATAAGTTTTGACATGGAAATATGTAGATAAGTTTTATAAAAAGTATTTTCTTTTCATCAAAATATTGCCATAAAGTGAATTTATAATAATTATTAAATAAATTAGCAAATACCCGGTATGCGTTACAATGTCACTCAAAGATAGAAAGTGATTATTTCTCTTTCACCCCCCCCCCCCCCGTCCCCTTCCCCTTCCCCCTTGAAACCCCTTCACAAACAAAGAAACGTTCATTTTTATGTGAAAAGATTATTGTTTTTTTTTTTTTTTTTTTTGAGAGAACAGAATAAATAACAAAAGGCAGTCATTTTCCTTTATAAATGCTTTTGAGATTCATATTTTAATTTCCATATCCCTTTCTTTTTATCCTGCCCTGTTTTACGACCCTTGCTTTGACTGTGCGCCCAGTAAAACGCGAAGAGTTTACTCGGAATTGTACAAATGCACGTTGTTAGGTCGGGCTTATTGCAAAAACAAGGAAAAGCACATACAGTTGCTAACAGCAACGCAGGCTAATTGTAATTACCCCAGCAGGCTATGTCCACGTAATTTGGTTGCGACAATCCAAGTGAACTCTGGACTTACAAAAAGTTCGCTCTTATGTATGAATATGTTTATTTTAGCTCCACATATTGTATTTGTATCGCTAACCTAATTGGTCAATCCGTAGAATATATTGATTATAAAGGTAGTTATCCTGCACACCATTCTACCTGCTTTGAGTTACTCTTATAGGATTGGAGATCAGAGTATCACTAAAAGAAAAATATGCTCAACTCTTTGTAAGTCTCGCCTTTCGTTTTATTATTTTTTTTATTTATTTATTATTTAGATATACACGGTACATTATATGTCACCAGCGATAAAGTATATTGCATTTTACATAGTTAAATTTCGCCTAGGATGTGAACGATTCTTAATTTTAGCTAATAATAATAAAAATAAAGGTTTTTAATACAATAATACTTTGTTTTAATTCCACTTTATTATTTCTTTATCCAACCGGTTTCGGTTCAACCTGAACCATAAATATACATAATAGCAATACATTTTTATTCATCCCTGAGGAACGTTCAGGTTGAACCGAAACCGGTTAGATAAAGAAATAATAAAGTGCAAATTAAAACAAAGTATTTTTGTGTTTATTATAATTATGTATTCCCACAAAGTGTTTGCTACATGTGAAAATTTAAAAATAAAGGAGATGTGTGGAGATATTAAGAGAAATTTTGAACTCAATCAGTAAAATTTACTCATGGATTTTAATAATTGATCACTGAACATAAAGTGGGAGTGGTTTTAAAATAATTTATATCACGCTAAGAAAAAAATTCGGAGAGGGTAAATATATAGATTTTTTTAATGTAAATATTTAAAGTGTAAATATATACACCAATAAAATATGAAAATCTCTGGTGAAATATAACTTTGTCTTGCAATAATTACTTGGAACACTAATGAACTTGTGAAAATTGCTCCATAGGCCTTAAATATTTACATGGAAGCATTTTGTGTAAATAGGTGGAAAAGTATTCTAAAATGTAGAACTCACTTTACCGGAACATGTGATTGATGGATGAGTTAAAAGGCGATTAAGAGCGTATCAATCAGGACTACTGATTCCTACACCGAAAGTAATGATTATATTTCACTTTGTTGCCAAGAAAAGATTTTGAATTATGTAGTCGGAAACATTATTAGAGATAAACCCCTCGTGCTAATTTGTTAGCTTTTCAAAACAACTTGTAAATGGTCTATGGTCTCATAGAAATCATTGTTTCTCCCTTACTACCATGGCGAGAAATGTGATCTTAACGGTGTTGGAAAGAGAAAACATCACGTAATATATTGACCGGTCAGTGGTTGTGTGGGCATCGCGTTTGGGTCCCACCCAGGCGTTCCGTGTTCGATCCCTCGGCTGGCTAAGTCCTCCATCACAATACAAGCAATATCTTCCGCTTAGTGTGGTGGTAGTAGGAGATTTTCAAATGTTGTTGGGTTATTCGTAACCCGGGAATGTTTGTCTTTCTTTAAAAAAAAAAAAAAAAATATTGAAATCTAAAATTTAACCACAAACGTACAACTTTTTGAAATCAAGGTTTCCGACTCCAATTCCAAAATGAAAGCTTGTGAATTTTTTATTCATCATTTTTACACGAAACCACAAAATGATCTTATCATTATCTCTATAAAAAAGACTCAATATTACAAATATTCAAAGATAAGACATTAAAAAATAATATAGTTAACTCATCGTTAAGACGTAAATATAATATCCAAATTCTATTATTTTCTACTCAACAAATGCAAAATAATTATGTATACAAAGGGATAACTTACTTCAATAGCCTTCCCGAAGAAGTAAAAAAAATAAGAGATTTAGCATTATTCCAGAAAAAGATCAAACTATTCTTAAAAAACTGTATGCAATAAAATCATGTAACCTTAATCCTGTAAATCAAACCATCAAATATTGTATAATGTCTTCCTTAATCTAGTCTTTAAGATATTATATTAATTATGGACTAAAAATTGTATATTCTTACATAACTCCTACACCAAGCTCAAGAGCCAGTTCTCTTAATTGGTGTAGAAACCAAAAAAATGATGTTTTCACCTTTTTGTTATACCTTTTTATTATATTTTTGTTTTTATTTAGTTATTCTATTGTTAAACAATGATTAAAATTTGTAAAATTGTTGTGTGTAAGAGGTGAAATAAATTGAAATAAATTTAAAAAAAAAAAAAAAAATTATATAAAAAAGTGGTGATAAAAAAGTTTATAATACATTTGTCTAACAAAATATGAGTGTATTTTTATTTCCTTCATAGCTAGTAATTTTACTTATAAATAACATAAAGATATTTTTGTTATTTATTTTTGGGGTGTTATGCCGTGTTACGCTACCTCCTTCTTTAGCCAACGTTTTCAAACATCTGCCCTGATGATGGACACTGTAACGTTGTCCGAAACGTTGGCTAAACACCCCAAAAATTATTAACTAAAATACTTTTGGCCGTGAAAATTTAAAATCATATCCAACAAAAAGATATTTCTAAGACTTTTTAGGTTTGTTTTCAAAAATATTATATTTAAAAATTACATGGTTATTTCCATGCCATGGACGGTACTCATACCCGCCTCCCAAATTGATTATGCACTTTACGGAACAGGCACTTAGCCTGGGAAAAATTAAACAAAAAATATTAACTAGAAAATATTCGTATACAGATAGCAAAGAATTTTATTAAGATTTTGAAAATTGATTCATTTTAGGTTAGCCCACCTTTTACGAATACAATAAAATACAATTTTATCTCTCCTATTTATTATTAACGTCCTTTCAACTACCTTTAAGATAACAGGTTTCGACTTATTAAGAGGTTACGTTGTGTGCATTTTATATTTCATCGACACTGATATATGTAGCAGAGCTAACGACCCAAGGGAACCACATATTAAGATAAATGGACAGGCGAAGAGTGATGTAACCATGAATCATGGAAAGATTTCCAATTTTCCTTAAGAAATAGCCTACGCTCGTGTTTCTCCTTTCGAACATTCTTCTTCATAAAAGGTTTCATAAAATTTATCGGCGAAACCAGGTGAATGCTAAAACCCTTTCTCGAAGATCATAAATAGTTCATTTCTTCTAGGTTTTATTTTTGTGCGAATACTTGTAAAATTTTTTTTTTTCTAGAAACTCAAAATATGAACAAAATTCGACAACTTGCGATTGACGGAACTTCAATGACCCGTCAATAGCAAACTATAAAGGTAAGTACATACTGGGTCGACGAACAATATTTGGACTGTTTAGCAACCATACATTTTCTATGAAAAATTATGAATTAGAATATCACTGGCCACACGCATCGCAACGTGTGGTTAGTAAGCATTCCAGATATTGTTAGGCGTCGCGATGCGTACGACCGTCGACCCAGTATGTATCTACCATAATCCATACATATATCATCCATACTTATTTGATTTATTTTTGGGGTATTATGCCTTGTTGTGCTACCCTTGTCTTTAGCCAACGTTTCGGAAAGCATTGTAGTGTCTATCATCAAGGCAGATGTGTAAAGTCACATATCTGTTACACAGCTGTTTCAGATCTGTTACATATCAGTTACATTTCAGTTACATGTTACACATTTGATACGCAATATAACACATATATATGTTCAATTTGGGAGGCGGGAATGGGTACCGCTGCTCCGGGAACCAGTTATTAGATAACCAACACCTCTACCATAGGTCACCCCAAGTGGTTCGCTACGTTTGGTGACTTAGCAGGGTTGCCCGGGTTCATTGTCTAGGTCTTGGCGGCGGATGATATAGACACACTGAACCCCAGATTCCTACCCAACCCTCATACCTTTTTCCTTCAAAAAACTTACTCTCCTTCCTTTCCTTAAAAATACCCTCCACACAGCATCCCCAAAGATGTCATAGGCCCTGAGGAAAATTATTTTCCACAGGGCCTCCTGTGTGGACGTAACGTATTTTTTTTTTTTTTAAATACACCTATTACACAACCGCCCTGATGACGAACACTGTAATGCTGTCCGAAACTTTGGCTAAAGAAGGAGATAACGAAACACGGCATAATACCCCAAAAAATAAATCACGATAATCCTTTTGGCCGTGAAAATTCCAAATCAAATCATCCATACTCCGCATATCATCCATTTACAACCACATTTTTTCATAAAAAAATTCTGCAGTAAATACATTTTTTTTATTATTTCACTCTCCTTCTGAATATACTTATTCGATAATACTTTTTCGATATTGTACACTTCGACCATATTGTATTAGTTAATTCGCCCACGTTGTAGACAAACTTTATCTATCCATCGTCGTCTAAGGAAGAAGTTTATGATCATTAGTTAGATATTTTGCTTAGGGGGTTTCTCACCATCCTTCCAATAGCTTATCTACCCTAATAACGAATATTATTAAAAATAAAAATAAAATACTCGCAGTGATTAGCAAACTCGGCCAACTTATCCAATATATAGACACTATTCATAGGTTCGAGTACCGAATTATAAACTTCAACATAATAGATAAATAAACCGTAAATCGTAAATCTAAAATATTCGTTTTTAGTGTAGATAAGCTAATGGGAGGACGGTGAGAAACCCCCTTAATCGTTTAGCCGCCATACGCTGAGGAAACCAACGATATTCAAATATCACTTACGGTATTAAGTTAAGTAATTGATTCAATCAGAAACATATTTGTATTCAATCGTTTAAAATTAATTTGATTTGCCAATTAAACCGGATTATCATTCGCGAAATTCCATTCAAATTTAATGAATATTCAAAACGGTTTACATTTCAACACAATTACCGTGAAATGTTTTGAATCCATTTGTAATAATGTATACAAAATTTTATGATTACAAATTGATTTATCTTTACATATAAAAAATAATGTTTCTTTATTTGTCCTGTATGCGTACCTACACCATTCATCCGATTGCGATGAAACTTTGGTGAATTGTCGTGCGTACGCCTGTTGTGAGTTCTACCGTTTCGAAAAATGTGTGTATTTCATATAGTTTAGCCGCAGAGATGGAAGGGATTTGTGGTAAGGGGAATTCGGGAGGGGAGAGGGGAACAATAAAGGAGGATGACGGGTGGGGGACGAGGGAACAGGGAAGGCGGGAAAGGTGAAGGGGAAACCGTGATAGGAAAGGGGAACGCGGGAGGGGGTGACTCTTCAGTGGAATTGCAACGCATGTCGGATACTAGCTAGTTACAAATAAATGTTCAATGTCGAAAACTATAAGTATTTTAATGGCTTTAAACACAATCTAAATAAAATTCAAGTATGCCTTTAAACTTTGTTACTGTGATACAATTAGACGGTTCAATTTCGTTTCAAGGGGTCTCGTAATTTTTGATATTAGAGACAGATATTATGACTACTCCACTTTCACGTATTGTAAAACCCTAATTAGTATCTCATTGTTTCAATTTTAAAGAACAGAATCTACCTAATGCAGCACACGAAAGCCGCAAGGGACAACCGCAGGAGTTGTGGTTTGTTCGTCGGTCACCCGCAAATCGAACCGCAATATTTGCGGTTACAAATATTTTACATTGATTCGGCTAATAAAATCATACAGGCAGGTTGCATTTCAAACAAGTTTGCTAAAGGTTAAATTTATTATTATATAAATACCATTAATAGGTATCTATATTTTCCTCAAGATGTCAAAAATCTTACCACTCTCGCATCAATCAATATACGTGAAAAATGTTGTTTGTTGCAGTGATTTAGGACTTGACGCTGTTGATCACTAGGCTACTAACTGGTCTGATTGATTTGGTGATCTAGTATAGTGAATATAGTGAACATACATTTCTAAGAAATTCAATAAAAAACGGGAAGTATACTTTAGAATATGACGCTCAATAAGTAGGTATTTTTTTTTTTTAGTTACTTTTTTTTTTTTTTACTAGAAATTTAAAAACCATGAGTATAGTAATAGAGTCAGGGAACATATCTCTTTACGAAATAATAACTACTCCCAGTTTGCTAATCATTTATTAGAGACAGGCCATAGCTTAAATAAAGAAAAAATTAAGTTTAAACATTCAAATATTATTATATATTTTAATTTGTGCTCCTTAGAAACCTTGGAAGTAAACGAAAATTTAAAATAAAAAAATTATTTAGTAAACAAAATAATAGCACCTTGGTTGACCATGTTTCCTTTTTATTTTGACTCCTCCCACCGTACTCTTCTCCTCATCAACAGATCACCACTCCCACCACACTCAAATAATTATTATTTTTTTCTGTATTTGCATAATTGTTGTTGTGTCTACACCGGTAGTAAATATATAAAATTAAGTAACAAATGTAGTTTGTGAATAAAACTGTCCAAAATAAAATTAAAACCAAAGAAGAAATAAAACATTTTCACGAAAATACCGAGAGTAATTATATGTAATGAACAACATAATTACTTTCGGAATTATGGTGAATTTTTTTTGTTTATTTAATATTTTGATTGATATGGACATATTCTCGTGTAATTTAGGAAACTTCAAAAAATTTGTCATAGCTAACATTAAATAGTGTTGCTGTGAATCGTTTCCACTTACTTGTCATCCAATTTATATTATAAATTTGTTCACTTTAGTTGTAGGTATAATATGTATTTTGTACATTTATTATTATTTATGTATTGTTATTATTGCTCAATAGCAATAATAACACTTGTTTATTTTTTTATGAATCATTTATTTTTCTCTTCTATGTACTTGTTTCTTTACTTAAAATTCTACTGTATAAATATTTGTAACTATATAAAACGTGTGGTATAATACCCCCCCCCCCCCCCCTTAACATTCTGACATAAAACATTATTATTATAATTATTTAATAACATCATTTGACGTAGGCGATGGAAACTTCGGGGGACAAATATTTTGGAAATGAAACTTAACTGTAAACTGATTGAATAAATGATTTCAATATTACTGTCAGAAAAAAAAAATGGACAGAAAAATTGTTTGAAAATTCAGACGCTAGTGATTCGTAACAAAAAACGAATAATGTTATCTTGGAGGAAAAGGGATGTTCTATTGGGTTGTGCCACTGAATAGGTTAACCGATGGACATGACGTTTTGCGAGTGTATCTGGTAATGTAACTATTCTCTTACTTCTTAAAAATTCAGAAGTCTCTCTTGAACAGAAACAATAAATTTCAGTGGCCCGTCCGAAGCAGAGTTCAAGGGGTATGAATTATATACACTTCTAGAGACTTTTGGTTTAGTGGGATTAGCACAGGAATAAAAAGGCTGAAAGGTAATACCGTTATCGTGATGTTAATTATACAGCGAATTACTGTAAAATGTTAACTTAGATAACAGACTTAGGACTAAGTCTTTTTACGTAAAAAGCTCATTTTGTTTGTTTTAAGAGTTAATGACTATAGGTATTGGCGTTATATCCAACTCTTATAAAATAACTACCATAATCGCTACACTGAATTTAATAATAACAGAAATAATAAGTATTAACGACAATGGACCATTAAAAAAGAGAATAAGGTATTTTTTTAGTTAACTGTTGTTTTTAAACTAAACATATTTTTAAATTACTTGTTTTGACTCATCCGTGTCATAAACAAAAAAAATATGTAACAAATGTACGTGGAAAACAAAACTCTTTAAAACAAAGTGGGTTAAAATTTTTTTGGAAAACTGTCACTAATGATGTATCAATAAAGAGTGAACAATTGTCCATATACATGTGTTCAGAAAATCTGGATATTTACCACTAAGCCTTCATGGCAGATAGTGCATAACTCTCCTGAGGAATTTATTTAAAACCTTTTGGCTCGTTGAAAAGCGGGTCTGATTAACAAATTTTGTGTGCACCACTAAGTTTAACAGTATAAATAACAACATTTTCCTTTCTGTCTGAGAAAGCTCTCTTCTTGGAGGCAGGATATGCTTTTGTTCAATATTGAGTTCTGTCGGCTTGCTTCCAGATAGCAGAAACACTTATCAAGTGAATTTTCCATATTTGCGTAGCCTGCCCAATCCTGGTAAAACGGTTCCTTTATCATTTTAGCATTTACATGCAAATTATATCCATTTGTTCGTGTCATGCAGGCAGCAGTTTTACTTCAAATATCTCATGCTGCATGACAAGCAAGATTCCTTTGTGAAGTATTCAGTTTTCTAGGTTTTAGTGAAAAAACATTATGACCGAAATATTACAATTTTATGAAAGAAACTCAATTATTTATACAAGACAGAGACAGGCAAATCCCTCGGGCTATCCCTGGCCTTCAACTGTTTATACTAGACCTACGCCATTTTTGAACTTCGTGATTATTCGGAAGTAAAAAGTGTTTGAAAATTTCTTATTTTATTAAATTATCTTCAAACACAAGCTTAAATTTTGTACCTATACCTACTTGGATTGTAATCATGATAATAAATGTAAGTTTTTTTTCTGAAATTTTTGTTTTGAGAAATATTAGATTTTAATAAATTGGAAGATTTTTTAAATTACCTTTTTTCACTTAGGTATCTTGGAAATCGTTGTATCTCCCTTACTATCATAGTGAGGAATATAATCTAAACCTTGTGATACAGAGGAAACCCAACAATTTATATTCAAATCTAGAAAATAACCACAGAAAAATAAAATCGTGCACCTCTATGAAAGTTTCCGACAGTAATTTGAGAAAAAAATTATATAACGACGTAATTTTTTTAGGAAAAATAAAAAAGTGAGATAACGATAAAGTATATCTTATAAAATAATGTGTGTTTTCTTTTTTTTTTATTTAGTTTAGAAAAACGTTAGGTGAGTCATTTTAAATACTTTTTTATGTGTGCATTCAAAATAGTATTATTATAAAAATTATTTGTTTATTTCTAGTAATAAAATTTGAAAGGGTATTTTATCACTTTTCGAAAACAGTTTTCGGATACAGAAATCTGAAACAATTCATTTGTTTGGATTGTATTGCAAAGCGGAAATTTTCTGACATTACGACAGAATATGGCCGAGGTTGAGTTAAAATTAGTTGTTGGTTGTATTTGTTATTTATTTTTTATTCTATTTATGCTGGGGCCGCACATGCGCCTGTCGTCACGAAGCTTCGCGTAAACGCATTATTTTTTCAAATAAAAAATTCGTGACGATATGCGCAGATGCGGCCCCAGCATTAGAATATTAAGAATCAGACGTAAGAAGTCGTTTTTTTGCATATTTTTTTTTATTAAAAAACACCCGAAAACCATATAACTTAAAATAAAACTATGAATTTATGCATTAATTTGTAAAATTAGATTACTTTCTGCTTGACATAACATTAAAAGATGTTTTTTAAAAAATATACGTACTTCCTACTTGGATCCACGTGTTTAATGTTTAACTATTAAAAATCACTATTGAGACAAATCTATTGGACCATTAATAACATCTTTCAAAATTTCTTAATATTAACAGCAGGGGCAGTTCTAGACTTTTCTACGTCTGGATTGCTAAGATTGAAAAGTATGACATTATTTATATTTTTTCAATATTTCATTAAAAAAATAAAAAGTTTTTGGCTCCAATAATGTGGTATTTTCCTCCACACTTGATTCTCCTCACTTGATTCTCCACAGACTCCACAGTTGATGCCTCGACAGTTAGCCCCCCGAAATTATATTTTTGTGTGCATTATTTACCAATTTTAAATCTAAAATCGACTTTAAAAATTGGTATAGAAATCAAACGAATTCATTTACAATGTCAATTATTTGTACTTATACGCTGGAATATGCACTTTATAGACAAGTAGTTTTATCCTTGTATGCATTTGAATGAAAATTTGTTTTATACTTTTGACATTCGGCAGTACATTTTCTCTGCACACGTTCTTAGTTAGTTACTTATTCCGATTTTTTAGTTATATTTTGTGTAAGTAGGTACCTATACCGCACTTTCCTGAAATCGACTGCATATATTTTATAAGTATGCCAGAGGCCCTAGCACGCTCGCTCTATAACGATCGATAGGATAACTATCGGTAACTTCTCATCGTTCCCTATGACAACTGCAGATCGCTAACGTACAAACGACAGTTGATATCTGATACATTAAGGACACGTAGTCATTGTGAACTATCACCTACTCGTTTGCGATCTGCAATTGTCCTAGAGAACGATTAGAAGTTACCGACAATTGGTCGGTAACTTCATATCGATCGACCATGCTAGCACCCCTGGCCCCCAGCATACTCGTTCGATAAGGATTGCATCGATAACTTTAGGTAATTTCTCATCGTTCCCGTACATATATAGTTATCGTAAAAACAACAGTTGATACCTAATATATCAAGGACAGTTGGTCATTGTGAACTGTCACTTATTCGTTGGTGATCTGCAGTCATGCTAGGAAACTATGAAGTTACGGAATGTTATCCTGTCAATCCTTATCGATCGAGTGTGCTAAGGGCCCTGGACACCTAGCACACTTGATCGATAAGGATTGTATCGATAACTTTCGGTAATTTCTCATAGTTCCCAAGGACAACTGCAGATAAAGTACAAACATCAGTTGACGTCGAATAAATTAAGAACACTTAGTCATCGTGTAGATGTAGATACTGTTATTTATTCGTTGGCAATCTGGAGCCATGCTAGGGAACGATGAGAAGTTACCGAAAGTTAGTATATACTTTTTTTTTTAAAGAAAGACAAACATTCCCGGGTTACGAATAACCCAACAACATTTGAAAATCTCCTACTACCACCACACTCCTACTACACCAAGCGGAAGATGTTGCTTGTGTTGTGGTGGAGGACTTAGCCAGCCGAGAAATCGAACACGGAACGCCTGGGTGGGACCCAAACGCGATGCCCACTCAACCACTGACCGGTCAAATATATCAGACTTATCGGTCGACCCTGCTAGGGGGCCTGGGGGTCAACCTTCAGGGGAACAACTGTCATCGAATCTATTTTTCAATCTTCAAGCTCAATGAAAAGTCACAGAATGCCACTGGTTTTCAGGGGTTGGAGTTACATAAGAACTGTTTCAAAGAAGTGTGCCTAAAGCTTGGTGGTTCAAAGAGGTACAATTACTGGAGAAAGGTTGTTGAATTTGCTGAACAAGTGGAGCGCTTTGTGAATGCGCACCGTTGAGCTTTTAGGAAAGCTTTCATTCATTAACCTTGTAATGCGATTAATTTAATTCAGTGACGCTACGATTCATTACGGATGAAAAAAAGGTAAATTTGTAAAGTTTTAGAAATGGCGTTCTATTTTTTTACATTGTTTGGTACTAATACTTCGAGGATTTTTAGTACTTAGAAGAATGGTGGAAAGTGTAAAATACGAGTAAATAAACAAAGTATATAAGTACTTCACCACATTTCTCAGTTTTTTTTTTAAATAATATAAATCATGTTTAATAATTTTATTATTAATTTCTGTAGAGCGTTTTAATTTTTTATTATTGTGACAGCTGTTTTGGATTACAAGGCTATTTTCAAACTGTCCTTTAGCCGAAACAGCTATCACAATAATAAAAAACTAAAATACTTCAGAACTTAATAATAACAATTTTAAATTCGGTTTACAAAATACAAAAATTAATATTCTCGTTTTATTAAATTTGCATAACTATACATTAGCCAACGTTTCGGTTGGCAGCACAGTGTACATCACCAGGGCAGATGTGATGTTATTTGAAGTTGATGTAATGTAATAATAAAATAACTTTATTTCATTTTTAAAAGTTTGGTTTCCACGAAAATATAATTTGTATGGGGTGTAAAATATAACTGTGTTTTATAATTTTTTTCTAAGATATACTCCCGAAACTACTTAACAGATTTAGATCAAATTTGGCTTACTGTATGTAATTTGGTCCAACTTAAAAGTTTGGATAGTTTTTATCTCGATTATTGACCTTAATACTTATTATTGCGAATTAAATGTTTGTTATATGACAATGATTTCAAATTATTTGTAAGTTCCATAAGTTTCTGACAGATGGCGGTGTGAGTAAATTTTTCACACAGCACTTGGTTATCTGGGTTGGGTAACCATCTTGTAGATGGCGTTGTGTTTCGTTAGCCGTAGCAACGCGTAGCTGGGCAGCTAGTTATTTAAAAATTTACAAGAAACAAACGGTTAAAATTAAACAACGTTTAATATTTGGTTGATTTGTATAGACCTGTTTTGTGAAAAATCACCCCAAGAGCGCTTTACAAATTTACGTCATATTTGTACAATACTCTATCTTGCTACTAACAACAGACTTAACAAGCTATTATAACAAATTATGGCTAAAAGTTAACAGAATGCATCACCGGTTTGTCGATCACTAATACAAAGCTATTCATTTGACCAATTATTTATTTATTACACGCCCTAATGGGTTTTTACGATCTAGTTTATAAGTTGAGAAGTATCACAGATTTTTATAATAATAAAGAAAACATTACAATGGGAAAAAAATGTTCCAACAAAAGCACATAATAAAATAAAATAAATTGGTAAAATTGAAAGAAGTCTAACATAAATCGATTTTCAATATAAATAAAATAAACAAAAAGTTCAGAAATTAGTTTAAAAAAAAAATTTGTGTCGGTAAGTAAAAGTATTGAAATAAACAATATTTAAAGTGATTATTTTGAAGGTAAAATATATCTTCCAGATCAGAATATATATTTCCCAGACTGTGAAGTCTGTGTTATTAAAATAAAAAGGCAGTAAGTTACGGCAAGATCTTTTGGATATGTGGATGTTGATTAATTGAAGCAATTCAGGACGTCAATTTAAATCAACGTAATGCTGCGTTAAAATTTTCAAATGAAATTATTTATTTATTTTCTGTACAGGCAGAAAATATACAGGACCATACTTACTTGGGAGGTCACTTGATATGTGATTTTAATTAAAGTCAAAATAGTTTCTCATCCTAAAGTTGCTTAGGAATTTTATTGTGTCTTAAAACTAATTTTAGGTAAGAGGGGGGAGGAAGAATGTGAGATAAGGATAGGAGATGTTTCCGATACTTACCATGCTCTATATTTCTTAAGACTATAGCTAAGGCTAGCCTTACACTTGCAAGTCTTTTCGTAAATTTACGACTTCTGGCCAATGGGCCTATTGCAGTTTGAAAATCCAATTCGCCCATTGGCTAGAAGTCGTAAGCTTACGTAAAAACTTACAAGTATAAAGCTAGCCTTCGAATGTCTGCATTAACAAATTTTGTGCTATATTGCACACATTTACGGGAAATTGGAATTATTTTTCTAATGTTGGATCATTTTTTAAACATTATCTCCTCACAGGAGGCTCTGAGGAAAAAAATCCCTCAGGGCCTGTGTCATCGTTGGGAACACTGTGTGGGAGGGTCTTTTTAGGGAAAGGAAAAGAGGAAGTTTTGGGGAGGAAAAAGGTATGATACATGGGAAGGAATCTAGTGGCAATGTGTTCAGGAGTGAATAACATATGAATCCATCCCTCCTACTACTGGTACATGGCGATGGGTCGAGAGTCCGGCTGGAGAGGTCAAAAGGTCTCCCTCAAGAAGTCCACCACGTAGTAGGTAGTAAAAGGCATCCGCAGCCAAGACCTATACAAACCTAAACTCACGAACCCGGGCACTTGCTGAGGCACTAAGTCACCAAACAACTTATGGCAGGGGTGTTACTCATCAAATAAATGGTTCCCGGGGCTCCAGAATTGAGTTTTACATGTGGGCAAATGAAATAAATTCGTTTTTCATGTTGATCTTGATGGTAGATAATTGTTTTAATTTAATTGGTAAGCACTGGCGAGTCCATGCCATTATTCAGGATTTTAAACAACAAGATTTGATCAAAAATTAACATTTCACCAATCAGCATTAATTGAAAACGATGAATTGCGTATGTATCTTATGAATTGCCTGAATAAACAACTTCCAACCCCCATATCTCCTTCTCCTCCTCTCTCACAATTATTTCACATCATGACATCACCTCCTCTCTCACAATTATTTCACATCATGGCTCTGGGCTGTTAGGAACCTTTAACGGGGAGCTCATTAAAATACATATAACAAAAACCCCGGGGAACAATTCTAATTAAGCACAAAAACCGCGAATAGAATACAAAAATAAAAATGGAATTTGGCGAAATTATGTTTAAAAAAATAATCACGTGGGAACCGTTGTATTGTAAAAGTTGTTACAGCAAAAGCACAAAAATTCATTATTATTTTTTTTATTTGGTTCATTTAATGGCGGCTAATGACCAAAGTTTGAACTCGTTAGTCTTTCTAGTTATTCCGTTACTCTGGTAATAATAGAACGTGGAGAAGTGAACATAAAAAGCACTCTGCTTTTCATGTTTTTTAACTATCATAGTTTCAATACACTGTTTGACATCGAACAAGCCTTTGAAAAAAAAACTTGTCTGAATTATGACAAATTAATTGTCTTATTTTGATCACACTTAGTAATATTATTTATGATATAAATTTTGGGAAAATACGAACACTCTGCTTCTAGTCTCTGTGAAGTGACTAAAGCAAAATGTGAAGGTGTCGCCCAAGGGAACACGATCTCGGGACTTAAGGGCCTTCCTTACTAGCGATCTCAATCGTTGTATGGAGTATCATGAATTCTCAGATTCAAACGACAATCTATGTTATTAATCGTCAAAATATCGATAATGTAGCCACGTTAAGCTATCATAAATACATTTTTCTGTCGAAATATATATTTTTATTAACAACTTATTTTCGTTAAATACTATATAATGAACATCTAAGAATTCTCCTACTCATTCGGCTCTCCGAGGTGGCCGCGGATGCACGTTTTTTACGGTCCGTCGTGTCAATCTTTTTTCAAAGTTCGAAATTCCGCGTACGTAATTATTATATTTCCATGTGACGCCGACGTTTTAACAATATTCCACTCTATGCGTTCCGCGTAGGGACTATAATAGTGTGCCGCCTTTTTTATGTTTCAGCTGTGAGTTTCCGTCGAAGCTGTGTAGTGTCAAATAGTATTATTAAGAATTAATTTATTGTTAACATTTTTTCGGGTTTCTAGGTAATAAACAATTTGATATTTTAAAAATATAAAAGTGTGGATATAGTCAATAAAAAACTTAGATCACTGTCAGAAGATACAAAGTATCCCTTAGCATTGAGGAAGATTGTCAAGACGTATTGTACGCCTTAGAACGGCTGTACGTTGTGCAATAAAGTACCGGAAGGCTATGAATTGTAGTCAAGAGGAAAACATAAAATAGCTATATTTGGATATATTGAATGGGCCAAAACATGTATTTGGAGACCACTCACTATGCAAGAAACGGGCATACTTTTGCAAACGGGATATGACTTCGAGCTTGATAATGTCCAGAATCATGCAGCACGTTCGACTTTTGGCATCTAATGCTCGAAGTTTAATACATGATGTAGGCAGCAATACTGTGGAGTGCTATAATAATGTTGTGGCTAAATTTGTTGGTGGGAAGCGTATCAACTAAGCTCTAAAACGGTCCTACAAAGGAAGGTGCGCTGCAGCAGTAGTGGCGTTCAACACCAATCTTCCACACTATTCTTTGCATAAATTTGCATTCAATAATAGTCCCGGAAAACTCATAAAGCAATTAGAATTAAAAAGATTGCAGAAAAATAATCAACAAGTATTAAGTAAAAAAAAAAGAAAAGAAAAACCCTGCAGCTCGCTCCAGCAAAAAGATCAGCAGTATGGTCCCAATGCAGAAAAACCTGATATGGACCAAGCATCGTATGAGGCAGCTAAATATGATTTTTTAGAAAGGCTTTTTACCATAGCCAAAGATAGGCAAGCAATTGAAAGGGTGACAGTACTTCAAGCATCTAGTGGAAAGTGGATCGAGATGCGCCGCAATATGATTACGGCATCGTGGTTTGGAAAAGTGTGCAAACGGCGGCAAAATATCAGTTGCGCTCCATTAGTCAAAAATATACTGTACCAGCAAACCTTATCAAATATTCCTTCAATTCGAAATGGACAAAAACATGAATACAATGTCCTGAAGGAGCTTGCAGAACTTGAAAGCATTGCCATAGAAAAGTGTGGTCTTTTCATAGATGAAGGGTATCCGTATATGGGTGCGACCGCAGATGGAATTTCTTCTGAAGACACCGTGATTGAAATTAAGTGTCCTTTCGCAGCACGCAGCACGCTCATATATGAGGTAGTAAAATCCAAAAAAAAATACTTTTTGGAAACATAACAAAAATGGAGAAATGCTGGTAAATACATCTCACGATTGGTTTTACCAGGTTCAGGGCCAATTACATGTAACAAAAAGAGATATTTGTATGTTTGATGTATGGACTGAACTCGGAATAAAAATCGAAAAAAATTTACGGGATGACGAATTTTGGCAGACTAATATGGTTGAACGGCTGAAACGCTTTTTACAATTTTTGCATGCTACCCGAATTAATTGATCCTCGACATAATCGCTGCATGCCTATTAGAAAAAATGAGTATTTAGAAAAGTGCAAAATAGCGAAAAAAATTAAAGTGAAATTGCTTTCAGCTAAAACCAAAACACGTAAGAAAGAATTGTTTCGAAGAAATCAATAACATTTTATTTCATTGAAGTGTTTTCAGGAGAAATTTCATTTATATTCCTAATGAATGTAGTTTATATTTTTAGAGATAGGGAAGAGGAGGGTTCGAAAGTTCCTGGCTATTCAGATCTAGTCACTAAACATATCTACTCCGTTCTCAAGCAACTTTCAATTCTGAATTATGGTCTCTCACCAGGGCGATACTGAATGTATCTTCCACTTTGAAACGAGAAACAGATTCGTTATATGTACCTATATAAATTTTATTTAAATTCTACAATATGATATACTTATAATAAATTAAATTAAATTTGTTTTGTCCTCGCCGGCTTTTGAACCCGTGACCTCAAATCAAACTAGACAATTTAGTATTAACAGTGCCCCGCCGCACTGCGAAACCAGGCTGGAACCAAGTATTTTGTCACTCTTTATAATTGTATTACTACATGTACCTTTTTCATCTATGTATGTATCAAAAAAAAATCCAAATAAAAAGTTATATTAAACGATTTAAGTTACTGAGAACCTCCTCCATCAATTAAGCTATCGTTATATTGCATTACATTCTAATATATATTTTATCATAATTTTCATAATCACAATATCTTTTATTAATAATACTTTGTTTTGTTCTGTGCGACTTGATTGTGAATGGAACGCACCGGCCAGCTGCAGGTGCAGCCGGGTTCGATATTCGAATTCGAGCTGGAAACATTTAATACCGAGGGCCGTTAATATAAGAGCCTACTTTACTCTTTCAAATGACTTTTTATCTTTATCGAAGTTATGATGAAAATTATTTAAATGAGAGATCTCTGGAAAAAATGTTAATTCCGTTACCCCCCTCAAAGGTACTTGAAAATTTGCAAACGTAACAAGTGTTTGCTGAGGAGACATAATCCCTGAAAAATATGTTTTAAAAAGTTTCCTGCTTTTAAAGGACTATTTAAGAAATTTATTGGGTGACGTTCTTTTTGTGACATCAAAGGATAATTGTCTCAAATAGATACTTCATTTATCAGCAGCCGCATATCGTCCCTCATCAGACGGTGTATTCAGGATATCTTTTTTTATTTTATAATGTCTGCTTTACATTGAGACATCTTATAAAGTGTTGTTTCTTCGAATGAATAATAGGTTCTCGGTCACTAGACGTCCTTATCAGGCTGGCTAGGAATTAGATCCGAACCTCGCTCCGACTGACGGTGGCAGCTTATTCTATTGAAAGCCTTCGACTCTCATCGAGACTATTCGAGTTCAAGACACAAACAGCTTTAAGTGGTACTGCTCTGACTCTTACTACTTCAGCGAACATCTTATCTGTTGGGATGTGGCAGAAGCTTTAACTTGTCGACATCTATTAACATGAACTAAAACTCCGTGTCTATCCAAAACCACACAAAGTCACAACTAATCCCCGCAAAACGGAGCCAGTGAGACTGTGACATCCCTAATAGGGGTGTACGAGGAGCGGAATGAAGTGGAAAAAAGGAAGGTAAGGAAGTACATGATTATTCAAACCAATTGAAGCAACGGTATAATTCTGAATGGTGATCTTTTACCAGGGCTTTCTACATTATATCGCTACACGAATTGGGGACGATTTATGCCGTTACAGAGATCGGAAAGAATAAAGATAATTAAAAATATGTTTGTTTGTGCAGAATTATGTTCCTACCTACAACTGATTTATAATTCTTTATCTGAAATTTTCAGAAATATCAAACCAAAATTTGAGAGTCTTGCAGTCATTCATTTTCATAAAAAACTAATGTTATTTAAGCCTCCTTAAAACCTAAGAAGATTCTGCTTCTGGTGAAATTTGATAAAACAAATTGTTTCTATTCAACACAAAAAAACCTCTTTTGGCAGCCTTCTGTACAATCATATGAAGTAAGTTCAAATTTCCCTTACTTCTGCTGAAATTCACCACACGTTTTCGAAATTCTCTCGTGAACAGATAATCAATACAGGTATATCGCATTTTTGTACCCTCCTAGCAGTCATAAATTTTTTTATATAAATTGTTGACTTCAATTTTTTTATATAAATCAATATAATATAATATAACACTTCTGCGGAAATCTCTACATTGTTTGTGCCTATATTACGAAGGGTTTTTCCAATAAACGACTGGTTAATAAAATAAAATAAC
The DNA here is from genome assembly GCA_951813805.1 of Limnephilus auricula. NCBI lineage: Eukaryota > Metazoa > Arthropoda > Insecta > Trichoptera > Limnephilidae > Limnephilus > Limnephilus auricula. The sequence goes on along the minus strand of OX638389.1, from coordinate 41,211,085 downwards.
TCGGCTTGTTACAATAATAATTACATAGCAGAAATTTTTATAAATAAACTGTTTTCAAATAATAATATAATTGAATAATACAAAAAAAAATTAATAAAATGGAGTTCTACAAATTTAAGTTGGTAACAATAACTTGGTGAAATGTGGTTGTGAATGATGAATACTTAGAGCAGGTTGATGAGTTTGTGTATTTGGGAAGTATGTTTACGAGACATGGGAAGGCTGATAGGGATATTGAAAGAAGGGTAAATGCAGGTAACTCCATTAATGGTGGACTGAATGCTGTTGGCGCCAACAAAAAGCTGTCCAAAGAAGCGAAGCTAGCAGTTCACAATGGAGTGCTGGTACCTACTCTGATGTATGGCAGTGAAGCATGGAACTGGCAGAGAAAGGATTAAAGTAGACTGAATGCTGTAGAAATGAGATCCCTGAGGCGTATGTGTGGTAAAACTATGTATGATCGTGTGAGGAATGTGGTGATCCGAAAAGAATGCAAGGCCGATGTGAGCGTCATAAGTAAGATTAAAAAAGGGACGCTTAGATGGTTTGGACACATAGAGCGAATTAATGAAGAAAGGAGTGTCAAGAGAATATATGATGCTAATGTGATTGGTAGAAGAAGTTGAGGACGCCCGAGGAAGACATGGCACGATCAAGTGAATCAGATACTTGAGTCGGGCCATGTCAAGAGTCAGAATAATAGAAGAGCATGTATGATAAGATGTATGAATGTGAATGAGGCGAGGAGTGTATGCCAAGACCGAGTTGTTTGGTGGTCCGTCCTCTCTGCCTACCCCTGTGAAACGGCGTGATGGTTAGTTAGTTAACAATAAATAACACGGTTTTTTCTAAATTCTTAATGAAAACTTATTTTAAAGGTCTGGAAATAATAATTCCTCGATTTCTAGGTGATTTGAGGATTTAAAAATACGAGAAAAATGGTTTTAATGGGTAGCCTTGATTAAAGCTTTCCTAGATTTGAATTTTTAAGGAGTTTGAAAGAGGTTCCGGGGCCTGCTACTGGTTTGGATCTCGGATTACTGTTTTGGTTGTTTGGGGGTTTTAATGAGAATTAATGGGATGAATCTGGTAAGTAAATCTCTCGACCCGGTGTTACCTTAATAAATTAATTAATTGCCTAAGTCTTCCGGAAGGGATGAACAAGGACGTTTTTCCGCAAAAACGTCTTTTAAAATTATCCGTAGACTAACGATTCTTTCGATGTTATTCGAGATTTCGAAAGTGTGAGATATTAATTTTCAAAAATAACTAAATTTTCGGATAATTTTGCATTTAGCTTTCTTAAAATTATGTATAAATCATTCAGTTGCTACTAAATAATTACTCAAAGAAAGTTGTTGACAAAATATTTTAATTATATTTTGCTTCCAATAAGATTTTCAGTGGATTATATGCAATAAATTATAAGAGCTTTAACTTTTCACTATTAGGTATTTCCTAATATCGTTTTGTGTCTATGAATGTCCATTTTGTCTGTACGAATTTTTATTTTTTTTTGTATTTTTATTTTATTTGTAACATATAATATCATTCACAATTATAATATCATTTCATTACATATCATTCATCAATTTTTTAGTTACCCAATTAGTAGAGAAATATTCTCGAGTCTAACTGGGGAGATAGTCTATGTACTTATGTTATACATTTAGAACTGCTTATAGATAATATGTATAGTTACAAAATGGAAATAAAATACTTTCAAAAATACTGTAAGATATTACAAAATATTGTACAATGAGAAAAATACACATATTATAGCATGGAATATCAACAAAATATTAGCAACAGAATACGGAATATATCTGAAAATCATCGATAAAAAATAATTCAATCTGTTGCTTATGTGTAAAAATACATCGAGAGTTTTTTTTTTAATTTAAAATAGCTTTTTTCACTTTTTATTGTATCGGGTAAATCGTTAAATAGCTTTGGGCCTACATACCTATTCATAATGGTGTAATGTTTATTATTTTATTTATAAATATCGATGCGCCCAATGTCATATTATGTTTAGCTGCTAGTCAATCAGCTGCTTTAAAAAATATTTACTTTTGAAAATACATTTCGCGTTACTCTCGTTATTTTCGTAACCCATTTTAAAGAATTTTCAACTTATTTAATTTTTCTGTCGTCACACATGAAAATAATTGCTGAGCAGTAGTCAAAATGTGGAGCAATAATTTAGTTGTATAAACTGAACTTTTAGGCAGTTTTTCTAGGAAGTTTTAATATATCTTTATTATTTTCCATCGTAACAACATGCACTTACTATAGCACATATATGTAAAATAAAATATCTAAGTACTAACTAATAACTGCCCCTATGAACACTCTTATTCCATACACAAGCAAATGCTTCAAATAGAATAGTAGTAATTAATATAAGATGTAAAATAAATGCATCTACAATGTTGTAATTAGTATGTTCAAAAATATAAATAAATAAACACCAGAAAAAAAAAGATTACATTGTGAAAACACAAATCTATCAAATAATATTTATTTTCGCACGCCGGGATTTGAACCCACTGGATCGCCAGTCGAGAACTTTACCCCTCGACCACAAAAGCCGTCAAGATATCTTCTTCCAAATTTTATTTATGTATCCTAAGTATGCTTCTTTTGGTTTAGTTTTGAATCCAATTTTCAATCAGTTTTCATTAAATTAACCCTCATTATCGTAATATATACAGTGCATCCCAAAAGATGACATAGGCATTCAGAGATTTATTTCCTTAGGTGGAGCTAACAGAAAAAGGTACTTACTCTACCATTATAACTTCAACAAAAAGATATTACGTAACGTAACTGTATTCTATTAAGTCCACATAAAAGCCCACTAGGGCGTAAATAAAAGAATAAAACATAATATACACAGTATATATATTTTGCACAACCGTACCTCATAATTAATTATGTGTATTGCCATTTTATTTTAGTACTGCCTTAAAATGGGGCCTCAGCACCTCATTAGACCTCAACAGGTAAGCTGTGACCGAGTGAGGCCCACATTAACGAATAATGTTTTTGTTTAAAAGTTTAAATTTGATGTTAAAAAAAAATATTGTCTCATCAAATCTTAGATAACTAGCGCGACCTAATTTCATTTACAGTCAACTTGTTTCGCATTTCTCAATTTCTCGAAGAAAATAGATGCTATCGTAACGCGTACTTCCTGAAGCAAATGGAAAGTCTGCCGATGATCGACAGACGATTTTCTCATACAAATTCGCAATGCAAAGAAACATTCTTAAATAAAAGTGCCCTCTCCTTTCCCAGTATCAGTTCCTCTGAATAAAAGAATGTTTAAAAACGTTCAACGGAGTACAGATTCGAAAAATACAAGAATACATCTGCTCCTGACATGTTTATCTAGTAGTCCTGGGACAGAAAAGGAAGTTGAAAAGGAAAGAGTTTAGATAGCAAAGCCTAGAGAAAATTTCCGTCAACGTTATATTGCTTTGAAAAACACTATCAACATTGGAAATAAATAAATCAATAAGATGCATTGATCTTATAGAATCACATCAGTTTCATTCATAGTATAAAATGGATTGTTCGGTTTCGGTTTAGTCATCATGGTACTTTTTATGTTTAATGTCCACTCAGAATGTTTCTTATTTCCGCACTAAAACTACCTCTTGTTTTATATTATATTTTAGTTTTAAAGTTCTTGTTTTGTCCTGTGCTACAATGGCACCGTTATTGACCGTGTTGATAGAAAATCATATAAATAATAATAAATTGGCATTGAGGTGTGGCTATTTAATAACGAGACTGACGCTGCTACAGAAGAACTACGCATTGGCCAAATGGCAGCGACCGACAGATGTTTAGCGTGAAGCCTTCTCTTTCGAATGCAGTGCCTCCCGTTTTTGTAAACAAACCTGTTTTGCCGTAGCCTTCGTTCTCATTAGAGTATTTTTCGTTTTGCCGGAAAATTTTATGTTTAATAATAGAGCAACGAATTATTGTGAAATATTCTCACGAAACTTGAAAAACTGTTACTGAAACTTATAATTTAATGAAAAAAGTGGACGACGGTGAATGTTTTATAGCATGCACGTATTTTTTTAGTTGTTTAAGCGTTTTCAAGACGGCCGAGAAGACGTTGATTAAGATTCATGCCCGGGTCGCCCTTCCACGTCAAAAACGGATGACAATATCGAAATCTGACAGTCGATTAAGTATATAAGTGCGTACAGTCGATTAAGTATGTAAGTATATAAGTCGATTAAGTATATAAATATATATAAGTGCCATTGCTGAAATTGTAGGAGTTGACAAAGTTGAAAAAATTTACCTTAAAAAATTTATCATGCAAAAAGTGTGTGCTAAAATTTTCAAGTTCGAACAACAAGAGGTCGCAAAAATGTTTGCACTGACATTTTATACTGCTTTAATTGGCGGATCTTGCATCGTTCGACTTCTGTCTATGGAATGCTGTAGGGATAGAGAAGGGGTGTATATTGAAAGTGACTATAGTAAATATGTATGAAATTAAAATAAAATATTTTACACCGTCTGTCTCGTTATTTAAAAGCCACACCTCGTATATACTCACTTCTCTCATAACTAACTCAATCGGGGATTTAGTTCTCGTGTTTGCAGTTCTTTGACGGTCAACTTGTGAAAATCACCACTTCACAGGGGTTGGGAATTTACAGGGTAGGTTTACGTACATAAAATACAGTAATGTTTATAAAAAAACTCTTTTGCTATACAAGTATCTAGTGAAATATATATTGTAGCAAATGATTCAAAGAAAAGAAAAGCTTTTGTATCTAAATGGACGTTAATTTACTGATTTGAAATCTATTTCAGGAAGAGCAGATTGGAGAATCAGAACTTTTAACAAAAATTAAGTTTACGTTACTCATCTCTTCTCTACCTTGCATAGTATCCTGCTTTTATCAAACTCGTATTTGATTTTGTTTTTTATATTGACTTTGATTTTATTTATGAGATTGATTTGGATTTTGTTTTAGATTCAGTTTTATAATTTTATTTTTTGCTTTTGTTTGAATTGTTTCTAATGCTTATTTAGATGTACTTTGCTTTTTAATTTTATTTTTTTGCTTTTGTGTGAAATAGAGCCAACTAATTGTGTGTGAATTGAATGTAATTTATGATTTAGATGTACTTTGTTAATAAAAAAAACATGTAAAATCCCAGCAGGGCTTGAAATACAAATAAATAAATAAATCTCATCTCAACGCAGCCTGAATTCAGGAAGACGAACTTATAGATTTACAATTCACGGTTTATGTGGTATTTAGTTTACGGAAAAAAATGCAGCATGCACAGCTGATAAGCCCTGGTCTTAGTTTTTGTTCCGAATTTATATATCCGCGTATTTTCAATATACCTAGCTTTTCACGTTGGTTTCTAGTTTCCTCAGTTTTCCTGCGATTCCCACGGCTTTTGGCGGTAAATGTGTTTACCCACCTACTGCATGGCGGGTCGGATCGGGAGAAACTGTTTGAGCCAGACCTAACCTAGATCTCTAACCTAAACTAACCTAAACTAACCTAACCTAACCTAGATATCTCCAGCCGGACTCTCTTGATCCATCGCCGTACGTAGCAGTGGGAGGGATGGAATCATACGTCCATCACTCTCGGACACATTGACCCCTAGATTCCTACCCATTCTTCACATCTTTTTCCTTCCCAGAACTTCCTCTCCTTCCTTTCTCTAAAAAGACCATCCGCACAGTAACCCCAAATATGACGTAGGCTCGAGAGAATTTGTTTTTCTCATGGTCTCCTGTGTGGAGCTAACCTTTATATTTCTTCCATACTTCCTCTCCTTCCTTTCCTTTAAAAGAACCTCACTATTGCTTCACTTTTAAAAATGTTAAATTAGTATAATTTTTTAGAATTTCTCTATCACCTGAATCAAAATTCATTAAATTTATCCAAAGATTGTAATGATGACAATGATGACAATGATAACACATCGGAGAAATCGCTTGCTGAGGGTTGATTTGTACTTTGTTCACAAAAACTCATATTGAGAAAACGAGGTTTGAAGCTTAAAAAAAATCTATTTTTATTTCCTTTACTTCAAACTAGTTTTTATAAATAATAATATAAAATACAAGGGTTAATCTATCTTTAAGTAAAAGAACAACAAAATTGGTTGTATTTTTATCTGAATAAAAGCATAATCAATAACGAAAAAGGATACTTTTTTAAACAAAATAGTAAAAAATTTATGTTGGTTTGTACCATGGCCGTATTTAATGTGGGTTTATACTATATCCATACTCTGGGCGGAGATAGACCATACGATCAGTAATTTCATCCTATGGCACATCAAACAATAATAATTTAACATTCGCATATATAGGGTTTTAATAAATAATAATAAAATTAAAAATATAAAAAAATTGGAAAATTTTGTATTCTCATATGAATAAATAAAATGTAGGGGGTAATCAAACATTAGTATTTTTTACAAACGCGTACATAAGGTTTGAATAACTAATAATAAAAAATAAAAAAATTGGCCAATGGACATAGTACACTTCAACCCTCATTTTTTTGTTATTACTATGGAGATAGAACAAAAAGTAATGTTCAAAGTGTAAGTTCCCGCTGAAAATTTGTTGTTTTTGAGTGTGGATCTAGTAGATAAAAGTATGACTAATATTACTGCATTCACAGTAAAAAAAAACCATAAATGGACATAGTACAAACAAAGCAAACGAAATGTTGTACTGAAATACTAAAATAAATAAAACAGATAACGTTATTTTATGAACAACTGAGAATAAAATTAGTGCAAAGCCAGAATAAAAGAGAACTAGGTGTTAATAATAAAAACAACAAAAATAGGATAAACACAAAGTTAATTTTATGGCCCATTTCAGAGAAATATTACCGCAGGGGCTTTACGAAGCTATAAAACAAGTTTAAACAAGAGTTGACCTACTTTAATATATCAAAGTAGGTTACAATGTATTTTATAATGGTTATAAGTAGGTAAATATGCTAAAATTATTCAGAGTCCTACCTTCTTCAGGATGTCGCTCAAGAGGCAGGGCTTCAATACTAACAATAATCTTATTAATATAATAAACGCAAAAGTTTGTATGGATGTATGTGTGTATGTTCCTCTTTCACGCAAAAACTACTTAAAGGATTTTTATGAAATCTTACTTATTAATATAATAAACGCGAAAGTTTGTATGGATGTATATCTGTTTGTTCCTCTTTCACGCAAAAACTACTGAAAGGATTTTAATGAAACTTTACAATAATATACCTCTTTACATAACAAATAGGCTTTATAAAGCTAGCTATTTTCAATATATTATAAATAATAATTATTGTTTAATAGAAAATGTCAAAACACGAGAATGACATTTTGCAAAAAAATGAAAAATTTGTGAATTTATTTTAAGTACTCGCCTAGTACTTTGAATCGAATCAACAATAATAGATATTTTAAATAAAAAGGTTAAGAATTTTGGGATAGATGGGACCGGATTGGATGGGATTTAGGAATAGAAAATAGGCTAAGAGAAGTACTAATCCTGCGCAGACGAAGTCGCGGGCAGAAGCTTGTAATATCATAATTTAGTTTACAATAAATTAAAACTTTACGGTACTTTTAATACGATTTTATGACAGTGGTAACCCGGCTTATTCTGGTTCTTATGTCTTGTGAATACCGCACAACAGTTCAAACTGTTCCCGAGCGTCCGGAGCTAGTGGGATTATGACATCCCCAATAGGGATATGTTTATGGCTGAAGGCGCATGGAAGGGAACGAGATATGAAAAGTGGATGGTTAATTAAGTGGCTATTCAGATCTGGTCACCATTTCAAGCATCGGTTCGATTCTGAATGGTTATCTTTAATCAGGTCGATGCTTAGAATACCTAACTACAAATAAAAGTTAAATGGATTTTGAAAATCTGCAAAGCTTGTGATGGAAAATTACTTTCCTAGCTTAAAAGAGTTCCATTTAATTTTGTATTCCAGACACACGAAATTGCGCAAACAAAAAGACGCCGGAGAGGTTTGGAAACGTATATACTATGCAAACAGATTGTTATATTTATAATAAATATTGCGAGTTTGATTTTTATAGTTTATAGAATTAGTAATTGAGCTTTAAATTATTATCCAAGGAATCAGTAACTATGAAAAATTCGCCCCAGAAGAAGATGATGATAAAGAAATGGAACAAGAATACATGATTAAGAACAAGAACATCATGAAAAACAAGGACAAGTTGAAGACAAAGATCAAGAAAGAACAAGAAAAATATAATGAAGAAGAATAACATGAAGAGCAAGAACAAAATTAAGAATAAGAAGAAGACGAAGAACACGAGCAAGTTAAATAACAAGAACACGATGATGAAGAAGAACAAGTTAAAGAAGAAGAACGCCTTGAAGAGCAAGAACAAGATAAAAAGCAATAACAATGTGAAGAATAATAACAAGGTGGAAAACATAGCCAAGTTGAAGAATAAGAATCACATGAAGAGCAATAACAATATGAAGAATAATAACAAGATGAAGAACATTAACACGATGAAGAATAATAACAATGTGGAGAACATGGCCAAGCTGAAGAACAAGAGCAATAACATTTTGAAGAATAATAACAAGGTGGATAACATGGCAAAGTTGAAAAACAAGAACAAGTTGAAGACCATTAACATGATGAAGATCAGGAATCTAAAAATAGCTCAAGTTGAATAAGAAAATAATTAAGAAGTAGAAGACCAAAATCAAGAACAGTACAAAGAACGAGAAGAGAAAGTTCAAGAACATGCAAAGATCGAAATTTATAAATGTATGTATATTAACCTCCCTGCCCTTTGCAGTATGGTCCTTAGGCTCTGCACCAGCAGGGCAGTGTGACAGGCGCAGGCAGCCGCCCACAGCGCGGCCAGCGGAGCGGGCCCCAGTGCCCGGACTGCCGCCCCCCAGCGACCTCCACCCCCGCCTGGCCGAGCCAAGCGCCCCCCGCGCCACGTGTGAATGGAGGCGGCTGGAACAAAATTGACACATAGTTTGTTTATCATTGTTATTTAGGTATAGGTACAGTTGCATTAAAAGTCTGTATTTTTAAAAGTAATTGTTTTCAAATTACATGTGATAATTTGACATAAGGTATATACGAGATTCTCGACCACTTTGGGATTCGTGGTCAGTTAGTTATATTATAGTTAGAAAGACAAACATTTCCTGGTTACGAATAACCTAATAATATTTGAAAATTTCCCACTGCCACCACAGTAAGTGGGAAAGGTTTTTTGTGTCGGAGGTGATGGAGGACTTCTAATGGCCAACTAATGAGCGGTCAAATACAGATCCATTAATTTCATGAAAAAACTATTTCGTCCCAACATTGCCTCCCACTTGTCCTTACAGAGACTACATAGCTTTGGTAATAAAAACATTTCTGTGGATATTTTATAATCAGGATTACTGAAATACAAAGTTGAAATTAATAAATCTAGTAAAAGTGAAATAATAGTTCACTGTTACGTGAGTAATTCTATTGTACTTTTTATTGTGTTTTTATTGTACTTTTATCAGTTTCAGTCTCACTTCAGCTTTAACATTATATATTGTTATTTTGTTCCTACTTTAAATGCATCTACTTATTATAATTTGTTCTCCTGTGTACATTAAAATGGTAGATGTATGATTAAAACCGTGTTTTTTTTTAAAATGGTTACTAATAAATATATGCTAATAAAATTTACTTTGCAGAATTGACTTTCATCGTATCTTTCAAAATTCATATTTGATTAATAAATTTGACAGTCAGTGTGGTTTAACACGTATTTTACTTCTGAAAAGGTGTATTTTCTATGAATATTTCAGTAAACCGTCTTAATAAAAAATAATGAAAACAAAAAAAGTTTTTCTTTTCAAAGAAAATCGTATTAATGTGATGTTATGAAAATTTTCCAGTCTAGACTCGTAAAGAACATAAAGCTGCTCGATTAGAACTTATTGGAATTTAAACGGATAAATTGTATATTTATTTGCGTACAGAATGTAAAAAAGGAAGATTACCCCTGTGAAAATTGTGTTAACATTTTAGGGATTGTCATGATTAAATAAGGGAGTTTCAAATATAACTACAAAACCATTCAACTTAACTTTTACACCACGTATTATTATCATAGTGATTTATTTTTGGGGCATTATGACGTGTTGCGCTACCTCCTTCTTAACTTTTCGGACAGCATTACATTATCCATCATCAGGGCAGATGCGTAATCATACATAATACATACTTTTTAAATCAGTTATTAGTATACATTTTGTTTCAAAGTTGTAAATTTCAGTTAATTTTAAATCATGTATGTATAATTATTTTGTAATCCATTTTATGTTAAAAAAAAAGTTTGCTCTGTATTTAAAAATATTTGTAACCTTACCCCAAAATAAATCATTACGTTACTTTATTTTCGTACGAGATTTTCATTTTTATATCCAAGGCGTTGACAATTAATATATAAATAAATAAATTTTTAAAAATACTAAAAAATATTATAATCTTCACACAAAATAAACCAGGGAGACGTTTGGATCGTGAATACGTTTCATTTTAATTTTAATTTGAAATCTAATAAATGGCTACTTTGGTGCATACAAAAAATAACCAATTGTCCTTTTCCCTTATACCTAATTATCTTTCTTGCAAATAGTGAAAAAGTAAACTTTAAATCGAATTAAAATACTATGTAGTATCATCTCCTATCAGAAAGTACTACTGATTAGAAATAACCGTTTGCTTATAGTAAAAAAAAATGCTCATGGACTTTTGTGCTCTTTCAAATCACATTAATTTTCCTATGAGCCATCTCGGTGCTGATGTTCAATACCTTTTAAACTATAGTAGCACCAATAATGTGTGTATACATTAATGGTGTATATACATTAATGGCGTATACATAAATAATACATTAACTATTAATGTCGGACTGTATCTGGTAAACTCGCGAAAACTTGGATTTCAGGAAAAAAATGTTTGCATTATGTTTGACAGGCCGTTGGAAAGAGTACTTTTGGGCTACATTTTCTTGTTCGTTGGAACGGAAATTAAACATTTCAAAATGTCGTGTTTTCATACATTCACGAATTCGTTTTCAGAATGTTCAATATTGAAATTGCAATAATATCATTTTCGCCGCCGTTTTGGAAGTGTGGTCGGGTAACATAAATGTTTTGACAAAGCACCTAATACGACTAAATATTTATTCAGAATTTCGAACTGGTGTATGTAATAGGTACTGCATAAGAGTTCTAACTGCCCGGAGCCAGTTGTACAATGATAATATCAATAAGGATGAAAGAGAAAACGGTAGTTGGGAAGTACTCAGCTATGTAGACAAATTGCTGGACACTACGAGATGATGGACAATGTAACACTGTTGGCTGAAAATTATCGCAAAATCAATTTCAACCAATTCTTTTCATGGAATGTAGTGCAAATGTTCTCGCATAACATTGTTTTGATTTCTCGCGACGCGACGGGTGTATGTATGTATGTCTTCACATAATTTAAACAATTCGACTAATTTCAAATTGATATTGAAGTCCTGTGAAAGACCAATTCAAGTTATGTTATTAGCCAAGTAGTCATTACGAAACAGCCGGCCGATAAAGAAATAATAACAGAACCTGAATTTTAACTTTGAAATTTTATAAATTGTTATAATTCTGATAATGGGATTGTTATGTAATGAATTTATTCATATGGTAACCCTGCAGTATGTATTTAAGTCAGGTACTGAATATTTAATATTTGTCCTTTTAAAAAACATGGCAACCCTTATAAGGGATGGCAACACCCCGGGGCGTGTTTTGATTGGTTAAGATTATAGAGGGTGGGGCCCCCAAGGCGGTCAACCAAAGGTAGAAAACTCAAGCAGCTTCTTCTTGTTTTCCCCTTCAAAGCGGATGGTTACGTCTGCAGTACCTTTAAAATCGCAGCATTTTTTGGAAGACATGTGTTTTGAACCTAGAATCGAACTTAGTGAAATTAATCAGAAATAAACTCAGTGATACGTCTCACCGGCAAGATGGGCTGATACCAGATGACTGGGGTAAAGTACTATAATATTCGTTATCTGTTTTATTCTGGCTTTGACTTAATAATATAAAATCCGTCTTTCGTTCCCGCAGAGAGATTCAAGCTTTTTCCTAGTAGCGTAGAGTCATTTTGCTAAATATAATTTAACAAGTATTTACATGGCAAAAGAGATCGTTTTATTTATTGAACCTTATTATCTCGAATTTCCCAATCTATCGAACTAAAAACACGAGTATTCCTGAGTCACTGACTGAGCTACCGGGGTTGACGTAAGTATATATTTGTGATTATGTTGAGATTATAATATGTCTGTATTAAAAATGTAAATTCTATTCTGTTTTATCATAACGGTTCGATACGTTCTGCTATGTAACAGGATAACTCACATGCTTTAACGAAAATACTATTTCCCACGCTATTTTTTGGACAAGTTTAAACTTTCCAGATCGTTTATTTTCACGTTTTGCACCTTTTTCTAGCTTTGTCTGGTTGATATATTCTCCCCAGAAAATTCAGATATGTTTGGTAACGTTCTGCTGGCACCCAGAGAACATGCCCATTGACCAATCCTTACCATCCGTGATTTATCTAGAATCTAGAGCATCCGGGGTCCGAAACGTGATACTCGAATAATACAGCTTTTAAAAGGAAACCGTACAGCGTTTTCTCAGTACAAACGTATTAACCAATTTCGTCTCTGGATTTTGACACTAGTGTAAATATTTCATAATATAATATAGATATCGACCATTATCGTGTCGGTACGTTTGGTTTTTTTTTTTGATAAGTCACTTTTTATAGAAGTTAGGACCTTTCAAATATCGTTAAAATTGCCTGATTTGAGCGCCATTAACTGATGTTCAGTCAACTAGACAACATATATTTAAAAAAAAAAAAAAAAAACGTTCAGATAAAAATTATTTTCTTTTGGTACGGTTAGAATAAATATCTTAAAAATCGGTGAAGTTTTGGATGAGGAAAATGGTGAATACAAAACCTCGATTTTGATTATTTTATTTAGGTATTAATGTATGAATGTGAATGAGGCGAGGAGTGTATGCCAAGACCGAGTTGTTTGGCGGTCCGTCCTCTCTGCCTACCCCTGCGGGGAAACGGCGTGATGGTTAGTTAGTTAGTTAGTTAGTTAGTTAGTATTATCTGCCTGAGGTGTTGTCGTTTTCGCTCAGTATTCGACAGTGATTGCAATAATTTGGTAAAATACATATTGTTAAAATATCTCGTATTTTGGTTCCAGCTATCCTCAAGGACCTTATTTCGACAGCCTGGACCCTAAACGCACTTTCTCGCTAATTACCCATTTTATATCCATAATCTTTTGGCATAATATGACTATTAACTAACCAAAGTCCCGCTGTCTTGGTTTTGACACTAAGGACCCCATAAACTTATCAAAAATGAGCGAAAGCATTATTTTATATACATATATATATTTTTTTTATTTAATGACAATACAAATTAAAATTAAAATACAATATTAAGTAAATTAAGAATACAAAGTGAAGTATTTTATCCTTAGTCCTCCTCACTAGGTATTCCTGTTCCGAGGTGGACTGCAGGTTGTCGTATGGTGTTGATCATGATTTCCTCATCATTGTTGTGGGTTTTTGTTGGTTTCCACGAAATAAAAATAAATAAAGCAAAATGTGTTCATGTTTATTAGTTTGCGTTGTTTTAAAAAGTTTCAAAATTTATTAATAACCTAACTCAGACCCTTCAAAACTCACGGTACATTATAATTGTATAATTTGTAAAGCGGAAAGTATTAAGAATATTTTTTCCTCGGAATCATTGCCTTTTAAAAACAAAAAAGGACAATTTTCTTTATAATGTAATTATACGCAAAGTGCTATTTCCCTTTCCATAGAAGACCGTTAGTTGGTACTTGAAAAATCAGGAAATCTCTCAAAAATTTAAACCAAAGAGATACGTATTTCAAAATACAGATTTTTTAAGTAAAACTTCTTTACGCACGCTTGACTTGGGGAGTAAGCTGGCGAATGTGCGACGAAAGCGTTACGAAAAGTGTGATCGGGCGAGGCGAACGATAATAAATTTAAATATTTATAGAAAATTAATATATGCAAACATATATATATACATGTATATATTATACATATAAACATAAATATATATATATATACATATGGATGGAGCTAAAGAAGTTTTACTTAAGTCGTAAAACTTCTTTATGCACGCTTGTTTTGGGGGGGTAATCTGGCGAATGCATGGCAAGAGCGTTACGAAAAGTGTAGTCAGGCGAGGCGAACGGGCTGTATCACACTGTAGGAGCAAGAGAGCTCTTCCTCTCATAGCCAGTGCATGAAAATTATTCGTAAATTCATTTCGTTCTTGAACAATTTTATAAATACTGTAGGAGCAAGACAGAGCAGTGCGCGCGCACATTTTCTTTCTCTCTAGAAGTTTTGACTTCAGTCGTGTGGTCTAAAGCACACTCTTTCTTTTTAAATAAAAAATATTTAATATTGTTTTTGTAGGTGAGGTTGATTATTTGTAGGTAAGTACCTAGTTTATTGTTTATTTGATTTTATACAATTGGTTCCAATTATTAAAAATTTAAAACAAAGATAGGTTCTCTGAGGGTGGAATATTTCATTTCACACACCAAAAACCGAAAATAGTATTTTTCATGATTATTGACAGTGAAATACGAGGGGGGACCCAAAAGTAACGAGACTCGGGCGGTATAGGGGAAGAGTGGAGGGGGACGGGTTTTTAGTGGTCGGCTGTTGTACGGAAACTCTTCCTCAGTCAGTGTGCCCAAACTGCGTCGCTGTGAGACCAAGCAATCATCCAAAGTATAATTTTAAGTAAATCAAGATTTCTTCTTTCGGCAAAAGTTTGGTTTTCGCGTTTTAAAAGTGGGGAAATGTCGTTTAAAGACCAACCTAGTTCTGGGCGTCACTGAATCTCAAGCACCGATAAAAATGTTAATAAAATCAACACTCTTGTACATGAAGATTGTCGCCGAACAATTGGTCAACTGCCAGACATGCTGGTATAACATGGAGCTCAATTCAACAGATTCTGTCACAGGATTTTCACATGACAAGAGTTGCAGCCGAACTTGTGCCTCGTCTCCTCTCTGAGGATCAAAAAGATCAAAGCGTCAATCACCTTCAAGCCTGCTACGAATTGAAAAATCAGATGGAAAAGGACCCAGATTTTTATCCAAGGTTATGAGTCATGGCGTTATAGGTACGATCCCGAAACCAAGCAAGAGTCACGCCAATGGAAGAGTGTTCTATCTCGACTCCCGAAGCAGTGGAGTCTATGAAGCAGTATTTGAGCAAGAATGGAATGATCCCGATTGTTCACCCGCCCTATTCATCTGTCTCACTGTCACTTCTTTCTGTTCCCTAGGTGTACCCATCTTCTACAGTATGAAAACGTTTCCCTTTGGAAAGGGAAACGTTTTCATTTGGAAAGGGAAACGTTTTCAGACTGTAGAAGAATTGAAACCAAAATCGCTGAAGGCCATGAAAGACTCTCGAAATAATGAGTTTCAAAATAATTTTGAACAGTGGAAAAAAAGGTTGGACAAGTACATACACTCTAATGGTGAATACTTTGAGGGCAACCAAATTTTGGTGTAAAAATATTAAAAAATAAAAAAGTTATAAAGAAAGTCTCGTTTTTTTTGGGTCCCGTACTTGGACAAAAATATTCTTTGAATTAACAGAAAAATGCGAATAATATTGGTATTCCATGGAATGTCAAAATAAGTCATTTTAAATTTAATAGAATAATTACGAAAACATCAAATATATCAAAATCTCGTGTCACTGTGTTTGTGGTGGCACTCCTCTGAAACGGCTGGACCGAATTTTATGTTTTTTTTTAATGTATTTGGTAGGTATGAGAATAGGTCATAAAGTATATTTTATACCGCGAATTCTGGCTTTGTGAAATTTGCATAAAAAATTTGAAATAGGTCAAAGAGTTTAGCGGCAGGAAAAAAAGTCGTGAGGGGGGGGGGGGGATTCGGGAGAGGCGAAGTGGAATTAAGGAGGGGGGTTTGCGGGAGGGATGGACAAGTGAGGGGGTAAGGCGGAAAAGGTGGAAGGGGAATTCGTTAGGGGGGTCGTGAGAAGGGGGACAGCGGAGACCGGAGGGGGAAGATGAAAGTGGAACGCGGGAGGGAAAGGAATCTCTGAAGGGGAAGAGGTGGCGGAAAGGAAACGGGACAATGGGAAAGGACACGGCAGGGAGAAACAATTTCTTGATATAAGTAGCATTGCATCGCTTGCCGTGTATCAGCTAGTTTTATATAATAAATTAAAAGGAACTCCCTCGCGCTTATTGTCAATAAAACAAAATATCTGACATATTTTATAACAGCCAGAGGGCAGCCGTCGGAGGACTTTAATCTCAAATTACATTCATGCCAAGGAATTTATCAAAAAAATCAAGGCCTATCATGCCTCTGTCCCACTATAGCACACTCCAAAAGCATCAAATATCTTGGAATTAAAATTGATGATAATCTCCGATGGAACTCACACATTGATGTAATTACAAAAAAACTAACCAGGTACATATATTTCTTTAGAAACTCCATAATATCCTCAATATAAACGATATTAAAAAAGTATACTATGCTTTGTGTCAATCACAAATAGAGTACGGAATAACTAGATGGGGGTCTGCCTTGAACAGATCGGCTCAATATAACCCAAAAGGGAGTACTAAAGACAATACTGAAAGTTCGGCTTAGAACTCCGACAGAAGAAATATTCAAAAACTTTCATGTCTACAATGTACAGAAACTTTATTCAAAAAATATTTTATTTAAACTGAAAAAAAAACATATCTGAATGAAAATAATCAACCAGGGCAAAAAGCGAAAATATCCTGGTTACTCCCAGTTTGAACACATCTTTTGGACAGAAAAATAATAAATCCCATGCTATGAAATTGTTCAATGCTCTACCAAAATCAAACATAAAAAAAAAGAAATGAGTATATTTAAAACAAAAGTCAAAACATGGCTTAGAGATCAAAGTAATAATCAACTTACAAACATTATGATGACGATGTAAAGACAATTCAAAACTAAATACAAAAGTTAAAAAAAAACTACAGGCCGCCTCAGAGCAGGAAACCCTAGTGAGGAGGGCTGTGGAAAAAGACAAAAAATGTATACTTTATACCTACATAATGTACAAACTTTGCTATTGAAACTAATAAAAAAGAAAAATAAAATAAAAACTTTAAAAATAAAAAAATTGTGCTTTTATAAAATATGAATGTAAAAGTTTTAACCTTTCTGCGGCTGATCCGCCAAAACGAACACAGTAATGGACCGGTCAAAGCTTTGCGGGGGTTGAGCTTTGTAAATTTATGGCATGGCTTTGAGTGCACCAAAGAGCAAAAATTATGTTTAGCTGGGATGGTGACAGCGAATTGTGGGCGTAAGCCATTTTTTTTAAACTTTTGTATTTACAAAGGTCAAAATGAAGGATATAACAGTACAAAGAAAGAAAAGATTTTTTTGTAAGTAATTATAATTTTAATTTGATATTAAGTTCACTACAATAGCCTCAGGATAACGAATACAAATTGCTCAAGAAGATAATTGAATTCAGGGGGATTCAAAAATACCTTATATTATAAAATATTATATTTTTCTATTTTACTTGCCTTTTTTAGATTTCCTTGGTATTAATTTTTAATTAATCTATTGGGTGGTTACCTAACCTAGATAACCAAGTGTTGTAGCAATAAATTAACTCGCACCGCCATCTGTTAGAAACTTATGGAACTTACAAATAATTACAAAACATTGTCCTGTAACAAACATTTAATGAACATTTAATCGGCATTAATAAATATTGAGGTCAATAATCGAGATAAAAACTATCCTATCTTTTATGTTGCACAAAATTACACACAGCGAGCCAAATTTCATCAAAATCGGTTAAGTAGTTTCGAAGTTTATCTAGGACGACGAATATAAAATTCTTTAAGTACGACAATAGAACCGAGAAATAAAAAAAAACATAGTTAAAAATGGACTATGGATCTTTTGCTTAAACAAATCTGGAGTAGTACAGATGTATCTACATTATTTACAGGCAAAAAAAAGAGAACACGCCGATAGTAACAAAAGTTCTGAAAATGTGTTTTGAACTAATTTGTCTTGTCGCCGCCAGTTACGAAAGTTACTAGGTCCTAGAAGTTTATCAATTCCGTTTAAATTTTGACTCGCGATTCAATTCGACAATGTTATTATAATATATGTTTTTACATTAGCTGCACACAGGAGACCCTGATCATGTCACATTTGGGGATGCTGTGTGAAGGGTATTTTTAGGGGAAAGAAGAAGAGGAAGTTCTAGGAAGGAAAAATGTTAGAGGGGTGAGTAAGAATCTAGGGATCAATTTGTTCAGGAGGGACGGACGTTCTATTGCATAATATCTATTCCTCCTACTTCGAAGAGGCGATGGGCCGAGAGAGTCTGGCTAGAGAGGTCAAACCACTCTCTCTCGATCCGCCCTGCCAAACAGTAGTTGGGTAAATGCCTCCTCCGCCAAAACCTAGACCCTGCTAAGTTACCAATTGTAGCAAACCACTTGGGGTAACCTGGCTGGGGCGTTTTGTTTCATTCTTCAGCTTCCTAATAAAAATTAAATTATCTTTAAAACAATATGTTTTTGTCTGTCAGTACACCACTTCACAAACAATCTTTTTAAACGGTATTTTTAAAATGATTTACCAGTACTAACTTATTAAAGTAGTCATCAGATCCACTATGGATATTGTGGACACGTTTCAAAATAAAGCTATTTTTTCGCTAGTTCTTATTTTGGCCGAAAATATTGCAATCTGTAAATTATAATAATAATAATAATATTTGGAAGATTTGTACAGCGCTAATTTTTCGAAAAATCACATCAAAGGCGTTGAATAAATTTAAAAAATATTTCTAAAACTATTATAACAACTAGTCAATCCAAGGGAGCCTGCTATGCCTCAATACAAAGGACTATCCCATCAATACCGTGGTTTCAACAATTCCCCCATTTTTCCAAAAAAGAAATTTCCTCACTTATTCGAATGAGAATCGGACATTATTCTGTTCCTTCTCACCTTTTTTAAAATTCGCGTCCTTGACTCCTCAGATTGTACATTCTGTGGTCTAGAAGTGGGAACTTTAGATCACAATTTTTTTTGTTTGTCCCTCTCTAAACAACTATCCTCTCTTCTATCAAGCCTTATCAAAAATTGCCTCCCCTCCATTAAATATCGCATCTCTTCTATGTCTGAACTCGACTCCAATCTTCATTATAATTTTGAAATTTTTATCATTTAAATAAAATTAATATTTAATTATTATTTTATAATTGATAAACTAATGTTTAAGACAAGATTTTTTATGTATAGCACAAAGGGTAATAATTATTATAAGCAATAATTATTAGTATCTAATCTAATAATTATTGCTTATAATAATTGTTACCCTTTGTGCTATGCATAAAAAATCTTGTCTTAAACATTAGTTTATCAATTAAAAAATAATAATTAATATTTGACGAGTTAAATTATTTCACCAAAAAAAAGTAGGCATAATATGGCTCGACGCCATCTGGTGGGAGAGTTAGCACTTACATGCTTTTCCCATATAAAAATAAAGTTGGTTGTTTGCAGGTGAAAAAGTGTAATAAGCAGTAATTTTTGAATGAAACACTAGGTATATATTGAATCATTTGGCGGGTAGGAGGTATCCCGCCGTAGCTTAATGGTAGAGCACTTGACCGGCAATCAAAAGGGTGCGGGTTCGAGTCCCGTCGGCGATATGTATCTTTTCTCGGAAGATTCTTTCAATATGGATGAGTGTTTCAGGCTAATAATTATTGCTTATAATAATTGTTATTAATATTTAAATTCACTTTTCATTTCTCCATCATTTTAAATGATGGCCTAGAACAACCTTGAAGGGTGAAAGCCAGAAATAATTGGAAAAAAAACCTTATGGTTAACAGATTGCATCCGTCCATCCATCGTCATTCACTAACACAAAATTATATCTAGGTACAGTGCATTTGACCAATAATCGTGATGCTGCATTCAAATGTTGAGTTTTATGTACATTGTGTACAGGCAGAACATATATGGGACCATACTTCAATTAATAAATAAATCACAATTGTATGATGGGCGGTAAAATAAAGGATTTGATTACAATATTCATGGTCCTAATTGTGATTTATTACCTGCAGCTAGGACAGTTGCTCCTCCGGCTGGAATCCCAAGTCCAAGGTTCGTTTCCCGCCTCTCTTCTATAAAGGCCACACTCCCCATCACCAGAGCTGATATTCCACAAACGATCTGAAACAAAAAAAAAACTTATAGTAACAAATCTCTTCGGGTACGAACCCGCGACCTTCGGAAAGGGAGTCTAAAGCCTTGTCCCTGGACTACGCCGGTCGTCGTGTGTCGTAGTGTGTCCAGGAGTAACGGACGTTCGTTGAATTCAACCCTACCACTGCGATGCAAGGCGATGTCCCAAGAGAGTCCTGCTGCAGTGATCAAAAGGTCTCCCTCAACAAGTCTCTCCGCAGATGCACCAGCCAATACCCGGACAAACCTCACCACATGAACCAGGGTACATCTCTCGAGGCTTACATTTTAATTTAAGCCTTTATTAGGCAAATATTTGAATCACGAAACAATCCGACAAGACACTTATGTTTTTTATTTATTATATGTTGAAGATAATGTTAGTTTTTATATTATTGTTTATTGATTGATAAAATTTAGCGACGCCTCCATCTGATAAGTTTCAGTAAACTGTCAATATACACATATTTTATATTAATAATGCCGTTCGTTACGCTAAATTATTGGCTTATTTAATGAACGGATTGAACTAACGAATCTCTTAGAATTGAAAGAAGTAGTAAACTAAAATTAGTAAACTAAAGTAATGAAAATTTGTTTTAATTTACTATCATTTAAAAAAATTACTTGGTACTCTCAGTAGCTTTTTGTTGTTTTAATTTACTATCATTTAAAAAAATTACTCGGTACTCTCAGTAGCTTTTTATTGTTTTATTATTTTTTAAATTTTGCACTGCAGATCTCTAACGTACAAACGGCAGTTGATATCGAATATATTAACCGCTTGGACACATAAACTTGTTTTCACGATAATTTAACGTAGGTAGACTAAGAGTATGGATATTAGAGAGACGGCATGTGAAGTGTGCCCGCGCGCTCCAAGTGTGCCTTTTCCAGAATTCTACCCACACGGCTGACATTGACTGTCACTATGTAAAATGGCTGCTGTCGGAGCGTATTAAATGGCCATAAACCAGCAGCCAATGTAAGCCGTTTGGGTAAAATTCTCGAAAAGGCACACTTGGAGCGCGCGGGCACACTTCACATGCCGTCTCTCTAATATCCATACTCTTAGTAGGTAGACATAGGAATGACGTATGTCCCCTACCTGAGTTATTAAGGACACTTAGTCATCGAGAAAACCTATTCGTTTGCGATCTGCAGTTGTCCTAGGGAATGATGAAAAGTTACCGACAATCGGTCGATAACTTCATATCGATCGACCGTGCTAGCACACCTGGTGGTGTTATTTATTATTATATTAAAACAGGATTTTGGAATGAGTAGGTATATGAAATTCAATGACGTTAAATAAAACAGTGCTGGCTATACCAACATTTACACTTTAATACGTAAATATTAGTTGTTGATATTATCTTCGTCAATGATAAAATGTTACAATTTTGTATCAGAATGGTTGTCCCCATAGAGAAACAGAAACCTCTCTCGAACCAAGTGCAAATATGCATTTATATGTATTTACATTTAATTTGACTTCGTGGATTTTTAACTTGTGACCTCTGGGCTCAGAGCCAAGGATATCGCAAAGGTTACAACACAGCCACGGAGGTCATTTCATAATGCTGAGTATAAAAAACTAGCATGAGCTCCCGCAAAAATCCACAGTTATGAACAAATAAAGTTTTGAAATAAATCGAAAATGGCTAAACAGAATTCTGAAAATTTTGTTTTTAAATTTGAATAACTGACATGCTGCTTTACAAATCAAAAATTTGGGTGCTGCAAATTTAAATTTTCTGACAAAGATGTCATGCTCATCTGACATTGAAAAGTTACGGTTGGAATAATTTCTATAGAATATGTCGTAAGTTGAGTTATTTTACTGTGCGAAATGTATTATCACAAATTAATAATACGATACGATACGATTGTACCACCCCAGCCAGGAGCAATCCTGTCCCGGTGAGACCGGTACACCAGGGGACACTGATTTGTTAGGACTAGGAACAAGTGCTCTGAGGATAGGAAGGAGATTGGAGTTTAATCGACCGGTATACATGGCAACCTAATAAGCCAATATTGGAATTTAGGATGCGCAGGAATAAAGGAATGGATTGAGCTTTATGATTTTGTGTTTCCTTTCTTTATGCCTTCCTTCTTCTTGCCTTTTCTCGGCTCTTCTTGGCTCTTCTCGTTTCTTCTTAATTCTTCTTGCCTCTTCTTGCCTTTTCTTGGCTCTTCTTGCATCTTCTTGCTACTTCTCGCTACTTCTTGGACGTTTTTGCCTCTTCCTCTCTCTCCTTGCTTCTTCATGGCTCTTTTTGTCTTTGCTTTTCTCTTCTTGGATTTTCTCATCTCATCTTGACGCTTCTTGTCTCTTCTTGGATGTTCTTGTGTCTTCTTGGTTCTTCTTCTCTCGTCTTGTCCAATCTTCGCTTTTCTTAACTTACCTTTGTTATTATTGCATCTTCTTTCAAATTCTCATATATTGTTGGTTTATTATCACAAATTAATAATACTTATGTAAATTACACTGTTGGAACAGCCCCCGGAATTGATTAAATGCGATATTTCCTAAGTGAGCCATTTTTTATTAATTTAACAGTATAATCTTCCTTATGTATAAAAATGATTGTTTTTTTGTTTATCTCTTATGCGTTCCAAAACAGTCAGCCTCAAACTTGGTTATTTGTTATGCGCACTTGTTATGTTGTATTGTTATGTGATGGTGAGTTTTGAGTTCTGTTTATAGGTATACAGGAAAGGACACACATGGGAGGGGTGATGGAGGGGTGAGGATGAAGGAGGGGCAGAGAGAGGGATTGCAAAGAAAGTAGCGGTAGGGGATAGCAGGGGTGAATTTGTATAATCCAACCCTCACACAGACAGCTGTATGTGACCTGCTCACGCATCGGAAAACCTTAGTGATTTATTTGTGTGCGCACCAGACAAAAAAACAAAAAATATTAGCGATTTAAAAAATAGTGCTTTTCGAAACAAACGCTTTTTTCTCTGCAATTTTTTATTTCATGCATGCCGGATTCCGGCTAGAATTTAATAAAAATAAATCACTTGTATACACCACCATTTAAAACTATAATATTCCTATTTGCCCATCATACCTTTTTCCTTCCCGGAACTTCCTCTCCTTCTTTTCCTTAAAAATACCCCCACACAGCATCCTCAAAGATGACATAGGCTCTGAGGAAAATTATTTTCCTTAAGGCCTCCTTAATGGAGCTAATTTAAAAATAAAAATAAAATCTTTTTCCTCCCTTAAAAAGACCCTCCACACAGCATCCCCAAAGATGACATAGGCCCTGAGGTTTTTTTTTCGGGGCCTGGAGAATTGTGCTAATAGGAATAATCGATTAAAACATTTTTTTAAGGTTTTAAATTATTGTAATGTAAGTTGTGGTTATAAAAAGAGAGCACACGTTTAATAATAATTTCACAATCTCTAAAATTTTTATAAACCTGCTCTAAAAATATATCCAAGAAGAATGAGCTTAAAAAAAACGATAGAACAATATTATTCTATAACAGAAATGATAGAACACAGGATCATATTAATCATACGAACGGTTCACAGAGCACAGAAAATAAATCACAACCATTACACATTATACCAGAAGTAGGAATTCAGTAGAAATTGGATTGAATCCAACTTCAAGTACTCCCACATATCACTCTAGTATATTACGTATACGAGTGCAAACAGACTTATAAATTCGTTTCAGAGTATCCTGCACTTTCAGGCCAATATCGCCCAGGTCCATTCAGCAAAGAGCTTTATGAATTTACTATTCGCAGTATCGTTCGTGACCAGCAAGTGTAAGCTAAGTATGTGACAGATTCAATAGAATTCAGCCATTCAGAATTTATCTTGTCAGATCCAAATCTAGATAAACGTGTTTTATTTTAGTGCACAGTGTATTTTTCAATTCGAGGGAATTTCTATGAAATTTTTAAGTTTTAAATAGAAATAAGTGCCTGCGCTGTCGAGGTAACTGAAAAAAAAACAATTTGCAACTAAACTCGCTATTCTGTGTATGTCAAATTGATGGCCCGCACACTACACAATTTATCAATAACCCGTTGTCAATGGCAACGCAAGCAGTGACTCGCGACTCGTAAGGCACTCCGCTGACGAGGCAACAGAAAACCAACTAAAACCGGCTGTTTTCTCTGTCTTGATTGATCAAAAAGCTTGTTTAACCATAGACGAAGAACAATCAGCTGACAGCTGGCAACTAGCGACGGCCGGCAACCCCAATCAGCAGTGCGAGTCGCAAGTCACCGCTTGCGTTACCATTGACAACGGGTGTTTGAGTGATTGTGTAGTGTGCGGGCCATCACATTGTCATACAAAGACAGTTGCCAGTTGACAGTTTTCAGTTGACTCAGTGGGCGGATCGCCTTAGTTGCCGTGGCCGGCCGTTGCCAGTTTGCTCGGTTGTCATGGTTGCGCCAGTTTTTTTGTCAGTTTTCTTGTTTTTTCAATTTGACAGCGACAGATGACTACGATGAGCTGATTGTTCTTTGTCTATGGTTAAACTAGCTGAGATAATTACATAAATTGTAAAATTGAGTAGGCCGTCATAGAAGTTTGATGGATGTTTGATGGGAAGCCATAGCAATCAGCCGAACCAACTTTTAGTTTGGTTTCAAACAAGCCGGTTTTAGTTTGGTTTCGGTTACCTCGTCAGCGTAGGCACTAAGAACTCAAAAAGCTATTGATTGGGCAAAAATAAAGTATAAGAGGTGCTTGGGAGTATTGCCGGGAACCATTTATTGGATAACCAATACCCCTGCCATAGGTCGCACAACTGGTTCGCTACGTTTGGTGACTTAACAGAGGTACCCGGTTTTATGGGGTGAGGTTTGTCTAGAACTTGGCAGCAGATTCTTTTGCCCACCTACTGCGCGGAGGGCCGGATCGGGAGAGAGTGATTGAGGCTTACATTTTAACCTTTTAAGCCGGAATCTCTCGACCCATCACTTTGCAACGCAGTGAGAGCAATGGATTCATACGCTCGACACTCATAAACACATCGCCGATTCCTACCCACCCTCATACCTTTTTCCTTCCCAGGTCTTCCTTTCCTTGTGTGGACAGAATTTTAAAGAAAATATATTTAAAAAAACAACAGTTCATTCGTTTTTTTTTAGTTGAAAAATAAAGTTTCATTTGTGTTTTTCAATATTTAAGAAAAAAATTAATAACGAAAGAATTGGTGTCCTTGAAATTATTGCTTTCCTTATTTTCATCGCTTTGTTACTAATAGAATATTCAAACCACCTACTGATATGTAGGTACTAAAGTACTTAGGTACTTGCAAATAAAAATAATTCAATAAAACCGTTTGTCGTGTTATACAAAAATATTCGACCTAACTGGAATCAAAAAAATGATAAAAACTGAGGCAAAAAAGCTCATAGTCTAAAAAATTCGCTTTTATTTATTATCCTTTGATATTTTTGAATATTGGAAATTGGTAAATTTTTTGACAATGTTAAATGAAACACAATAACTCTTTGTACAGCAATTTCAAGCGCATTAATTGTGCTGTTCACAGAGCTTTTGTGTTACGTTTCATTTTCACATATTGTGAGAATTTTATTCAAGAGACGGCTGAATATTACATTTTTTTAAATTTTTAATTAATTAATTCAATAAAACATACTCCGGTTAAAAATAAGCAATCTAAATTTTATTTACAATGTTCCTTTTAACATGATTTTTTTAATGCTATGCTGAAATTGATACAAACGGCTCGGTCCCATGGTAGTCTAAGACACTTCTTAGTTCGCTGGCTGATTAGAGTAAAAGAGAGAGACCGAATCAAAGTATCTGACTGTATTTATAAACATGCTAAAAACTCACACTAAGTTAAACAAAGAAATCTGTTTTACCAAAGGATGATAAGTTCATAAAAAGCATTACCATAGGGGTTTAGCTAAGTGCCGAACCAGCTTATTATACTTTTATTCCACAGGGGCCAATGATAGATAGTTATGTATATGATTATAGTCGATTGTATTTATAAAACTCACACTAAGGAAAAAAAATCACTCTAATAAAAAACACAAACAGCTGCAAGTCAACATGACATTCTAGGTTGGAAATTTGTTTTACCATAGGATCAGTATCATAGATCAAAGAGTACCAGGGAGGGTTTAGCTAAGTACCGAACCAGATTTTTTTCTAGAAGAGCTAATTTTTCTAGTAGATAGCTAGTTATTTATTTTAACAATAATTGGGTATAATGGTGGTCTTATGTTTACAAAGAAAATAAAAAATATTCTTGTTAAACGTAATATATATGTAAAATCGTTAAACGTAATATATATGTCCAACGAAAAATAAACTAGGAAAACAAGTGATTAGAAGCAAGTGACACAGGTAATTTTTTCTCCCCGCCTAAACTCTCCACACTATTCCAGGCATGGAGAGTGTAACAGATATAACGAACACCGAAAAAGCCTTTGAGAGGTTCTATGAAAGCTTTTTAACAAACTTCACGAACCATTTTTTATGGGTACGTTCAAAACAACGCCGAGTCAACGCGGTTCAAAACAAGGTTGGCTTAGTGAAAAAAAACCAGGCGGGATAACACGAAAGGTCTCTTTACTTAAAATTTTTCCGACATATTCTTCGTGTAAAAACTGTGCAACATTTTTAATACGCCCTCAAACGTTACAATGTTTGTATGTCCTCCTATAGAACTCCCCAAAAACAGTAAGAATATGATATCCCCAATTGGGTTGTGAGACTGGAAAGAGGGAGAAAGGAAGGAGATTGGGGAGATTAAAGTTTTGAAGCACCGTAATATGGGGTGACTTTTGAATGGGGGAGCGCCTTTAAACATCCGCGGATGTCTGCGGTAAGTTTCGGTAACCATTTAGAAATTACGTGCTTCTTTAAACGATTCATTTTTTCAGTCAACGTGGGTACAATGTCGCTTCGAAAAAAGAGTAAAATAATTTTTATATTCAAACACTTTTCGGTTGTTATTTCTAAAATATGTTCAATGACAAAGATAAATATAGGTGTAAGTTACAGTTTATAAATTCCTCAATGGTTGTAATCTTCGACCAAGTATAGTTTTGTTTCATTTAAAATGTAAAGTGTATCAGTGTCTATCGAATAATATAACATATACATATATAATAATCGACGGCCACCGTAGTCGAGGGGTAAGGCTCTCAGCTGGTAAACCGGAGATTGCGGGTTCAAATGCCTAGTAAAAAAATACGTAGTATATTTTCGACACTTTTCGGAATTGAAGCTACTCCTAGTATAGCCCTGGTCTAAGACTACCACTCAGAATTTAAACGTTACTTGAAATGGCTTTAGCCGTATTTAACGACCAGATCTGAATAGCCCGGTACTTCCCCACCTTCTTCCTCCTTCCCATCTCCTTCCTCTCACAACATTGGGGATGACACAGTCTTACTTGCTCCAGGCGGGAGCAGTTGGGACCCTTGTGCGGTTTTTATTAAAAAAAAACTATATAGGGCATACAATAAAAAATATATATTTGCATGGAATGACTTTGAAAAAAAAAACAATTTTTCGGGTAATTTTAAATGTTATTATAAAATTCATTAGTATACTTTCGCTAAGAGATTCTTTCAAAACTAGGCAAATCTTAATATATAAAACAAAGTCGGGTTGGTTACACCATTTATAACTCAAGAACGGCTAAACCGATTTTCATGATCTTTGATTTATTGGATTTGTCTCCGTCCCGATTAACAGAATAACCATTAAAACATCTGAAAAAATCACGGAAAAAATAATTATGAAGAAAATAATTTTTTTCATATATTTTGTATGGAACGGCTTTTTAAATAACGTGCGTTGGTCGACATAATTTGAATCAATTCGAACTGTCAATGGTGTAGTGTGCCGAACATTTCGTGCTTAGTCAACAGCTCAATTTCATTTTTTGAACTTAGAGCTCGTACGCACTAGCGGCTAAAGCTAAAGGCGGCTAGCCGCTAGTACGTACGAGCTCTTAGTGTAGGTACCTATTTATTTTAACTTAATAAAAACTTAATTTATTTCAGCTAATAAATTAAACACAACATTCATTGATTCTGAGGCGGTACGAAGTGCCGGGTCAGCTAGTTACTCAATAAAAATTACTAACAGAACTTCACCTGCAACTGACACAGAGTATGATTGACAGCTGTCACTCCAAAGTTTTTTGACATAACCTAATTTTTGATTGTTGATGTGTATATGTCCGTAGCAGCACATTGCGAAATTTTGTGGTAAGGAAACTGCTTCATCACATTTGCAAATGATGTACATATAATCTGGTGGTTATTTTTCGACAGTCAATCCTCCGATTAATTCTCGATAGTTAACCCTCAGGTCAGCAGCACTATCAGCTATCGGAAGGTTGAAGGAACCAAAGCGAGCATAAGATACTAAATTCACTGAGTATGCTTTCGGAGTTCAGGACCTAAAGCCTGGAATGGATTGCCACATGATTTAAGGCTTATTAACTGCGCGATTTATTCCGATTTCATAGAAAACTTAGTTTTGGATTTGAGGCCAAAATACCTAACCAAAATGAAAAATTATTTTTTTAATCAAAAGGTATGTCATAAATATAATGTTTTTATCGGACAGGAGCTGCTTTATTTATTTTTGCTTTAAATTATAAAATATATTTTAAATATTTTATGATTTTAGAGGCAACTTGGACAATTACTTGCGAGTAAATATAAGCATTTTAAAAAAAAATTAATATGATGAAATGTAAATTTTTTATTTTTTTTATTAATTTAAATTACAAATTATTTATTTATGTCGGAACAAAAAAACGTATTTTTAACATTTTTTATTTTATTTTTCATTATATTAAAACCAAGGATTAGGCAGTTATTTTTTTAAATGATTATAAATAACTCACAAAATAATTCCAAAGTTGCTTCCAAAATGAACCAAAATTGATTTCTTTAATTACCTATACGTCATCATTTAAAAGCAAAAAAAGTAGCTCCTGTCCGGGATAGATATTCGGCAAACCTTTTAATTACAAAAATTATTTTTTCAGTTTGTTTAGGTATTTTGGCCTGAAATTCAAAACTACGTTTTGAATGAAACCGGCAGCGGTACAGTTCCTCTAAAGAATGATCACAGACTCGGAAGAATCTAGAGCTAAACTAAAAACTCACCTTTTCGAACAGTCGTATTCATAAAATCAAAACTTTCATCTTCACGGCCCGCGAAATTGTCTTTTAAAATAAATATCTACTTTTTCACTATTCTTCTCATACATGTAATATCAAGAGTATGGAAGCAAATATAAAATCATGCAATGTCCAGTGTTTTAAATATAGTGTCCTCCACGTGCAACGTCATATCTTCTCCAAGTATATACTTTCTAATAAAAGTATGTTTACCATAAGTAACTTGCCAGGTAATTATGTTTTCTGTATTCGTTTTTAAAATTATGTAAGTATAGATAGAGTGTAAGAAAACATAATAAATTGTAAAATTAAGGTGATTTTTCACAAAACGGCGCTCTACAAATTATCCAATTATTATTATTTTCCCATAGCTTTTCAAAGAGTTAAATTGATTATCGGATAAAGAAATAGATCCGATTGATTGAAGAAATATATCCGAAATTATTACACCAGAATCACCTAACAATTTTAGCTGCTGTTTGGCCTGCAGGTTATCGGTTGATCTCTTCAGTGTCCACTACATTAACGAGGTTACAATTTCAATAAATGTATTCCACGAGCTAATAAATAAATTCAATGACCAAAGTAATCATATTCGAAAATTCCATTCAAACCGTAATAAAATTAGGAAATTCTGTACCTACCAATTAAATTACAGTCAAATTGACCTGAGTTGGTTTATTTATCCAAATTTAACTTAGAGGATCAAATGTAAAATAGATGTATCGCAAACGTTAAAAAAATATTGCCTAATAATGTTTTCTATTTAGGTGTATTGTTCTCGTAGCTTAGTGACAACAATTTGTAATTTATCCCCTGTGAGCTACATTTATTGGTTTTGAAATTTGATTAGTCGAATTGAAGTTAACTTTAAATAAAGGTATGGAACTTGGCTCGGTTCGCTCAAAAAGAAGAAAAAAGAGAGACAGAGTGAAAATGTTTAATAAAACACGACTCGTTTAAAATAGAGCAAAAATCTGTCGACAAACGCTTAAATTACATTTAAAGATGTACAGTGATTTTTTTCATGGATATGACATATTAAATAACAGAACGAAATGTGTTTTTAATAATTTTCAGAACATACTTCTCGATTTTTTTCTATCGAGTGAATTTTATGTAATTACCGTTTCGGCTCGACATTTTTTTGGGCACTTTTTGACCATTTGAATTTACAATTTGTACACTATTCACAGAAAAGAAATCATTTTCAAAGACAAAATTAACACGGTGCCTTCAAGTTCTTTGAATTCACTCCCCTTCTACGCGATTACCGAGTGCCTACACTAACATCGAATCACAGCAAGAATTCAATTTAAAATATGTTTTACGGGGTGAGGTGTGTCTAGGTCTTGGTGGCAAATGTGTTTGCCCATCTACATCGTGGCGGGCCGGATCGGGAGAGACGGGTTGGGAGAGACCTCATAGCCGGACTCTCTGAATTGCACCTTGGGTTGGATAAATTCGTAGATCCGTCTCTCCAGGACACATTGACCCCAGATTCCTACCCACCCTCAAAGCAATGATTTTTGTTCCTCAGGGACTCCTGTATGGAGCTAATGTAAAAAAAGAATGAAAAAGGAAAGCGTCCTTGAGGTGAATGAATCACTAAAAGCGCTATATTTACTTATTAAAGTGGAATCCTCTCATCCACAATGAAAAATGCACCATTAGTGTTTTTGCTGAACACTTAAGGGCCTTCCTTACTAGCGATCTCAATCGTTGTATGGAGTATCATGAATTCTCAGATTCAAACGACAATCTAAGTTATTAATCGTCAAAATATCGATAATGTAGCCACGTTAAGCTATCATAAATACATTTTTCTGTCGAAATATATATTTTTATTAACAACTTATTTTCGTTAAATACTATATAATGAACATCTAAGAATTCTCCTACTCATTCGGCTCTCCGAGGTGGCCGCGGATGCACGCTTTTTACGGTCCGTCGTGTCAATCTTTTTTCAAAGTTCGAAATTCCGCGTACGTAATTATTATATTTCCATGTGACGCCGACGTATCAACAATATTCCACTCTATGCGTTCCGCGTAGGGACTATAATAGTGTGCCGCCTTTTTTATGTTTCAGCTGTGAGTTTCCGTCGAAGCTGTGTAGTGTCAAATAGTATTATTTAGAATTAATTTATTGTTAACAATTTTTCGGGTTTCTAGGTTATAAACAATTTGATATTTTTAAAATATAAAAGTGTGGAAATGGCCAATAAAAAACTTAGATCACTGTCAGAAGATACAAAATGTCCCTTAGCATTGAGGAAGATTGTCAAGACGTATTTTACGCCTTAGAACGGCTGTACGTTGTGCCATAAAGTACCGGAAGGCTATGAATTGTAGTCAAGAGGAAAACATAAAACAGCTATATTTGGATATATTGAATGGGCCAAAACATGTATTTGGAGACCACTCAATATGCAAGAAACGGGCATACTTTTGCAAACGGGATACTGGCGACACTAATTACGTACCCAATATGACTTCGAGCTTGATAATGTCCAGAATCATGCAGCACGTTCGACTTTTGGCATCTAATGCTCGAAGTTTAATACATGATGTAGGCAGCAATGCTGTGGAGTGCTATAATAATGCTGTGGCTAAATTTGTTGGTGGGAAGGGTATCAAATAAGCTCTAAAACGGTCCTACAAAGGAAGGTGCGCTGCAGCAGTAGTGGCGTTCAACACCAATCTTCCACACTATTCTTTGCATAAATTTGCAACCGGTAATAGTCCCGGAAAACTCATAAAGCATTAAGAATTAAAAAGATTGCAGAAAAATAATCAACAAGTATTAAGTAAAAAAAAAAGAAAAACCCTGCAGCTCGCTCCAGCAAAAGATCAGCATTATGGTCCCAATGCAGAAAAGCCTATATGGACCAAGCATCGTATGAGGCAGCTAAATATGATTTTTTAGAAAGGCTTTTTACCATAGCCAAAGATAGGCAAGCAATTGAAAGGGTGACAGTACTTCAAGCATCTAGTGGAAAGTGGATCGAGATGCGCCGCAATATGATTACGGCATCGTGGTTTGGAAAAGTGTGCAAACGGCGGCAAAATATCAGTTGCGCTCCATTAGTCAAAAATATACTGTACCAGCAAACCTTATCAAATATTCCTTCAATTCGACACGGACAAAAATATGAATACAATGTCCTGAAGGAGCTTGCAGAACTAGAAAGCGTTGCCATAGAAAAGTGTGGTCTTTTCATAGATGAAGAGTATCCGTATATGGGTGCGACCCCAGATGGAATTTCTTCTAAAGAACAAAAATGGAGAAATGCTGGTAAATACATCTCACGATTGGTTTTACCAGGTTCAGGGCCAAAAAGTGTAACATGTAACAAAAAGAGATATTTATATGTTTGATGTATGGACTGAACTCGGAATAAAAATCGAAAAAATTTTACGGGATGACGAATTTTGGCAGACTAATATGGTTGAACAGCTGAAACGCTTTTACAATTTTTGCATGCTACCCGAATTAATTGATCCTCGACATAATCGCTGCATGCCTATTAGAAAAAATGAGTATTTAGAAAAGTGCATAATAGCGAAAAAAACTAAAGTAAAATTGGTTTCAGCTAAAACCAAAACACGTTAGAAGGAATTGTTTCGAAGAAATCAATAACATTTTATTTCATTGAAGTGTCTTCAGGAGAAATTTCATTTATATTCCTAATGAATGTAGTTTATATTTGTAGAGATAGGGAAGAGGAGGATTGGAAAGTTCCTGGCTATTCAGATCTAGTCACTAAACATATCTACGCCGTTCTCAAGCAACTTTCAATTCTGAATTATGGTCTCTCACCAGGGCGATACTGAATGTATCTTCCACTTTGAAACGAGAAACAGATTCGTTATATGTACCTATATAAATTTTATTTAAATTCTACAATATGATATACTTATAATAAATTAAATTAAATTTGTTTTGTCCTCGCCGGCTTTTGAACCCGTGACCTCAAATCAAACTAGACAATTTAGTATTAACAGTGCCCCGCCGCACTGCGAAACCAGGCTGGAACAAAGGCCAAGCCTTTTATAACTCTTTATAATTGTATTACTAAATGTATCTTTTTCATCTATGTATGTATCAAAAAAAAAAATCCAAATAAAAAGTTATATTAAACGATTTAAGTTACTGAGAACCTCCTCCATCAATTAGGCTATCGTTATATTGCATTACATTCTATTATATATTTTAACATAATTTTCATAATCACAATATCTTTAATTAATAATAATTTGTTTTGTTCTGTGCGACTTGATTGTGAATGGAACGCACCGGCCAGCTGCAGGTGCGGGCGGGTTCGATATTCGAATTCGAGCTGGAAACTTTTAATACCGAGGGCCGTTAAGATGATAGACTTCGCTTTTCGGCCCATACAAAAAGGATGCCGGGAAAAAACACTTTTCTACATCGAAAATTGCACAAAATGAATATATATTTTTTTATACTGCCTTCTAGGGTAAAAACTATGTCGGTATGTTTTCGAATTTTCGATGCGTTTCGTATTAACGTAAACATTCGCTGTCAAACATGTACGAATTATCAAAAAATATTATTTAAGGAAAAAGTGCTGCTAACTCAACTCTCATAAAGAATTATAAAATTATAAAAAGCTACCGACGTAGCTTCTTCTTTCTAAAAAATATATTTTTTTTTAAATTTCAATTTCGTGAAAGTTTCGATGTAGAAAAGTGTATTCTCCATGAACCCCTTTTCGAGCGATTTCTGTAGGTAAATTTGAGCGTTGTCTCATTCGCACATTTCGCATTGGCATGTATTGTAAGTGTGCGTGAGCTTATTGTGAGCGGGACTGAATGACAGACGCGGGTGTTCCGCGTGTGGTTCAAAGTCTAGCCTCTTAAGGTACATGAATTATAATGCCATTAATTTAATGAGTTCACTTTGGTCAAAATCACCCAACTGGAATTAAATGTTTAAAGCGGTAACTACAATATACTTTATGAATAAATTGCAACCGCGAACGAGAAATATATGATAAAATGAATTATACCAGCACTTGAAACATTGAAGCAAATTTCCAAAACGTTCGTCTTTCATATTTTGTTATTTCCTTTTTAAAACTCTATTTCCTGTCGTGAAAATGGTTCCTCCACAGTGAACAGAGCTTTAAGACATTTTAAAGAATAAACATAAATTATTCCTTTACAGCGCAATTGACAATGACATTAAATGTCATTGTTTTCATTCGGTTTTAAAACAGAGTAAGCTTCTTTCTTCTTCTTCTTCTTCGTGTGCACTATGACAATGACATTAAGCGCCTCCGCCCACTGAGGCAACTGAAAACTCTCAACTGCCAACTGTCTTTGTATGACTATGTGATGGCCCGCACACTTCACAATCCCACAAAACCCCGTTGTCAATGGTAATGCAAGCGTTGACTCGCGACTGTCACTGCTGATTGCCCTGGGCGGTCGTTGCTAGTTGCCAGCTGTCAGCTGATTGTTCTTCGTCTATGGTTAAAGAAGCTTTTTGACCAATCAAGACAGAGAAAACAGCCGGTTTTAGTTGGTTTTCAGTTGCCTCGTCAGCGGAGCGCCTAAGTGTCATTGTTTTCATTCGGTTTTAAAACAGAGTAAGCTATTCTTTCTTCTTCTTCGTGTGCACTATCACATTGGCGATCACTCTGCTAAATATGTCTTGCGCCCTCCACACTTCTAATACCGATCCACTCTCGTACATTTCGCAGCCAGCTATTTTATTTCTAGTACCAGCTATTCTTTAGCCTAACAATTTTATTTGTTCGGATTATGGTTCCTGCCGATTGTTTAAATTAAATCAAGGTAATTGAATAGCTTAAAATTATTCATTCCTTCTATTCCTTTTTCCATGATATTAGTCACATAAATCAATCATAGTTTGTTTTCGTGATCGCTACGCACCATTGTGTGAATATTGCATCTTTTAATTATGATATTTTAAATACCGAATTAGTTCAATTTTTTAATCATCAATCATACCCGCCGAGGCAATAGATTGTGCTGTATTTTTATGTTGTTATTACATTGTGTTGAACTGTTTATGTTTATGAGAGACAATCATATTAACAAGTGTGACCAGCGGCTCAAGAGCCCAGAAATAGGCCAGACCAAAGAAGACAACAGGTGAGTCTGTGGCATTTCTTCCCAAACCGTTCATCTCCTTAAGAATATAATAAAACCAATATAAAATACAAAATAATAGAAGTGTTTTTAATAATACGAATATATAACACTAGCTTCTGCCCGCGACTTCGTTTGCGCAGGATTAGTACTTCGGGTAGCCTATTTTCTTTCCTAGGTTCCATCTATATTTATAACAAAATTCTTAACCCATTTATTTAATTATTCTTGATTATATAATTCTTGATTCTTGATTCGATTCAAGGGTGAGTACTTCAAAAAAAATTCACTAATTTAAATATTTTCTAAAATAGAATTTTGGTTTAACAATCATTGTTTTTCAAAATGTCATTCTCAAATTTTGACATTTTCTATTAAACAATGATTATTATATGTAATCAGTGGCGGCTCGTGACTTTTAGTTTTTTTTTTTTTTTGTATGAATATTTTCAGGAAATTTCAGTTTTGCCGTGCGCCGCACAGATTTCCTGAAAATCTTCATACAAAAAACAAATTTTCGAAAAAAAAATATTTTTCGGCTACAACGACATTAATAATGCCATTTTTGTTAATATTAGCACTCTAGCTCACCAAAAGTCACAAGCCGCCACTGTTTGTAATACATGGAAAATAGCTAGCTTTAGATATAAATTATAGCCTATATGTTATTCTGATGTATGAGCTATATTATTGTAAAGTTTCATTCTTTGGTTTTTGCGTGAAAGAGTAACAAACACACATATATCCATACAAATTTTCGCGTTTATATTTTTTTTTTTGTAAGACAAACATTCCCGGGTTACGAATAATACAAAAACATTTGAAAATCTCCTACTACCACCACCACACTAAGCGGAAGATGTTGCTTGTGTTGTGGTGGAGGACTTAGCCAGCCGAGGAATCGAACACGGGACGCCTTGGTGGGACCCAAACGCGGTGTCTACTCAACCATTAGTTAGATAGTAAGATGTTAATTCATTAATAATATAATGCACCGTGTATTTACTCGTACTGTCAAGAAGGAAGGTGATATGATTTTAAACCGTTAAGAAGTAAGTTTTAATGGTTCTCAAGATAGAGTAAATGGACTAGGTGATTAGGCTAGTAGTTTAGTCCAGTGGCGAGTAACTCGCCATTTAACTGACCAAAAGGGTTCACGTTACCGTCGAATAAAGTACAATAGTGAGTGGCGCATTGGAAGGTGACCGGGTTGCAACCCAACAAGGTAAATAAGCTAATGATGCTAATTTTAATGGATATTTTAGAAGAGGTAGAAGTAGAAATTAGTAAGATGAAAGTACAGGAACTACGGATACAAACATTAATTAATAGCAGAAAAAAATTAAGTATTTTAGAGTAGAATCTTCGCTTCAACGAGAGACTTTTTAACGCCTATAAATGAACTCTACTAAAACAAAGGGCCAATTAGCAGTAACGCTTGGTGGGGAGTGCTACCCCGAAAAAATACAACAAATTGGATTGATTTTTTTATTATTTTTTTTTTATTTTTTATTTTTAACTTTTTAACTTAAAGAGTTAAACCTCAAATTATAATATTTTAATTAATGAAGATAATATTAGCGAAAGTCAATCGAAAATCCGAAACAGAAAAATCAGAAAAAGATACGGATACATCGGCCCGGATTGCCGGAGGACCTGGGTTCGTGTCCCAGATGT
Organism: Limnephilus auricula; assembly: GCA_951813805.1. NCBI lineage: Eukaryota > Metazoa > Arthropoda > Insecta > Trichoptera > Limnephilidae > Limnephilus > Limnephilus auricula. The sequence continues at coordinate 41,173,610 of OX638389.1, read as the reverse complement.
ATCCGTATCTTTTTCTGATTTTTCTGTTTCGGATTTTCGGTTGACTTTCGCTAATATTATCTTCATTAATTAAAATATTATAAAATGGATTGACTTTACTAAACCACTGACTTAACCATTCTACTAAATTTATGGTGTTCGAACACATTTAGCTCCTAATTACTCGCAACTCGACTAAACTAATGGCCTAGTCTAAACGGGCTTTACGGATGGATTGTTTGTCGCTGTCACAAGAATTGGACAATTCACCAAATTTCAAAAATTTACAATTCAAGTTCTGTGAAAGTTCTACTCAAGTTTATTTACATTTCAGTTACGTGAAACATCTGGCCAATAATGATATAATAATAAAAGTTGAATAAAATCTTTACAGAACCTGAAATTAACTTTTAAATTTTATAAATTGTTTGAATTCTATGAAAGAACTGGCTCTATAACAAATGATAACATTATTTAACAAATTCAGATTTTCAAACATTTTGAAAAATTATATTTAATAGATTTTGAAGAAATTTAGCTTACTGTGTGTAATTAGGTCCAACTTGAAAGATAGGATAGTTTTTATTTAAATTATTGACCTCAATCCTTATTATTGCGAATTAAATGTTTGTTATGGGACAATGCTTTCAAATTTTTTGTAGGTTCCATTTAGTCTCTGACAGATGGCGGTGAGTTAATTTATTGACACAACTGTGGCCCTAGGCCCTAAAGAAAAAATTTCCCTCTGGCCCTATGTCATCTTTGGGGGTGCTGTGTGGAGGGTTTTTTAAGGGAAAGAAAGAAGTGGAAGTTTTGGGAAGGAAAAAGGTAAGAGGGGTGAGTGGGAATCTGGTGGTCAATGTGTCTAGGAGTGACGAATGTATGAATACATCCCTCCCACTGCGATGCAAGGTGACGGGTCAAATGAGTCAAGTTGTAGAGGTCTACATTAGGTCTCCCTCAACCAGTCTCTCCCGATCCGGCTCGCCAAGCAGTAAGTGGCAAACCTCACCCCGTGAACCCGGCACTCCTGCTAAGTCACCAATCGTAGTGAACCACTGAACCACAGGGGTGACCCATGGCAGGGGTGTTGGATATCCAATAAATGGTTCCCGGGAGAGGTAACCATCAAGTAGATTCAGTAGATGGTTTCGTAGCCACAGCAAGGCGTGGGTAAGTCAGCTAGTATAAATCTAAAATGCTAAATGCTATTCACTTATATTATATTATATTATTTTCATTATTTTTTTAATTGATAAACTAATGTTTAAGTTAAGATTTTCATGTATAGGTAACAATTATTATAAGCAATAATTATTAGCGACGTAGCTCAGTGGTTAGAGCAGTTGACCGGAAATCAGAAGGACACGTGTTCCAGTCCCGTCGGCGTCATGTATCTTTTCTCGAGAGATTTTTTCAATGTGAATGAGTGTTTATTATTTATTTTGGATTTTTACAGATGTTCGCACTTACGTGAGAACAATCCAGTTATAAAAAATCAGTTATTGTACAAATAGAGACAATTACAAAAAAATTACAATTACATACAATTAAATACAGATACAGAAAAATAGGAACATCACAAATAAAAATAAATAAAAATAATAAAAATAAAAATAAAACACAAAATTATATACAAGCTCCTCAAGTAACACATATTAAAATTAAAATGAGAAGCAAGAGACATAAGAATCACGAGGGGCATGCAAAGAGAGACAACTGACACAATATAATTAGTTAAACATATTTTTTAACAGCGCCAGAACTTTTCGTCTGAATCCGTACAAACTATCGACGAAAATATCTACTTCAGCACACTCTATTTTGTTATATAGTCGACACATCCTGGGTCAGAGGGCTAAAGCAGGCGATAGATATTATTTTTAAATGTATTCAGGTGAAAAGTGATTTCTGGCTAAAAATTATTGCTTATAATAGGAATTATTTTCATTACCCCACATTCGCAACTCGGTCGTACGTGTTTATTCCTCACACAATAAACTACATTTTATACCGAATATAAATATTTAGCGTACTTTTTCTATGCAGGTCTAAACCGTCAAACCCTTTTTCGTTATGAAATTTCAGAGAACCTTCAGAATCCCAAACATTCCATTGGCTTCACCGCAGCGCATTTTAATCCAATTGATGAACCAGTGGTATGTATATTTATACTTTCCGAGTTTCAGCTCTTCAAAATATTGGATTTTGTTGACTAAGGATTTTGCATGTAGAAAGAGAATGTTTTCTTTGACATAATAGTTGAAATTTTATTCACTCATGTTCGGTTAAAGTTATTAATCATCGTTGACCTTCCGAAACTTATTACTTTTTACATAATGAATTTACTAATTTTATATATATATTTTTTTAATGTTATTTTGCTGAAACAAACAGTACGTAATTACAAAGAAGAAAATAGTAAGAAAGTTATAGAAGTTAATACAATAATTGGTACCAAAGACATGTCGTTCTTATATGTATATGTTACCGGAAATGTATGAAATCTATGTCTCTGAAGCTATTTAGGAAATTTATAAAATATTGTTTTAAAAATTATTTAATACATATGTACATATCCTGGGAAATGTATACATTTCCTAGGAATAGTATATAATTTCAATATCGTATTTGGAAATGTATAAAAAGAATGCTTTCTGTAATAAAACACGTTGTTTTATTTATAGCTCTGTTTTTGATGAGTTGCACAAACCTCAAATCCTCACTCCAATGTGAATTATCATTGTCTTGCATCCACGTGGTCAACATATTTTCAATATCCTGATTTGCTCTTTCCACACTCCCCTGACCTTGCGAATGCCTGGATTTACCTAACCTAACCTAACCTGACTGTTTACGTGGCACTAGCGCGATCGCCTCAACAGACGATGCAATACCCTCCCCTCGCCCCTCTATCCCCGCGTACCCATTGATATCTTAAATGTTTTTCATTTCGATTGCTATTTAGGAAATGTGTCTAATATAATTTATTTCACATATTTCCGGGCGATTTTAGGAACTATTTAGTTAACATATATATATAATGAGAGCTGAATTAATACTACTCGGCGAGGCTCGAGCAAAAAGCAGGGAGCTGTAATTTTTTTTGGGTTTGCCACAAAACTTTAAATGTTTTCGACAATAATGACAGTTGAAGTAAATTTGTAAAATAGTTAAGCACAGTTTCGCCACCTACTTTTTTTCAACTCCACGTGGATGAAAAAACAGGAATAGTAATCAAGTTCATAATACACCGAATCTTTTCTTTACGGGGAACATAATCACTACGTAAATATCTTTTCCCAGCGAAAACTCTTAACCTGAGACAAGTTTTACAAAAATTAATCCTAATAAGCCATACAATTACGATAATGAGCTAAGGACTTCAAAAAATAATAAATAAAATACCGCAATGGTGTTATAAAATATTACAGAATTTTTCGTAGACCAGGAAAATTATTTCGCCAATAAAACTATTTATTTTCATTTTTGGTATAACTACAATTTTGACCGCAAAGGTCTAAAACTTCTAAGGTCATTAACCACAGTTCCCGACCTTTGGGCTACATTAATCAAACTCCAGTAAGCCAGAGTTGGGTCGGCTGGACTTACAAAAGCTAACTATATTGGAAGATACACGGCCTTTGTTAGGGTGATATTGAAAGCTCCTTGAAGCCACATAATTGTTAAACGTGGTTCAGTCTAAGCTTTCAAAGTTGTCTTGGATGACATTGTTCCAATCTCCTGTTGTCTTTGTGTCTTTCTGTCTTTGTGAAGTTCCCTTGTTGCATCAGCGCGTAAGCTAGTACTCCCGCTATTCTGACGCCACCGATCGTATCCTGAATGACAAGACAAATTAATTAAACTGATGTGTAATCTACACTGTGTAATAAATACGTGAAAGAGTATCTTATTACCTGAACACGTGTAGGCGAGAATGTGTGGGTATAATTAATTTATTTAACACATTTTGGAAAGCGGGTATGGATATCTCCGCCCCGGGAAATATCCGTACAATATAGGTAATTCAAAATAAGTTTATCAAAATATTATTTCACCACGGATACAAAACATCCAGAAAAAAATTATATTTGAAAACAAACTGTTAACAGTAAAAAAAACTATACGAATACAAAATATGTCTCCTTATATATCTTAATCTTGATCTTAATCTTAATAGATATATAAAACAAAGTCGGGTTAGTTACGCCATTTATAACTCAACAACGGCTGAACCGATTTTTATGATCTTTGATTTGTTGGATTTGTCTCCGTCCCGATTGACAGAATAATTATTAAAACATCGGAAAAAATCACAAGAAAAATAATTATGAAGAATTTTTTTTTTTTCATATATTTTGTATGGAACGGCTTTTCAAAGAATGTGCGTTGGTCGACATAATTTGAATCAATTCGAACTGTCAATGGTGTAGTGTGCCGAACAGTTCGTGCTTATTCAACAGCTCAATTTCATTTTTGTAACTTAGGTACCTAGGTATTCATTTTAACTTAATAAAAACTTTATTTATTTCAGCTAATAAATTAACACAACATTTATTGATTCTGAGGCGGTACGAAGTTTGCCGGGTCAGCTAGTAAAAAATAAATAATAAACTCATACATTCAAATACAGAATTCATTAAAACGTCCCAATTACACAAACATTTTACACGATAACATACATTTAAACACCATCCATACTAACTATGGTAAACAATCCATTGGTTAAGAGGAAGGCAACTTATATAATTGCCTTCCAGACAACATTAAAAAAGAAAATAATATGAGTAGTTTTAAAAAAAATCATTTATTTCTCTTCTTAATAAACAATATAGTGAAATGTAAATGTACTGTAATGTAATGTAATTTTAGGTAATGAAATGTAAAACGTATGTAATGTAATTAAAGATTAATTAAAGTATGTAATGTAATGTAAAAAGTATATAATTCAAAATTCTAGTAAAGTGAAAATGTTAATTTCTTTATTCTGGTGAAAAAACTTACAAAAAAACACCATTCATTTGAAATCTAACACTTCTGCCATAAGTCACCCTAGGTAGTTCGCAACGTTTGGTGATTTAGCAGGTGTGTTTGGGTTCATAGGGTGAGGTTTGTCCAAGTCTTGGGGCGGATCCTTCTGCACACCAACTGCATAGTTAATTGGGAGAGGCCAGTTGATGAAGACCCTTTGATCCCCCTCTCCAGCCAGAGTGGGAGGAATGATCAATACGTCCATCACTCATAGACACTCTGATCCCCGGATTCCAGGTTTATTAAAAAAATGATTTCACAGGGAAATTATTGCGGTTTGTGATCTAAAAAATAATTTTCGATCACCGTATATTTAAATAAATTATTAATGAATTAAATTAAAACAAATAACTTTGTTTAAACCACTAATATAATCACAATTACCAATTTAGGTAATTGTGATTATATTAGTGGTTTAAACAAAGTTATTTGTTTTAATTTAATTCAAAATGATGCCACAAAGTGATTTTGCGAAGTTTGAAGAAAAAATTATTAATGACTTAAAAATTAGTAAAACGTTATTTTTCTAAAACAGAGAGTTGGTTTTTTAATGCTTTTATAATGAATTGATTTTTTCCTAAAGGGCCGCTTGTATTGGGTTTATGTAAAAAACAAATAATGGAAAAACAGAAAAACAAATCATATCAAAAACTAATGTTAGATATGTAGATAAAGATTACGAAACAAAAAACTAAAATTAAGCGATATTTACATTATTTCAAATAGCTTTTACACGCGTTCCATAGAATCGTTTATAATAATTACCTACTAATAATATTATTATTTAAAAAATTATAATTTCGGTTTTGTGCCTGTAAATCCGAATTCAATGAACTCTAGAACTCGGATTGCTTTGAATATAAGTGTGATCATTTCAAAAATTGAATGTGTTTGTTTGAACCGTATACTAACCTTCATACTAAAAACCATAATGGATTTGTCGAGAATCCATAAAATCCGTGATTTTCGCAATTTCTAATAAATGTTTAAACTCCTAAATGCCCCCCTATATCGATCTTCCCCACAGATTACCGACAGTCGACGACAGATTAATCACAAGAATTATGCCGTATCACTGCGCGTATTTCATACATGATAAAACATGCCAGCAGATAGGCGAAACGTTGTATTACAGCAGGTCTGATTTTTATTCCTTGTTAAGTTTGTGATTAATGGCGAATACTAGGAAAATGTTGGAATTTATAATTCCCTTGAAGCTTATTTTTGATGTTGTATTTCATCATAATATTATACAACACTAATGCTAGACTGACATTTTTTTATTTATATTTTTATTATTTAATCTATACATATATCATAATTTCGTGTTATTTTTTTCAACGCCTGTCTCACTACGGTAAACCTGTGTCGAGACAGGCGTAGAGTTACATAAATTGTATACAAACATGGTTATTTGAATATAAGGGTTAATTACATCTTAGGTTCAATACAATAAAAGGCAGGTAATTAAAAGAGTTTGATCTTCCAAATCACAGGAAAGGTACATATATTACATACATATATTAAAATGAATTGGAAGTGGAATAAATGGATAGAAATATATATTAAAATGATAATTAATATATTGAAATACATTGAAATTAACATAAATTCATAAAATATATATGAAGACACTTTATTAAAATTCTCCGATAAAGCCTTTACTAAGTTGCTAACCCTTGGTAAAATAGTTTGTATATAATGCAAACTAAACAGTTTATAAATCCCGGTGAACACACATATTTTTTATTCCGAGTACTGCACAAATATCCTCCTAACCGTCTATAGCACAGGATCTCAAACATATTTCAACTACCGACCACTTTGAGATTTAAAAAGGTCTAGTTCTAGATTTTTGTACATAGAATTCGTCTTCCGTCGCCCCTCTAGATTTCCTTAACGCCCCCTAACGCCTCCAGCGCCCACAAGGGGGCGTTATCGCCCACTTAGAGAAAGACTGGTCTAGAGCCGTGTTACTATGCATCCCCAATTGAGGTAAGTTGTGAGGCTGAAGGTAGTGGAAAGGGGAAGGGTATGGGGAAGAGGAAAACGTAATATCTGACTGTTCAGATCTGGTCTTCAAATATGTGCAAAGCCATTTCAAGCAGTTTTTGGATGATATCAGTATCTTCCTTATAATCTTTCTACTAAGACTTTAAGACTACTAAATTAAGTGCAATATCTAAAAAGCCATTGCTATTTTGGACAGGTGAATAGAATTTTTTATTATGGTTAATTACTCTATGCAGGATGTTAAGGATCATACTTGACTTACTTTAACCAGTGATTGCTGACATTATTTGAAGTAAAATATGTAAATGAAATTTTGGTCTCCGGTGAAATTTTTGAAGTTTTTTTCTACAAAAACTTAAAAAATCAGTAGGGGTTGGGAAGTCAGGGGTGGGGTGAAGAATTGGTTGGTTACTTGGTTTGGTGACCAGTGACGACATGTTGAACAATTTTTTTGTTTGTTTGATTTTAATGAAAAAGTTTTTGAAAAAAAAAGACATCTAACAAGTCACCGGAGAAAAAAATTTCATTTGTGTACATTTTATAATCCAAATAATGTCAGGAATCACTGGTTAAAGTAAGTCACGTACGATCCTTAACATCCTGTATACTTACCACGTTGCCACGTGTTTTATATTATAAACAACTGATTACCCTACATTAATGGTTGTTTAAAAAAAGTTGTGTTAAATTAATAACAGCTTTATTAGTACAAACCTAATTGAAGTAGCTATGCACAAATCAAAAAAAAAAAAAAATTATTTGTGGTTCCATTAATATTGCGTTAAGTTTGCAAGTTGGTATTTTTATACAGGGTGTAATAGCATGTAACCGAAGGATTTTATCCAGCGATTCTTGAGCAGTTAGGAGTAAAATTAAGATGTCATTTGGCTGTCCGACGATTTTTCTACAATTACACGTTGCACCTGAGAAATCAGGAGAGTAGCGCGTTTACAGCCTAGCGGGTCACTTGATAAGCATTGCGTTTCGTTCCACGGCACGGTAACAAACGAAACAGCATATCTCTTGATCCTGTCGCGACGTATGCATAAATAAACCACTCATTAGATTGATATCTTTATGTATGGGGCAACTTTAGACACTATTTTACCATGAATATGGCAACAAAGGTTGTATTCGACGTCACACACTATAGACGGGGATAGAGGAAATTCAAAATGCCACTCAGTTCTTCCACGGACATTCTAAGTTCTCTATGGGATACGAAGATTAGATGTCATAATGACGTCACGCGTCTTTTTCATTCGGTTGGCCATTTTGTTCGGAGTTATACCCCCCTAGACATATGAACAAAACATGTCATCGGACATTTACTTTATTTAATGCACAAATGCTCAGGAATCGCTCGTTAAAATACTTCCTATACATGCTGTTACATCCTGTATAGTGTTAGTTATTTCTGAATGATAAAAACCGATAGCATTTATTGGTTTGGCCTAGGACATATAAATTTTTTATTTTTTGTTATTTGCGTTCCGTAATAAATTGTTTTATTTAAAAAAAATTGCGTGAAAAAGATTTGCGACACCACCGACTACAAATTTAACAATGTTAGCTTCACTTACCTACCCTACTTGAATGAAAATGGACAAATTGAATGACAAAAAAGTTTGATCATCCCTGTTCTAGTACGGGCATTGAACAATGTTTACACGTCAATTCATTAATCAATCTAATATTACCTTCGCTTTTACGATGTGTAGATGCATGGCTACGTAATTGCCAATATTTAAATTATAGTAACTCCGCCACAAATTAATAAAGCAACACTAATTTTTATGTAAGCACATATTTATTTATTAACAGCTAAGCCTAATGAGAGCTTATTAATGGTGTAATATATACCCAGCGGTGATTTTTCCGTACAAACGTATTCCCTATTTATCTCTTTGGATTCTAACCCTAGAGAAAATATTGTTTTTACATAAAGTAGATATCAACAAGATTTTTGATAAGTTACTTTTTATAGAAATGACCTTCCAAAAATCAATAAAATTGACTGGTTTAAAAGCTGTGAAAAGACGTTCAATATACAAACTAGACAATGTTTTTTTTAAAAAAAAGCAAAACGTACAGACAGTTTGGTAAAAAAAAATTGAAAATCAGTCCACTTTTGAAGGAGAAAAGTGGGGAATACAAAACCTCGATTTTAGTTAGGTATTAGTAGCCCGAGGTGCATTGTCTCTTCGCTTAATATCCGGTGGAGTAAGAGCAACAGTGACAGCAACAATTTAGTAAAATCTATTTTTCAAATTTCTCCACCACCCTGGTATCATCTTAACATTTATTGCACATACCCTGGCTCAGGGGATGTGCAATAAATTCACCATATTACCACATAGAAACGGCATAGACGATTAATGCAGTACATTGTAAATAACATGATTAATTAGTGAACATTCAGAGTGTTAAGTTACTGTTTTTCATTATTGGAAGCATACAAATTAACTGCCCGAACGTGGTCGAGGGGTAAGGCTCTCGACAAGCAAATCCGAAGGCATTTCATGCGCAAATAAATTATATTTTTAATTTGTATTATTTCACAACTAATTAATTAAAAAAATATTTCGAGTATATTTGCGGCACGATACCCTCAGGATCGTCCTGGTGTAAGACCACCATTCAGAATTAAAACTTTGCTTGAAATGGCTTTAGCGGTGTTTGGTGACCAGATCTGAATAGCCAGGTACTTCCCCACCTTACTTTTCTCCATCTCTTTTTTCCTCTCCACTACCTTAAACCTCAAAACATATCCCAATTTGGGATGCCATAATCTCACTGGCTCCAAATGGGAGCAGTTGGGAATCTTGGGCGATATTCATATAATTTTTTTTTAATTGTGAGGCTTGAGGCAGCGAGGGGAAAAGGATATAGGGAAGAGTAAGGTGGGGAAGTGCCTGGCTATTCTGATCTGGTCAGCAAACATGAATAAAGCTCTTTCAAACAATCAACATTTTGATGGTAACGGGACGCATCTACCGCGCTCATGTCTGCAGCTCGCGCGTCAGAATAATCTTATTACGTTTGTAAATGCTGTGCACAATATATTTACAATTAAATATTTAGGTCGCTCGCTGGAAACTTTTAAATATTTCTGCGCAGCGCTGTGTATTGTGTGTCGCAGCAGCGAGACCTTTCGAGAAGGTGGTCACAATAATAATTCGGCGTCACAATATTAATAAGGTAGGTAGGTGCAGCGGTATCAAGGTATATGATGACGGCGCAGTGCAAAGGTACTAGGTAGGTCGCTATATTACTTATAAAATAAATTACTACTGTGAATACCTAGCTCATTAAAGGAAGAAATTATATATCCGTTTATCGATATGAAATGCGTGACGTTGTATATATATATATATATATTATTGACGGAAAAATAAATCGTTGAAACGTCTTTTTAAATTTAAGTTTAAAAGCTGTTGTGAGTGAAAATTTTATGCAAGAGAAGTTTATCGTTGTACAAATTAATTATTTACCTTTCCTCGCTTTAAATTACAAAAAATCCCAACATCTTGAAGAGTAGGTATTTTATATAATCCAATTAGACTTTGAAGAAAGTCACGTTAAAAGCTAAATTAAAACAACATTATTAATTGGATAAACATCGCAGCTAATTTGATTGTGAAGAAAAACAATACCGGCAGCTTCAGGGTGGACCAAATTTGTCTTTCGGTAGGAATTCCGACTTTATTATAATCTCATGGAAGTTCCCCTCTAATTCTAACACAAAGGAAATAAGGTTCCACAGCATGAGACCAACAATCCCGGCAATTCTGGCAATTCGGGCTATCCCAGCGTGGCGTGGTTTAATCCCGTCCACGCGTGCGACAAACTGCCCCGCACTATTTCTACGTTAGACTTTATTTATACGAATTCTCTCTCTTTCTTCGGTATGTCTTCCCCAATAGACATAGGACTTACAAACTTTTCATCGTTTAAGGAAGACTCCTGAGTAATGTGCGTAAGACTCTACGAAGTGTGTAGAGATAATATAGCGTTAAGAGAAAGTTCTTGTTTACAGAGACCTTTACTCACACTTGAATGAAGCCCCAGTCTGAAAACCTTATAACCAAGGTCATTAGGTACCGCATGGACGATCGATAAAACGCTATATCAATGCGATATTGACTAAATCCGTCATCGAAGGTCAGTTATCGCATTGGCCATTGACAATTTTTAGCGCGGCCCCCTGATTATCATGTAACCACTGGAACGCTTTTTGCCACATTATGGCACTATTTCCAAAGCCTCGGATTGCTTTGCTTCCACAATGTGGCAAATATTCTCTGCACGGAGAAAAATGTTATTTTAAAATACAATCATTTTATTCGTAAAAACGGTTAAAAACAGGACTGAAGTTCTTACGAACAAATTAACAGTGTTCCAATGTAAGAATACGAATAAAGAATTTTTCTCCGTGTAGATTCGCAAAATCTTTTAAAGTTAACGATTTTATAATATTTTTTTTGTAAATCCTACGAATATGTGATAATATATAAAAGATAGGTGAAACCATTGGCTATATAGAACGATTATCATTTTGTAAGTCTCCATATTAAAATTCAGAGGCATGATTTTTTTTGAGTGGGCGGAAAAATTTCCTTTAGCAATCCGAGAAGTTAAAAATCTAATAAATATCCAATAAAATGCTCTGACGCCCCAATAAATAAACTGATAATATATAAAACTTTTTGAATAATGGCGTGCGTTATGTCCTTATTAATGAACGGAGGTGAACTATTAGATACGTAAGCCCTTAGATACAAAAGAAATCTAGATATAAAGATATAAAAAAATTCGCCATTCATAGACTTAAATAATTGATCTGAGACGAGATCAATTTATTCCATTTGATTTAGGAGAACGAAAAAGTTGTTTAAATATGACTAAAGACCTCATTGACTAATTAACTCCCATTTAGTCTCAATAGTATCTAAATGCGAATCACCAATGTACATTAAAGTTAGTATTTCGATTCAAAATTGTTAATTTATAAACATTTTTAATTTTTACGAAGTCATATGACAAGTGTTTCCATCGTATACCGGATTTCTTATTAATTCCCTGTCATTATAGGCCTTGCTAACAACAGTGCGGCCGTGCTCGGGAAAGCCGTATAAAACCATCAATAGTTATGCTTGTACATCCGATATTGTAAAGTTATCGATTTCATAGTGCTACCACTATTTTACACTAATTTATTTTAGACCCCTTGGTCAAAAACACAAACTTATTTCTAACACCACCCGAAATTTAGAGATATAGAAAAATTTTTGTTACCACCCATATATTTTAACTTACCTTTTCATGTTGAGTATCTTAAAAACAGCTTTTGAAAATATATATTTTAAACATGCATTATTATATTAGTACATAAGTGCGTCTCCCAACATTCAAGCCTAAATTACACTTCAAGAATTTAGGACAAAGATGGGTTAGCGGCAATTTTGTATGAAAATAAATAACAGAAATCTCAGACAATTTAATTTTTAGTTAAGTTAATCATAGACTACGTTAATGGAATATAAAGCTGAATCCACATTATTATTTTTAATTTATTTTAATTTATTTTGTATTTCACGCCCTGATGGGCTTTTATATGCTATTTTTTTTATTAACAAAGTACATCTAAATCAGCATTACAAACAAATCACAAAAAAGAAAAAAGAAAATTAAAAAGCAAAATACATCTAAATAAGCGTTACAAACAAGTCAAACAAAAGCAAAAAATACAATCATAAAAAAGAATCTAAAACAAAATTAAAAACAAAATCATGAACAAAATCAAAGTCAAAATCAAAAACAAAATCAACAACATAATCTAAAACAAAATCAAATACGAGTTAGATAAAAGCAGGATACCATGCAAGATAGAGAAACAACAGAGTGGGATAAGTACAGATACGTTTTTAGATTTTCACGGCCAAAAGCATTTCGTTGTTTGTTTTTGGGGTGTTATGTCGTGTTGTGCTACCTCCTTCTTTAGCCGACGTTTCGGACAGCGTTGCAGTGTCCATCATCAGGGCAGATCCGGCAGATCGTCGGATCTGCCGGATATGTCAAACATATCCACAACGTCCAACGTTATATGGGTAAGCGACTCTAATTTAAGCGTCTAAACCGGAATCCAAACATTCAAGTAGTAAATCGAATCTCAAGTGGTGTCGTATCTAAATTCCATCGGATTTTTAAAGATAGAATTTGTCTACCATCGCCCCTCTAGATTTCCTTAACGCTCTCTAATTTTCTTTGAGCTTTCTACTGCCCCCTTGAAAGCCTCCAGCGTCTTCAAATGGGGCCCACTTTGAGAAAGACTGGTCTAAAATACATTTCTGATTTTTTTAATGATATTGAGTAAAACCCATCACGAATAAACGTCACTTTTCCATCATTTTTTTATAATTTAAGAGATGAGAGGGCGCGAGAAAAGATTCTTACTCATTTAAAACTTTGATGTATTTAATTTTATGATGTAATTAATTTTAACGAGATTTATCACGTTTCTGCCAAAAAAAAATAAGCAACTTCAAATAAATCGTTTTTTGTTTCGGACTTCAAATTTGCCAACGTTTGAATAAAATATATTTTATTCAACAACCGTGGCATTAATTCCAAACCCCCTGGCTTGTTTGTTTGGAAAACGTTTTAAATCAAAGTGGAAATGTTTTAGGATCAAAATTCATATCTGGTCTTTGAAAAGTCGTTAATTTTATTTGTAAAAGGTAGATTAAGCCGGTTCTGCCGGAGATGGAGAACAAAAAGAAATAAAATAATTAACTTTGCTTTTGAATTTGATATTGAACTCTTCCAACAGACAAAATGTTTTAAAGAGGACACGTTTGAATGTAGGTTGGTTGATTTTAATTTTATCCTGACGAAGGTTTGGACATTGGTTTCGAATACATGTTGATAATTTTGGTTGAATAAGTGGTAAATACAAAGTGATTTGTTTTCATTAAAATGACGCCAAAAAGTGAATTTGTAAATATAAAATAATTATTTTCACCTTGCATTATTAGTATTCAAGCACTCACAGAAATAAACTGCTTAAGACGATAGACTTCGCTTTTCGGCCCATACAAAAAGGACGCCCGGGAAAAAACCCTTTTCTACATCGAAAATTGCACAAAATGAATATATTTTTTTTATACTGCCTTCTAGAGGGTGAAAACTATGTTGTTATGTTTTCGAATTTTCGATGCGTTTCGTATTAACGTAAACATTCACTGTCAAACATGTACGATTTATCAAAAAATATTATTCAAGGAAAAAGTGCTGCTAACTCAACTCTCATAAAGAATTATAAAATTATAAAAAGCTACCGACATAGCTTCTTCTTTCTAAAAAATATATATTTAATAAAAATATAAATTTCAATTTCGTGAAAGTTTCGGTGTAGAAAAGTGTATTCTCCATAAACCCCTTTTCGAGCGATTTCTGTAGGTAAATTTGAGCGTTGTCTCATTCGCACATTTCGCATTCGCATGTATTGTAAGTGTGCGTGAGCTTATTGTGAGCGGGACAGAATGACAGACGCGGGTGTTCCGCGTGTCGTTTAAAGTCTAGCCTCTTAAACGAGCGCTTTATCCACTCGAACGCTTTTTGCCGCATTATGGCACTATTTCCAAAGCCTCGGATTGCTTTGCTGCCACAATGTGGCAAGTATTCTCTAGATTCGTTAAAATGTTTTAAATTTAACGATTTAAAAATAGTTTTAATAGACAAAATATTGGTGAATTAATTGGCTATATATGGACTATAATCGGTTTGTATGTTTCATATGCAAATTCGGAGGGATGATTTTTTTTATGTGGTCGGAAAAAATTTCTTTAGCAATTCGTAGTTTTTATTTACTGTCGCTCCAGTGGTTATAATGTCCACATCAAGATATTTTTTTTTATGTTTTAACTAGAGATAGTATAGAGGTGTAGTTGTAAAATAAAGAATTTTTAATTTGAATCTGCATCTAAACCTCAAGTTTTAAAAGGCTAAATACTTGATAGTTATTTTTTATCGAAAGCAAGGTTCACTGTAAAATGATTTATCTGTACGAAGTTATGACATTTTGTTTGTTCTCCTGACATTGGAGAAAAATTTCCGTTTCCATACTTGACTTATTTATAATTTAAGGAATCCTAAGGCCCTCCGTACATGGAGACACTTACAAGCGATTCGAGTTTGGCACGTGTGGTGACCTCATTTGAAATGACTTTTAAAGTGCTGATTTAATAACTCAGGTACGGGACATCCGTCATTCCTATGTCTACCTACGTTAAATTATCGTGAAAACAAGCTTATGTGTCCAAGCGGTTAAATATTTAAATAATTGGTTATATAGGTTACGTTAAATTAGACTTTTCAAAGGGATGATGAAATGCCACTTTGATGTGTTGGCATGCGCGTAATGCCCGCCATACCATTTTGCTAGTCTGCATACAGTATTAATATGTAAGGCCAACTGTTGTCATATAATATTTTGCTAATGTTCATGCAGTAATATGTAAGGTCAACTGTTGTCATATAATATTTTGCTAATTTTCATACAGTACCATGTAAGGTCAACTGTTGTCATATAATATTTTGCTAATGTTCATGCAGTAGTAAGTAAGGTCAACTGTTGTCATGTAATATTTTGCTAGTGTTTTAATATTTTGTGGATCCAGATCAGAAGAGGCTGCCCAATTCACCAACGCACGTGCAATTTATAGAGGGTTAGCAGTTTTGTACCTTCTATCAAAGTAATTTCCCGCAATGAAATAAAAAATGAATTATAAACCAATGTGAAAATATTTTTATGCCGTGTAGTTTAGGTAGGTTACTGACCGGTTAACAAAAGACCATGGTGGTTAGCCTACGTTAATGGTAGCAGTTTTTTTTATTCTGAAGAATAAAACAAAAAGTCTCCTTTAAGACACGTATCCGATCAACCGAAATAACGAAGACAAGCGTAATTTTATGTGCAAATCCTTATATTACCTTTTAAAAGCCTGAAATATCTAATAACTTTGAACACACAGGATCAAATGAGACACGCTTACCGTTTATCTCCCACGTTTGGTTGAATATTGAAAGTGGTGGGCGAATTAATCTACCTTACGATATTTCTATTTAATGATACAGAAACGTTAGAACATTTATAAATAATGGCCATTGTACTATTAACCACGGATTCAATGAATTGGAAAGTATTTGTTTTATGGTTTAAACCATTTTAGCTTCACATATGAATTTCCTTACATACTCTTTTACTCCATTTAAACGAGAAAGGCCAAATTCTCAGGCTTATGGAGTAATAAAATTTGGCTACTTGTCAGTATTATCGTTTTATTATATTAGTATTATCGTTTTATTTCTGGATCATCTGAAATAGTCATGGGTGTTTAAAACTTTATGTATTTGTTAAGCGAGAAGTTAACATTTTGTCTTCATTAATTAAAATATTGTAATTTGAGATTTTACCTATTCAGTTTAAAAAGGGTTAATTATATTATTTTTAATAACCTTTGTTTGCTTTTTGAAATGGCCCGTATAGGTCTTAGAAACATTTTGTGTGTCCATTACTGTCATTGTGAGAAATATGACATAAACAATGTTAGGAAAGAAAAAACACAACGTGTTATATTCAAATCTAAAAGTTAACCACATAAGAAAAAAAAAATTGCACACTTTTATAAAACCAGAATCCGCGGGCCGAAAAGCGAAGTCTACCGTCTTATCGTATCTTTATACCGTCGTATCTTTACCGTGGACAACTGCTAACCCTGTACAAATCGCAAGTGCGCCCCACCGTTGAATTTGGAAGTCATCTCTGGTCAGGAGCCCAAATGTACCTGAAAAAAAAAACCCTCTACCCTGTGCCGAAACGGGCGGTCCGCTTGATAGATTCTCCCGTCTTAACAAATATGTTGCAATCTTTAGAGCACAGGCGTTGCATCGGGTGGGAATGCTATCCTTGTTCTGCCGGTTATTTGAATGGAAGATGCTCCGAGGAACTAGCATCATTGATCCCCTCGGCACCGGTGCATAGTCGGGAAACACGCCAAACGCGCGCCCAACATATGTACAAGGTTGATATTTGTCACATGAGAACGGGTCGCTTCTACGACTAGCAGTGTTGGATATCCAATAAATGGTTCCCGGGGCAGCAGTATCCATATCCGCCTCCCAAAATTGAAACAAACTAAAATCCTTAAACTACTATCCTACCACAGCAAAAATACGTCATTAAAAAACCAATTTACATTTGTCTCACTATGTTGATAGAACATCGGGCGTTTTGCTCGGAATATCTGTTATTCACATTTCGTCACACATATTTCAATAGATTTATCAGTCCAATTTGTAATACGTATTTTCCAGAAAAAGTAATATATTTCGTATTTCAAAATAATCAGTTTCTCAACAATTTTTCCACACCAGATAATTTTTGATTTCATTTTGGAAATGAAATCAAAAATTGAGTCTGAGAGTGAAAAGATTGATTCCATGAAATCTTTAAATAATTCGGTCGTAATAATGATTTGCTTTTATTATTTTATAAACCGAACTGATTCAAGACATTATCTGACATCTATCGGCCAATGGCAGAAGCTAACGGAAAAGACAACTAAGTGGATGAAATTAACATGACATATTGGATATTGGTTCGTCTTGATAGTCAATGGTGACCTGAGGCGTTAGGAGGTCATTTATTAGAAAGTCACTGACTGAATTTATGATGAAATAATGTGGCTGGGTGATATATTTTTATTATAAGTGATGTATTTTACTTATTTTCTTATTATCAACGACTTGATGGACGTTTACATGATTCGTGCATATGGTATTTTTCATGATATAGAGAAATAAATTTTAGAGCACTTGACCGGCAATCAAAAGGGTGCCGGTTCGAGTCCCGTCGGCGATATTTATCTTTTCTCGGAAGATTCTTCAATATGGATGAGTGTTTCAGGCTAATAATTATTGCTTATAATAATTGTTATCCTTTGTGCTATGCATAAAAAATCTTGTCTTAAACATTAGTTTATCAATTAAAAAATAATAATAAATGATATGTCTTCAATCTCTGCAAAATTACTTTGTGGCATCCTTTTAATTAAATGAAACAAATTACTTTGTGTAAACCACTATAATCTCATAATAATTAATAATATATTTTCTTAAATCTGTATATTTAGAAAATATACAGATTTAGGAAATGAGATTTAAAGAATCTGGGATTTCGGCTACTAGCATTATACCTAGGCTCTCTCATTCAAAATTTATTCTTATTAGATTTTTCATAGAATTTATACATAAAAACGCAAAAATCAGACATTTTAAATACATGTAGGATTATGAAAGATTTTTTAAATATTTATATTGAGGGATCAGTAGGGTTTATCGGTCCAGTTAGGAGTTCTACCGAGCCGAACCGTCTGATATGAAAATATCTGGAGTCGGTGAATTATTTTCCCATTTGGGCTCTGGTGGGTTGACGTGTTGTTCTTGTATGGTTTTGTATTTATTATACTTGTATAATACACTTGCATAGCGTGGATTGACAAGATGATCATTTGTAAAAAAATTTGGGGAAGGGTTTTTCTTGTGGGGAAGATTTAACCTGGAAATAAAAGTCAAAAGAAATAAACCTATACATTGTATAAATAAATGCGTTATACAGTATTACGTGCATGACGCGGAGAAAAACACAGATAGTTAAAAAAAATCAGGAACTCCATGTTCTTAAAATTTTACTTTATAATATTTCTATTTTTGATACTGACAATTGGTGGTGAATTCCATTATAATATTCTTCTTCTTCGATGGGGTTACAGCCCATATCGAACATTAGGCTCCAACTCCTCCTGTCCTCAGCAATTGACTTCCAGTTTGTTACCTGGAGAAGCTGTGCTTGTAATCCATTATAATACATGTTGTTTATTAAAACACTTTTAAACTTCACTCAATTTATTTGTTGTTTCAACCTTTTAAGGCCATCTTCACACTGGTGCAATTGTTTATTAAACTAGGGTTTATAAATATAATTAATGGAGTGGGGGAGAGGTGAAGATGGGTAAACGGGGGTGGTATACAAGGATTTTATTCAAATTAAACGGATTTTCCAATATTTGTTGCTATATTGTCTTTGGATTAATAATCAGATATTGGAGTACATAAAGAGCAGTGTCTTTGTTTAGAAACCACTTTTTATTCATATTTTATATACCTTATAGACCAGACTTCGCTTGTACCAAATTTTCGTTACGATTGTCTAATATAGTAGAAAAAAAACTTATTATTAAAAGGTTTTACATGTTTCAGCTGACACCGGGCGAAAAGAAAATTGCTTGAATAAAGTAAAACTTGTATATCTATGAATCGTGCACGTTTTTTCCATGTGTTTGAGTTGACTGAATTATTTTCTTTGTTTCTTTTAATGAAACGAAAGAATTTCTAATTAAGGTTTCTAAATTTGGCTTATTGAACGTTTAATGACAGCTGCACGATAAATCGTTCACATCTGTTAAACCCTCAGGCCTTTGGCTTATTCTGTCGGAAGATTAGAGCATTTCAAATTTTTCAAAAAAATCCAAATAAACGAAATATTTCTGAATCTAGGTCTCTATCTAATTTTATTACTGGAAAAAATCGTATAATTTTTTAAATATTAAATTATTAAATGTAAACATAATAAAGTTAAAAATGGTTCACGTTACGTTTTTTCTAACTAGAATTACTAATAACGAAAATAAAACACACAAATTTTATTAGAAAAATATATTATAATCGTTTTGGTTAACTCGCTTTTTTAAAGTTTCAAGTAAAATTAATTAATAAAAAAAAATCACAAATTTTTTGAACAAAAACTTAAAGAGTTTAAAATTAATTAATAAAAAAAAATCACAAATTTTTTGAATAAAAACTTAAAAAAAGGACGCCCGGGAAAACACACTTTTCTACATCGAAAATTGCTCAAAATGAATATATTTTTTTATACTGCCTTCTAGAGGGTGAAAACGATGCGTTTCGTATTAACGTAAACATTCACTGTCAAACATGCACGATTTATCAAAAAATATTATATAAGGAAAAAGTGCTGCTAACTCAACTCTCATAAATAATTATAAAATTATAAAAAGCTACGACGTAGCTTCTTCTTTCTAAAAAATTTTTTTTTTTTAAATTTCAATTTCGTGAAAGTTTGGGTGTAGAAAAGTGTATTCTCCATAAACCCCTTTTCGAGCGATTTCTGTAGGTAAATTTGAGCGTTGTCTCATTCGCACATTTCGCATTCATGTATTGTAAGTGTGCGTGAGCTTATTGTGAGCGGGTCAGAACAACAGACGCGGGTGTTCCGCGTGTCGTTCAAAGTCTAGCATCTTAAAGTATTTGCGGGCCTTGTACAGTACCCCCAGTTTCTGAGAGGCAACTTAACTCTGGCCTCGATGGAGCCCTTGTACCTGAGCTGGTCACGAGTTACACCGAGCATATCAATGGAGGGCCTGTTCGGAAGAATGCTACCGTGGAAGAAGACTAGATTGACATTTCGATTCCTTTTAGACGTAATTAGAATTGATTGGGTCTTAATGTATTTTAATCTCAACCAAACATACACGATACTACGTTACCTAACATAACCCCGCCACTACCCAAACTGTTTTTCGAGAATCTGTCCTTTTTTTTAAATAGGCAATTCACCCTAAAGAGAGTGCTTTGCGAGAATCTGTCTTAATTTATTTTTCTCTTTTATGGCTTATTTTTATTTCTTATCGCAAGAATAGATAGCATTTTGTTTGTTTAAAATAAACAAGATATGCTTGATAGAAATAAAAAGAATAAAACTTCCTTGACATTGCTCAGCTATTATTAGCTGATATGAATCTTGCCCTCTTTATTCATCACAAGTATTTGAAAGTCTGAACAAAGAATCTTTTGTTTGCAATTGATTTCGGAAATTCTTCGGAATTATTTAAATTCGTGGGTTTTCAGTTCTCCGCAAAATTCAAAAGGTTTTCCATTGAGAAGTCTCAAGTATTTAAATTAAGTAATTTCTTATTTTTAACATATTACTTTTTTCCTTTGTTCTCAAAAGATCTCCCCTGGCTGTACTCACCAGTGGCGGTTTTCTCTAAAGTGCGGTTGTGCGGTGAACCCCCATTAAAAAGATGATAAAATAAATAATCTTGTTGTATAGTAATATAAGCGCATCACAGATAGCTAGACATTAAAATTCCATCTTTAAAACTCGCGCCACCGCAAAATAGGTATCTATTCCCATTTTGTGCGCGTTGCGATCCGCACACATTTGTCCATACGAAAAAATTATAGCCGATACGAATCGCTGTGCCGGTAGAATGGACAAAACAACGCAGCTTGGTGCGCCGATCACGAGTCAAGATCTCACGTGACCTCCGAACTTTGACGAGTCCCGCCGAAACGAAGCCCGAGATTGTCGCAGGATGACCGCCTGACGGTCGACTTTTGCACCGACGCGCGACGGATGCAAGTTAAATGTTATGTATTATGGTATTTAACTTTGTAGTCATTTTTGTACATTTTTATTTTCTTGTTTCTGCATTTCTCCAACCGTTTACTAATGGCATTTATAAATCTACTATTGAAGTGGACCGATTTTGACTAATGTTTTTTTTTATTTTATAGATAAGTCGTTATATCCCTTACTTACGAGTACATTTACTAAAGTTTCGGCAAACAACGTCGCTAGTTATGCAATTTTGTGTTGAGCTTTCCCAGTATTGTTTCGGCTTTCAAATTGAAAGTGGTTGCATTTATCGGTTGTCGCGAATATTCTGTCCTAATTTTTTCACACAATGACGGAATACAGTGTTATATACAAAAAATAATGCTAATGCGTTTGAAAAAAGTTTGGGAATTAAATATAATTATTTTTTGTATACGTGTATAATGGATTTTTTGTGTAAATGAAAAAAGCTCATTTTATTTCGTGCCACCTTTATTTGTGTTTCTTGTTTTTTTTATGTTTTAAAATATCAGTTATATTATATTCTACATTCCACGCAATTTTTATTATTGAAAAAAACAATCATAATTAGCAACGTACATTGAGTGTTGTAAAAACCATTAAACAATTTAAATCCTCTAAAACTTTTTTTGGTCGTTTATTAATTGTGTCGAGGAGTATCAAGTTATTTAAAAACAATAGTACCTATTTAGGTACCCCTCCACTAACATTATTTAATTTGTATGACAAGAGTAAATTTTGATTAGACAATATATCTTCTCTTGAATTTCTGAACCCCCCGTTAAAAAGACCACGAACCGCCACTGGTACTCACATTAAATCATTGAGAATGTTTATTAAAAAAAGTCTACATATCAATTAATAAAATATTATATCTTACGTCTTTTATTTTTATTTGTCTGTTTCGCCTGTTTAAACTCACCTGATCCCACTGCACTAAAGAAGGCTCGACCAGTTCCGAAACTAGCCACCTTCAAACTAAAATAAAATAGTTTGCTATTTAAATGTTATTATGTGCATGAAAGTTTTTATTAACTATATACAATAATGTTTATGTTTATTTATCTCTGGTGGAAAGGCCATCTACACAATATACTTACACTTATATACAATTACATTACAATTACAATACAATATTACAATACAATATTACAATACAATTACAATACAATTTACCCTGTCAGATGTACTGCTGACTGTCAAAAAATGCAGGAGGACCTAAATCGCCTTAATGTTTATTGTTCACAGCATTACCTTAAAATTAATGTAAAAAAGTGTTTCGTCGTGAACTTTACACGAAATAAAAATAACATTATTAATGAATATTCTCTGAACGGCTCTATACTAATTAACAAAACAGAAGTCAAAAATTCAGGAGTGACATTAGACTCTTAAGCTTATATTCGACGTTCATATCGACTCAGTAACATCAAAAGCCTCGAAAATGTTAGGATTTATTCTCAGAACATGTAAAAAATTCAATAACACTAAAATAATGAAAATCCTATATTTTGCATACGTCCGCAGCTTATTAGAATACGCTTCACAAGTATGGAACCCGCAGTACAAATCATATGTACACAATCTGGAACGCGTTCAAAATCGTTTCCTGCGGTACTTAGATTTCCGTAGCTATCGTCCCCACTTAAATCACAAAGATTCGGCCGCGTACTTCAATATATTATCATTGGAAGATCGAAGAAGCTCGGCTGATGTCCTCTTTCTACAGAAAATATCCAGGTCCATTGTAGATTGTCTGGAACTCTTACAACGAATCCAACTACGAGTCCCCAACAAACGAACCAGATAAGAGAAAATTTTTAGCCTCCCTCGATGCAACACCAATTCTAAGCAAAACTCCTTCATGTATCGTGCATCACACACTTTCGATACATACTATACACAATTTGACATTTTTAACTCTGCACCACACTACATAAAGTCACACAGGCAATCTCTCGATACTTTATTATTACTACCACTTACATAACTTACGTACACCCTACTAATTATACAGAATATATCCATCCCTTTCCCCCCCCTCCCACCATCCCATCACCATATGCTAATGTAACTATTTTTCTTTGTTTACACTAAAAAATTAAGATACTTCAGTGGAAACCTATTATTGGTTAAATGATTTACCCATGTTTTATTATACTTTATAAAATGTTATAACTGTTGGTTTTCCAAATAAAATAAAATAAAATAATCCATTTACAATTATCATTCAAAGATCGAATACACAGAACTACGTTGAAAATACTTACCATATGGTTTATTAATCTGCCGTTAAAATACTTTTAAAAGATATTTTTTATTAAATTTGTGTAGTTGTGAAAAATATTTTTTTATTTTATTTTTTATTTTATTTATTTGCGTTATAAACAGTCTATACATTTATATATGACAGTGAATAAGTATGTTTAAGTACTAATAAAAACAATTCTGATTAAGTGCATCTTCAATTTACAAAGTGTTTTATGATATACATATTTCTAAGGTTTACACTAAAATTTTAATGGATATCAATAATATCTTTGAAGAAAAGATTTCATTAAAATACAAACTACTAAAATATCTATTTCTAATATCGAAAGAAATAACCATATTTAGATAGTCGTAATTTTTTTAAACATAGTTTATATGAACGGGTGTTCATCGGGATGCAGTGCGTTATAGCATAATGAAATTTGAACTAAAATAAACTTTAAAGTGTGAATTATCCCCATGACCGGATATAAAACAAGGATTTTAATTGAAACTTCCAACCGCAGCCACATTCTGCTGATAGTTTGTAAACACACACAAAGTGCTGCGGCTCCGCTTTGTTCCGGATATAATAGCGCCGACACCGCTGTACATTGGCGTAACATACACTAATTTTATAATTGAAACCGGCCGAAAAATATTAATACAAATACTTTTGAAATCTTATCAGTGAAAATTTTAATAATCTGTTGATGCCGAAAGAGCTTGACTTTGATGTTCTCAATATCTATATACATCTGACAAATAATGTATCATTGTTTGTCCCTTGTTATTTCCTATAAGTACCTTTCATCCGTTGCGATGAAACTTTGGTGATTTGTTGTGCGCAGCCCCGCGAACGTTTATATATGAAATTATGGGCTCTAGCGTTATGAAATGTAAGTTATTAATTTACAGGTGAGTTGTTTTCTTTTTTTAAATTTCCTTTATATTTTTTTACATTTTTTTCGACTATCACACGTATTCCAAATTTGTATATATAATTATATCTGTCTATTTGTCAATATATTGTTTTGTTAAATGCAGTAATATTTGCATAATAAGTAATACCGTAACTGGATCCCTAGTTTATCAACAAGCATGAACCAACCGTAAAAATATTAATGGGCAAATAAATAAATAACTTTATTGGTGGAAATAGTGAAAATAAAGTTGAGTTAATTAATTGTTAAAAGTTTGGTAGAAGAATTTAAATGTTAAAGATGAATAATAAAGCAAAGGAAGTAAATTTATGATGTCAAACATTCTTTAAAATACAATATTTTAATTAATGAAAATAATATTAGCGACTCGAACCCAGGACCTTTGGCAAACCGGGCCAACGCGCTATCCAGACTGCCAGAGGTCCTGGGTTCGAGCCCCAGATGTATCCGTATCTTTTTCTGATTTTTCTGTTTCGGATTTTCGATTGACTTTCGCTAATATTATCTGCATTAATTAAAATATTGTAATTTGAGGTTTAACTCGTTAAGTTAAAAATAAAAGTAAAAAATCCTTTAAAATAGTTCAACCATTAGTTCTGTACCTGAGAAGCATACGGATGCAAATCCAAAATTTGAAGAAATGAGTTTTTGATGAAGATGTGTAGTAAATGATCATGTTCATCAGTGGCAGAAAGTTGGTAGTCATATTTTAAAGAAATATAGGGTTTTTCAAAAATGTATAAGGATGCAACTACCATTATTCTTAGAAGCATTAGAAGCAGAAGGACTCAAGTCCATCCTTCTGCTTCTAATCTCTTTGTTTTCTATCTAAATAGACACAATAATCTCATATATCAACAAACGACACATGTGATATTGGTAATCATTAAACAGGAAGGATAAATATAAAATAAAACTTCAAGGGGAAAAAGAAACGCATTTACGTGAGGCGAAAGTGCGATACAATCTGAAAAAAATCGGATAAGTTGCGAGGGAAGTCATCGTATTCAGTATTAGTTTTGATGACTCGGATATGGAAAAATTTCTTCCGTGCCCGTTCTGAATATTTTTATTTGAAAAAATTGTGGTGTTTAAATGAAGCCATTCTGGGCAGCACCAATGACAAGGCAATTTTTGCATGTGGAATGAGTCAGTCGGTGTCAGGGGGGCAAATGAAGAGACTTCTTACCTCCTGAAGTGGATATATAGCGATATGGGGGATAATATTGAATATGGTCTGACAACTGTGAAGGCCAAAACACATTGACCCCCGTATTCATACCCATCCTTCATACCTTTTTCCTTCCCAGAACCTCCTTTCTTTCCTTACCCTAAAAGACACTCCACACAGCATCCCCAAAGATGACATAGGCCCTGGGGGATTTTTTTTCTCAGGGCCTACTCTGTGGAGTTAATGTTGAAAAAAATCCACTGCATTTTTTTAACAAAATATTAAGTCATAAATGCCAGATTATCCTCCGTCAAATGACGAAGATTTGGAAAATACCAATAATTAGTAATAATTATATTAAGAAATATACAATAAAATGTATTTTTCTTTTACCTGTTGTATATAGTTATTATTTTACTTCCAAATAAAATTTTCAAACATCGATCTTTTAATAATTTAATTTAATTTTTTACTTGTTATATCGAAATAGTCTATTGCATTTTGAAGCAGAAGGACTCAAGTCCATAATGATTTATTTTAAACATTTATTTTTAGGCTTTGCATGTAAAATATTTCGTTTTATTTTCTCAACTTTAAAACAAAACTAATTGATTTAATAATTACAAAAATTTCATCAATCAGCACGAATATCTGCAGAAGTTATGAGACCATAATTACAGAAAAAATACGGTTTTGGCTCTACTGAACATTTGGCTTTTTGGAGTTGCATCCGTATGCTTCTCGGGTACAGAGTTTAACCATTGATAAAGACGCAATGATGGTGGCTTATTAAGTCCAAGATATTGTATCTCCATTGTTTTTCGATAATGTTTTACGAACTAGACTAAACTCTTTTACCCAAGAATACCCCAAATTTATACCTATATAAATTTCGCATCTAACTCATACTCTTATAAATACATTTAAGGAGTTCGAAAAATTAAAAACAATAGTTCCAAGAGATTTAAATTTTTTAACATGGTTTTTCTCTAATTAATTGTTTATAGAGATACATCTCACTAATATTATAAACGCGAAAGTTTGTATGGATGTATGTATGTTTGTTACTCTTTCACGCAAAATTTACTGAATGGATTTTAATGAAACTTTACAATAATATAGCTCATACATCAGAAGAACATATAGGATATAATTTATAAAGCTAGCTATTTATTTTCAATGTATTGAAAATAATAATGATCGTTTAATAGAAAATGTCAAAATTTGAGAATGACATTTTGCATAACAATGATTGTTAAATCAAAATTCTATTTTGAAAAATATTTAAATTTGTGAATTTATTTGAAATACTCGCCTAATACTTTGAATCGAATCAAGAATTATAGATATTTTAAATAAATAGGTTAAGAATTTTGGTATAAACATAGATACTGCACAGACGAAGTCGCGGGCAGAAGCTTGCATATTATAATATTATCTTGAAATTAAGCTATTATCGATATGGTCATTTTAACGATTATCTTTTGACCATATATTGGTACACACAGAAGATAAACTAATCATTGGTAAACAAGAAAAAAATTATGGAAGACGTCATATAGGATTATAGACACACCTCGATTTTTCGAAACTAGCCGTAAACTTAGTCTAAAGTCAAAATAGTTTTGATTGCCAACTTCCAAGAAAGAATAGACAGAAAAAGTAAAAGAAACAGCCTACCAGTTTTCAAAGATTACCCATTCATGAAAAGTGTGAAACAAATATTGATATTTTCACAGCGAGCCTCTGCTTTCAAATATAATATGTATGACAAAGCAAGAGGAAATATATTCCTAACTACGTTACGCCAGCAGCGAGAAACAACTACAAACAATGACAAAGTTCAAAATTTTGCACATTTAAAATCTAGTTATGAAACTTGTGCAATCTCGTGTTTAAAAATCTAATTTGGGAAGCTTAGTGTTTCAGCGAAACAAAGTACCTATATGAAATTGAGATTGAAGCTTTCACGGTTCAAATTTCTTTTGACGTTAATGTAAAAACTTTCAAAAGCTTTCTTCAATAAGCTTGTTTTAGAATGAACTTCCACGATGTCACGTTGAATTATAACTTGTAATGAAAATCGATAGGAAAAACCTGTTAAGCGAATTTAGAGAGTTCTTTAATTTTTAACACGATTTCTGCGGTCTTATGTTATTATAAAAAACTTTATTATTCAATGAAAACTTTTGCTTTCGGCATGGGGGATTTTATTTTTATAGTAAGTTTGTTAGAAAATTTATGAATTCGAAACGGAAAAACTTTGAAATACTTTTTTTAGAAATTCCGTTAATTTGCAATTTCAAGACAAAATTAAAATTTGGATTTGTGACTGAAAAATGTTTTTTTTAATCAAAGGTACTCGTTTATCTATTACGGTGTGAAATATTTTATTTATTTGTGTTTTAAATTATAAAATATATAATATAGCGTGTGACCCGCGACTTCGTCTGCGTAGGATTAGTACTTCGAGTAATCTATTTTCTTTTCCTAGTTCGCATCTATGTTTATACCAAAATTCTATTTATTTAAAATATGTATGTATAATTCTTGATTGATTAAAAGTATTAGGCGAGTACTTCAAATAAATTCACTAATTTAATTATTTTCCAAAATAGAATTATGATTTAACAATCATTGTTTCGCAAAATGTCATTCCCAAATTTTGACGTTTTCTATTAAACGATAATTATTATTTTCAATATATTGAAAATAAATAGCTAGCTTTATAAATTATAGCCTATATGTTATTCTGATGAATGAGCTATACTATTGTAAAGTTTCATTAAATTCCATTCATTAAATGTCGATTTAAAGAGTAACAAACATACATACACCCATAGAAACTTTCGCATTTATAATATTAGTAAGATAAGATGGGCCATTAAAAGTTTATTTTTTTCAATTTTGAGGAAACTTTGGCTGTATACTTAAATATACTGAAATCTTATATGCAAAAACAATATTTCTTATATTTTATGCGCTAAAATACCATTCTCTTAGGATTTTAACTCAACTCTTAGAATAGTGAGCTCTGGCGTTAAGAAATTATTTTCTTTAAATTTGGTGAGTTGATAACATGCTCGTGAAGGTTTTTATATATACTGGTGAGCTCTGGCATTACGAAATTTGCATTAAAAAATTGCAATAGGTCACACACGAGATATTTGAAAAAATGGGGTATTTTATGGACTTTAGTAGAATGCCAGCAATACTAAGGTTGTTCCCCATTACAAAGAACATTCACCTTCCAATCCTCCATCTTCTCTCACTCCAATTACTTCCTTCACTGGCGGAGCTCAACCCATTTTTTTCAACCCACTTGAAAACAAAATATATTATTTATATGTTACTAAATTTTTAGATATTTGTTAGACTGGAAAAGCTACGGTTGGTTGTAGCGAAACCCGGTTGACATAAAGTATATAAAAAAAATAGTGTTTTCTAAGATACATTATGATCAGATAGGTATATTTATCCCAGGAATGCTTATCCTCCATGATGTAAAGATAATTGATTGCATACCTGTAAAACCCGTAACCTCAGCACAAGAGCGAAGGGATAGGTGTTGAAGGGGATGCGGATATCCGAGTCTTCAGCATTTGGTCGCAGAGGGGACAAGTCTGTGGTCAAGCGGATAGTTGACTCCTTCCGCTGACTGAGACCCACCTGAGGAAATAAAACACAACGAATGCTTAGTATTAATTACTTCATTAATCAAGTTTCATATTTGTAAATACATTTTAATCATTTACAACAATGGTCATCATCATGCCTTCCGTAAGGGTAGGCATAATGGGTGGACGCAACTTAACACAATCTTATACCACACACTACTCACTGTATCCGCATTCTGGTATGACCTTTTTCTGATTTCTTCATCTATTCACCCTTATTCTTACATACACTATTTAAATTTGATTTTATTATTTTTTTACGTTGACTTTATTAACAGTCAAATAAAATTTATGGTCAAATAATACTTGATTTCAATTTTTCTCTTTATCTCTTTGTTCCACACACTTTATTCCATTTTATTATTATTACTCGTACGTTATTCATCAGTTGATTAAAAACCGTTCTCATCCCAGGCGAAATTACTAAGATCTTATATAGTCGTACGTAATGTGTACTCTAACCATCTATAATTTAATATTCATTTTTAACACAGTTTTCTGTGATTTTTTTAATATTTAATAATGTTATTATTAAGTTCCGCAAGTATTTGTATTTTTGTTACAGCTATTTCGGCTTACAAGGCCATTTTCAAACTGTGGCTGAAACCACGTTTAGACGATTTTTATACGAATATAAATGTCAATTTTGAACGTTCATAAATTGATTTATTACCAGTTAAACCAATGTATGTTTTCTCTGCACTAATTGTTAGTGCGTTCTTAATTGTTTAATAATGACGTTATTGCTTTGAATTATTTGTATGTGTTATATTGCTTAGATTTTGTGAATATACTAATAAGAGGAGAATAAATCGTTCGTTTATTGATTTCTAATTGATCAAGTAGATTTAATCTGAGACCCTTTCTTTCAATGTGTAATGGTTTAAGCCCCTTGTTGTTGAGTGGGTTGTGATTATTTACCAAAAGATGTTCTGAGAATTTTCAAAGTGTGTTTTTATATCTAAAATAAAATGGATTTTAAATCGAAAATACTGGCAGAACTTAATAATAACATTATTATGTTTAACTTAAATTAAAATTTTAAAAAATTAAATGGACTATTACGAATTAAACACAAAAACAATAAATATTGTGAATGTTTAAATAAATGAACTCCACACAGAAGGTTTCGGAGAAACTAGTTTCCCTGGGCCTACGTCATTTTTTGGGTAATGCGTATTCATTTCAATTCAATTGGTTTATTATTTTAAAAACGATACAACATTGTTTATTTTAATGCGTTCAACATTGTTTATTTTAATGTTTTTTTAACCGCTTGGACACATAAGCTTGTTTTCACGATAATTTAACGTAGGTAGACATAGGAATGACGTATGTCCCGTACCTGAGTTATTTTAAATATGTTTATAAAATTGAAATACATAAGTAAGCTTTTCAAAGGCAACTTCATGATGCATGTCGGTATCCGAATTGATTCGGTTATCGACAGTTTTCATCCATGAATCAGTCTGAAGAAATGTGTAGCAATGTGTACAACCCTTCTGACGATGGATCATTCTGAGCATACCCAATAGAAAGTCGATATTATAGAGCCACGAGTGTAGTAACCGTATTCCCTTGTAGAGAAATCTCAGAAATTTCTTCTGAACTCTCTTCAACATGAAGGAATATTTTACCTGGTGCGGACTCCAAACTATTGACCTACTTTCAAATCTGCTCCTTTTTTTTTTTTTTTTTAAGGCGGAGACGGTTTACAAGCAGTTCCCGTGAGCACTTAGGCCATAGGCCCATTGTGCTATCTCCCATTTTACCTCAATCCTTTAATAACAAACCAGTCCCTTTAATAAAGTTCACCAGCGTTGTCATTGGATATGTGGCTATGTCTTCTGGTTCTACTGTATGTCTCCCCAGGTATCTGAGCCTAGTTCCCACCAGGGCAGGACATTGGCACCATAGGTGAATTGGAGTCTCTTCATCCTCTTCACATTTTCTGCATATATTAGTGTTTTCCACTCCCAATATCTGCATGTGTTTCCTGAGATGGCAGTGTCCCGTTAATAGTCCTACCAGTTCTCTCAGCGAGTTTTTGTCCATATCGAGTAGTTTCCTGGTTCGTCTAGGGTCCGGTCCTTTTATGAGAACTTTGGATTGTCTCATTCCGGGTGCCCTCTCCCATTCTTTGCAGTGCTGGGATTTGACCCACCTATCGATATGTAGTTTTGTGTGGCAAGCTGCTACTCCTACGGCCGGCTCGGATCCTACAAGTGGTGCTTTCTAAGCTCTGCTCCTTACTAAGCAATTGTATAAAATTATGAGAACTAGGGAATCTCTAAAATTTCTTGCAGTGCCCAGAACAAAGACGTGCGTTCTCAATGAAGTGCTACAAGCCATCTCTACATGAGCATAAAATGTCAGCCTACTATCAAACATCTTTCCAAGATCATTCATGGTGGAGACACGTTTTAAACTTCGAGGACCTTTGTATACTGATAATACCAGGAATTCCCCGCCCTAGAGAATGACATCATAAAACATTTAAAAGAACGCTGTACGGAGGATATTTTGAGGATAGGTGTAGTGAGCCTTGGTCTTGAAGATACCCATATTGTACGATCCGTTCTCGTGTGACTAATTTTAACTGTGTGTAAATATTGAGCACATGTTTGGCGTGTTTCTCATTGGTACCGATGGTTTCAATGACGCTAGTTCCTCGGAATACCTTCCATTGAAATATTTCTACTGTCAACTGGTTTCGGGAGAACAAGACCTTATTTACTAGAACAGAAGTTGAACTACCGCTCGATTTAAATAAATGTTATGATTGAAAACTTATTATATTTTAAGGTTAAAAAATGTGACTGTAGATATTATGTTTGTAGATAGAGTATCACATTCTTCCCTCCCAAATTGAAGCGACGAACACCAAATGGATTATTATAATAAAAGAATCAACACTAATAATAAAAAGACGCAGCTAGGCAATCATCTGACGAGCACGACTTGACAATCAACCATCCGAAGTCCTATTTAAATATCTAATATGAAATCGACGTTTTCAGAGATTGCGAAAATAGAGTTACCGAGGAATTTGTAAATATGTGTACATTTTCAATGAGAACTTGGGAATATTTTCGCGAAAACTTTGTTAAATCACTACATCTAAAACTAACTCTCACAATAAAATCTCTAATACGTACCTGCAATACTACATTTTTCTTTTAAATTAAGTTGCTTCGGTTGGTAATAAAACAGAAAACGCTTTATGTAAATACGAGTATCATTTTCGTACACTTTTAAGTATTGGACTACCTCCTTTTAAAGCCAACATTTCGGACACAGCAGGGCAGGGACAGACGCATTACACATCTACCTGATAATCAAATGGACACTGTCAAATCAAATTTATTTTTATTTTTATCAAATTTTTAATACTTATTTATGTTTTTATTATGTATTTTATTAAATTGTAATTTTTTTTCCTATTGTATTATACTTGAGACATTTAAATTGTACAATGTTTTGTTCACACTGTTTTCCTGCAGACAAGCTACTTGCAGTAGCTTTGCAGGTATATTGTTAACATGAAAAAAAATGCTGCTTGATAACTTCTTAACATTGGTTAACGAAGAAGGTAGTGCAACACGGAACAATACCCCTAAAATAAATCACGATAATTAAATATTGTTTCATGATAAGTTATATTCTTTATATCTGCTAGTTATATGCTAAACGAACAAACACGCTCTAGAGTCCAAGCTGCCGAAATGAGATACTTAAGAGAAGTGGCAGGGGTTACGAAATGGGATCATATAAGAAACTCTACGATCCGAGATGATCTAAGCATTGAACCACTGCTACTCTTCATAGAAAAATGGCAACTGAGGCATGTACTAAGAATGTCTGATGACCGGATTCCGAGGAAAATACTGAGTGCCATTCCAGAGGGTAGACGTCCAGTGGGCCGCCCGCGACCCAGACACAGTTGGGCGAGGCAACTCCAAAAACTGTGCGAGGAGAGGATGGGTCTGCCATCGACGGAGGCCGAACAATCGGCGCAAGACAGAGACGTATGGAGGAGCCGTTGCAGTGGGTCCCCGACCCGAATAGGACAAGGGGAAGTAGAAGAAGAATAAGTTATTTTTTAGGAACAAATAATTTAAAATGAAGACAATTTTAGCAGACCGTATCTTTTTCAGATTTTTCTGTTTTATATTTTTGATTGAGTCTTGCAAATGTTGTCTTCATTAATTAAACATTGCAATTTGAGGTTTTACTAATTAAATTAAAAATAAAAATATAAACAATTAATTTGGTTATATAAACTCTGCGCAATACATTTTTTCAATGTTGTGATAGTACCTACATTATAAAAAATGCTAAGAAATAAAATTAACATTTCGTGCAATATTGTTTTTTAATGAATTAAAGTGAATATGTTCTGAACGAAAGAGCCATCAATTATAACCCGTTTAGAACCATGCATTTACTTTTTAAACGATTTACTAAGTAAATTAAGTTTTGCTCGTTAAAAAGCTATTATGTTTGGTATGGCCAGGGTTGGAGATTTCCCGGAGGAAGAGAAACGGTATTTTTTATTCTGGATTGCATCTGAACAAATTTGCATAGAATTTATGATAAACACACTATTTCCTGGTAAGAGTTTTTCTATATTTTATGTAAGATTCTAAGTAACGACTATGAAACGTTGATTGTAAATCATTCAATTTTATATGACCTATACTCATGGCTACCATTATATTCAGTACTTTACTGTATTCACAAAGAAATATAGTTTTTTGCACGATGTGTTTAAAGTTTGCGTCAAGTCGTTGATATTTTATTATTGCAGAATACGCGTATGTTATCGCAATTGAATTCTTTTACAATTACATTTTTACTAAAATTTTGTTAATAAGTGTAGTATTAGACTAAAAGGGCTTTCTCGATAGATTATCTTTACGGCGCGTCGCGACATGACGGGCTGCAACGCAATAAAGCAAACGGAAGAAAAAAATTAGTGAGATGAAAATAATAAAAAAAACTATGAACACGAAAAAAGATTAATAACCGCAAAAATAAAAAGTTTTAGAGTAGCATTTTCGCTCCAACGGGACGACATATCGCGCGTGTCTGCATCTACGAATGAACTGCGCATGTTAGTGCGCAGGGACGCGTGGAGGGGGACTCTGCTCACCGAAAAAATAGAACCAAATGAATTCAATCTACTAAAGACCTGACTAGCCTACTCTACTAAAATTGAGGTGTTCGGACTCGTTTATTTACTAATATACTCGCTACTCGAATAAAATACTCGTCCAGTCAGAACGGGGCATTAGTGAACAATCACGTTCCGCTTGACGACAACAGCCTAAACCCTTATACATAGAAAGAAAGGATCTTAGAATAAATATACTAACACAATAGAAATCAATAAATGAATTTTTGATCCTAATATAACATTAATTTATAAAGAAAGGATAATTATTTATTCCCCATTTCTTAGTATGTTCATAAATAACTAACAATATAACACATTTAGGTAAATAAGTGAGTATTAATCGAATCATTATTAAATAATTTAGAAAACATTACCATTTAATGTGGGGCAAACAGATTTCAAAGTACCCCACAGAATATCACAACTTTTGTCACAATTATTTTTTCACTAAATCTGTTTAACCGGTAATAAATCCTTTTATGCAGTATATCTTTGCGCCCTTGAGGTGATTTTCTCACGAAAATGGCGCTATAAAAATCATCCAAACATTATTATTATTATCTATATATATATAAATAAATCCCTGTTTCCCTTGGTCACGCCATATCTTCAGAACGACTTTACCTATTTCATTCATTACTATTTCATCTTTTTTTTAAAGTTTTCTAATACTCTGTAGAAGGTTCTTACGGAAAGATAAATTTAGGAAATTGCACAGAAAAATAGATAATTTCAGAAAACTTAACGACTGTTTTAACTTCGCACATATATTTAGAGATATTTTCTATACTATTCATCCGATTGCGATAAAAATTTGGTGAGTTGTTGTGGACATGCCCGTGAAGGTTTTTATATAACAATATTTCTGTATTGGTGAGTTCTGGACTGGCAAAAAAATGCAATAGGTCACACGCGAGTTGTTTGAAAAATGAGTGTATTTTATAGAGTTTCGCGGTAGGGAAAAAAGGCGGAAGGGGGAGGGGAATTCGGAAGGGGCGGAGGGAAATGAAAGAGGGGTGGTTCATGGGAGAGGGGAAGACGGAGAAGATGGAAGGGGAATTCATGAGGAGGGAGGTTAGTAAGAAAAAGGCAAGAGGGAATAGAGGAGGGGAATCCGGGAGCGGAATGATGGAGCGGAGGTTCGCGGGAGGGTGGACGATGGAGGGGAAGGCGGAGAAAGTGGAAGGGGAATTCACGAGGGGGACGTTCGCGAGAAGGTTGACAGCGGCAGAGGGGTGGGGAACGCGGGGAAGGTGAAAAGGGAACGCGGGATGGGAAGGGGACGAGGGTGGGAAAGAGGTGATGGAAGGGGAACGGGGACGAATGGGAAAGGACACTCAGGAAGAAACAATTTCTTAATTTAAGTGGCATTGCAACGCATGCCGGGAATCAGGTAGTGAATTATAATTTAATGGCGGTAAACAGAATAATATAAATAAGTCGTATCAACGTGGATTAACCACAGTTTACTACACTATCACAATAATCACTATCAAAATAATAATAAAAAAAAATAAAAAATATAAAACTAAAATATTTGTAAAATGTAATAATAAATAATAATTAAATTTGACTTACAATATACATATTTTAAAAATTAAATTAAATTGTCCGAATCAAACACAAAAACAATTGATTACGTAAGTACATTACCTATTTAAATACGATCGTTATGGTAAAGTTTCACAACAAATTCATACTTTAAGCTTTATTTTATTTTTATTTATTTCATTATATTAATTTTAGTAATGACGTAGTGCCCACCTCACTAGGTGTAAAACACCTGTGTTGAAATAACAATTTAACGAGTGGTTGTAAACAAGAAAAAATTTGAAGCAATTAAATTTCATTTAAAAATTTTGTTTTTTCTTAAAACATGAAAAAAGCCATGTGAAACTAATACGTGTACATAAATATTAGCCATAAATGTACATAAGTTAAAAAATACTCCTTATGGATATGTTTATTGGAGGTAATCAATGATTTTACTTTTAAAGGAACTTTTGGTTTATGTTTCTGATGTCAGTAGGTAGAGAATTGTCCGGTATAATAAGTCCGGTCTCTTGCGACCAATTTCACAAACAATAATAATAATAATAATAATTGAATAATTTGTAGAGCGCCGTTTTTGTGAGAAATCACCTCAAGGGCGCTGTACATTTTATTAT
Organism: Limnephilus auricula; assembly: GCA_951813805.1. NCBI lineage: Eukaryota > Metazoa > Arthropoda > Insecta > Trichoptera > Limnephilidae > Limnephilus > Limnephilus auricula. The sequence goes on along the minus strand of OX638389.1, from coordinate 41,136,695 downwards.
GACTTCTTAGGCTCTACCTAGAACTATTATTTACAAATGGACACAGAGAACATACTTACCTGGCAGGTCACTTCCGATAAACACACTTATATAATTTAAATATTTTATATATATATATATATATATATATATATATATATACAAGCTTCTGCCCGCGACTTCGTCTGCGCAGGATTAGTACTTCGAGCAGTCTATTTTCTTTTCCTAGGTCCCATCTATGAATATAACAAAATATTAGGCGAGTACTTCAAATGAATTCACTAATTTAAATATTTTCTAATAATAGAATAACTCAAAAATAGAATTTCTATTTAACAATCATTGTTTTGCAAATGTCATTCTCAAATTTTGACATTTTATATTAAACAGTAGATAATTATTATTTCTAATATCTGGAATATAGCTACCTCTATAAATTATAGCCTATATGGTATTCTGATGTATGAGCTATATGTTTGTAACGTTTCAATAAAATCCATTCAGTAGTTTTTGCGTGAAAGAGTAACAAACATACATACATCCATACAAACTTCCGCGTTTATGATATTAGTAAGATATATATATATATATATATATATATATATATATTATTTATATAAAATATTATATAATACCTCAAACATTACCATAAACATGGGGCAGGGCCACAACGTTTGTTGTTTTCCATGGGCCACGGAATGTAAAAACATTGTGGCCCCGACTTAACTATCCACAAAGTGTGTAAACATGTTCGTCGGAGGAGACGCCGCTTTAGTAGCATTGTATTTAAAACTAAATCACTACTTTTATTAAAACATTTGCGTAGCTTATAAGAATGAGTTGACGTTACAGTTCAAAATATTAGATTGAAAATGCTACAAAATCCGTGCAACTTTTAATCTATTTTTGTGTCGTACATTAGATTAGTTGATATTAAATAAAATATTTTAAATGGCGAAACACAAATAGATACTTAATCTGTTTAGGGATCGTATTATATTTATTTATAATCCAACCAAATACTTTCATTATAAAATCGCTACCCATAGTAACTGTTTCACCTACGCAAATCTGTTGGCTTTCAATTTTAACCCAGAGGTGGAGTCTTATTGCGTATTCATTCATTCTTCAGTTCAACGTATTTACACAGGTTCTCTGTCTACTTCTGAACAAGAGTATACCACGCTGTATGCTTGATACAGGCACCCTTAACGGTTTCAGGCAAATACACCATTCCGTTTGCCATTCTGCGAACATACCATTCATCAATTTTTTTTCACAAAAGTTTCTGAAGGAGAAAAAAATATACGTTTTCAGCCAGTAAAATTTTTTGGCCGGTCGTAAATTCAAATCATTAAAGTTGAAACCACGGTATTTTGAATTTTAGTAATATATTTCTTTGTGTTTTGGCATGGTCGTTAATCATCATTTTGAAGACTTTTATTTGCAATGTACATTTGTTAGTAAATTTCATTTATTTGCTACGGGTTTCGAAACATCCTAGTTTTAAGAAACTTACTTTAAAAATATATTACAGAAATGGAGGTAGGAGTCAAAATATCAAGGAAACATGGTCAAAAATGCTGCCTTACATATTAATACATATAAAAATGCTGCTTTCATATAAAAATGCTGCTTTCATATTATTTATTAAATAAATTTAAGATTTATTTTTTTTAATTTTTCAATTTTTTTAAAGGTTTCTAAAGCGTAACTATTAAAATACATATTAATATTTGAATGTTTTAACTTGTTTTTTTACATGATTCACAACTGTGCATTGTGAATAAAAATGTATAATATTGTAAGAAAAAAATCTGTTGATGAATAAACGATTTTATTATTATTATTATTATTTCATTTTCAAAAGTTTCCGTTATTAAAAGCGAACAAACTTTATAGATGGTTACACTGAGAGAAAAAATTTTCCTATGTCAATAACGGAATATCAAACTCATCGCTCAAACAACACTAAAGATGCATGTCATCTTTGGGAATGCGATGTTGAGGGGCTTTTTAGGGAAAGAAAGGGGAAAGAGTTGTGGTAAGAAAAAAAGTTTGAGGAATCGGGGGGTCAGTATATCCTAGGAATGACGGACATATACTCGTAAATCCGTCTCTCCCATTGCATTGCAAGGCGGTGGGACGAGATATCCGGCCGCAAAGATTAAAAGGTCTCCCTCAACCAGTATCTCCCGGTCCGGCACGCCACGCATCCCCCACCAAGATCTAGACAAACCTCATACCATGAACCCGCGCACCCTTGCTAAGTCGTGCCAAAGTCTGGCAAACCGTAATGGTTCCCGGGGCGGCGGTAAACGTACTCGCCTCCCAAATTTAAAATGACCCAAATTGATAGTATTTGATCATGTGGGCCTCACTGGTTGATTTATGTCAAGTTTCACACAAGGACAGTATAATATTGTATTGTCCCAGCTCCGGGCACATTGTCTTGAAGTTTGGAGGACTGGAAAATGAACCGAGACGTTGTCCAAGAGATTGACGGGCAAGCTATCTCCGCAGGACAATGTTTTACTTCTATGTTGTCCTCGTGGGAACCAGGCGTTACACATGCTGAACTTTGCGAATTAAAAACATTCGTATTTTATACACCTCACCAAAGTTGTATAGGGGATTCATAGTTCCTACAAATGGCATCGAGAAATCCCGAAATATTATTGAAATGTCCCAGCGAATGTTTGAAAAAACAGTCGCTGTATCGACCTAGAGAAAGCTTACGATTTGGTACTGTGCCAGCTGCTGTTGGATGTGCTAAAACAATAGCAGCAAATGGAATACTAAAGGTACATCATTCCCATACCGATAAAATTATATGTTCCGATAAAATTATTTAAAAAAAAAAAAAAAAACTATTAAAAAAAATTATTAAAATAATAGATGCTGCGCCAGTATTCTCAGCCTCATTTTGTCGTTTATTTGGTTTCCAAATCAGTGCACCGAATATCAAAGGGTTGGTTTTGAGGGGTTGGGGGAATGTTTCCGTCGTAATGACCAGCTGACATTTTGGTTCCGACAACTATCGTTTCCGTTTTCCTTTGCAGTTTTATTTCAAATTGTGGGGATTGTTTAGTAATTCGGCCTTTTATTAATCAAGTGCAATAACTCATTTTTTTGGTAGAAAGTAGTCACTTTATGTTTTAGCGTATTTAATAAAATAAAGCTAAACAATTAAAGTCCAAAAATTTAAACCATATAGCTATAAGGATATTTTTACATCGTTTTAGAAAATTTACTAAATATTATTTAACATTAAACAGTACCGCCCTTCGTACATGGAGCTACTTACAAGCGAGTAGATCGCCGCTACCCGCTGTACTATTTTGCTAGTGCAGCGCGTAGTGGCGTTTGCGAACACTAATAATAGTATGGAGGGTACAGACGAGCGGCGATCGAGTCGCTTGAAAGTAGCTCCATAAACGAAGGGCGTTATAAGATTAACATTTTAAAAAGCGCAGATGTTATAATCCACTTAAAAAATATTCGAAGAAAGCACAGTTTGAAATTTGTTTTTCACAGTTTGAAATTAGAAATAACAAGATATAATCGAATATATAAAGAGAAATAAGAAAAATCATATGATATAAAAAGATTAAAATATGATATAAAAAGAATAATACAAAGATTAAATAACAATCATTCGCATTGAAGTTCAAATATATGCACCATGACGTGTCAGGTTAGTAGATATCTATAAAGTCACACCGGTCAGTGGTTGAGTGGGCATCGCGTTTGGGTCCCACCCAGTCGTTCTGTGTTCGATTCCTCGGCTGGCTAAGTCCTCCATCACAACACAAGCAACATCTTCCGCTTAGTGTGGAGGTAGTAGGGTTATTGTTGGGTTATTCGAAACCCGGGAATGTTTGTCTTTCTTTGAAAAAAAAGCAAAAAATTGTATTATACAGACGATACATCCGAGACAGTGGATTGAAGTAGGCAATATTGTTATTAAATATTTCAAGATGGAATATGTTATCACTTCTAGATTACTTCTATTACCAACCTTAATGTGAAAATTACTCATACTATGAGTGGAAAGAAGCTTATCATAAATGTATTTTGGGTAAATATAAAGTAATTATATATCGCACACACATCAGCTCTGCATCGGGTCGACATCGCCTCGCCGTCAACCAGCCGTCAACGCAAAACATTCACATCTCCGGAGCGGCTCAGCACCTCCGAGGTGCGGTTAAAAGCTCGTTAGGCTCGTGCCAACCCCGCGGTGACGCCGAGTCGTAAGCGCGGTGACTGCGAGTTGACCACGAACCGCATGCGTTCACTAACTTTTCCTGAGGCGAGGCGATGCCCTTACTATGCTGATTAGTGTGCTTTGCAATAAGGAGTTTCATACAAAGAATTCTGAACGGCTCGAGGTAAAGCAATGCTGATTTGGTGATAATATGTGTGCGATAACCTTCAAGCATTAATAAAATAGCCCATAAGAACATTGATTTATTTCTTCACACACAGCAACACATCAAACTTATTTTGTGGCACCATTTTAATTCAAATTAATAAAATACTATTATCTATAATTAGTATTATTAAAACCCTGAAGAAGTGAGCGTTGCTCATGAAACATGTTGAAACATGTTGCTTGGTTAAAAAAGTACGCGTTTATTATAAAATAAAATTAGAAGGCATGGTGTAAAACAGTAATAAATTTAAAAAAAATATATATTAATAAAATACTTAGTTATTACCACTTTTATCGTTTATAAACACTAAGTATTTTATTAATTTAAATTATTATTTTTTAAAATTTATTATCGTTCCACACCACGCCTTTTAATTTTATTTAATAATAAACGCGTACTTTTTTAACCAAGCAACACCCATCTAACGGTATTTCGAAATATTTCATTGAAAAAAAGAATCATAAATAAACGTCAGTCACAGTCAGTCACGAAGAGCGTTGACGTGAAACAACATTTTAGTTCGCAATTTCCTTTCACAAATAAATGGATTGTTAGGTTTGTAATTTATAATTATTATGCAAAATTATTATGTACACAAATAATTATTTAAATTAATTTTGCAATATCAGTGAAACATTATTTAATAGATTTGTAGCAATAATAAAAATGGGGAAAAACATACCGCTTTTCCAGAAAGCTCATAAAAATATATTAATATTTACATTTATTTTTTTCAAATATAACCTAAAAAGAGTGCTTTGTGGGTAATATTTATTGCGAAAACATTAAAATTACTGTGGGGGAATTATTCATTCGTTTTGGATGTAACGCAATTCCATAGGTAAATGAATACATTTTTCACAATTAAGTTAAATGCAATTGGTCAATTTAATGGATATTGGGGCTTGCCCGCTGTTTCGCTACCAATATAAATTCACTTGAATTCCTCTCGTATGCCTGTTTTTTGCTCTTTCTACAAAATTTTATGGTGATATTAAAAAATTATATTTCGGTTGTTTTTTTATTAAACAGTGTCGTCGTATGTATATTTGAATAGTGTGCTGTCAGATTACTAAATATTTATATTTTCAGGTGGACTGATATGAACGTATGAGCGTAATAAGCAAGATTAAGAAAGAGATACCTAGATAGTTTGAATATGACGAGCGGGTGAATGAGCGCCAGGAGAATATATGTCTCTAAAGTGAATGGTAGAAGGAGTCAGTCACGCCCGAGGAAAACACGGCACGATCAAGTTAATCAAATGCTTTTTTTTTTACATTACGTCCACACAGGAGGCCTTGAGGAAAATAATTTCCCTCAAGGCCTATGTCATCTTTGGGGATGCTGTGTGGAGGGTATTTTTAAGGAAAGGAAGGAGAGGAAGTTCTGGGAAGGAAAAATGTATGAGGGTTGGGTAGGAATCTGGGGTTCAGTGTGTCTAGATCATCCGCCGCCAAGACCTAGACAATGAACCCCGTGAACCCGGGCACCCCTGCTAAATCACCAAACGTAGCGACCAACCACTTGGGGTGACCTATGGCAGAGGTATTGGTTATCCAATAAATGGTTCCCGGGGCGGCGGTACCCATTCCCGCCTCCCAAATTGATTTACTGCTTGCGTTCGATGATGTTATAATTCTGAATAACGTGTAAGACGATGTATGGACGTGGAAGAAGTATACACGGAGAAAAATGTTATTCTTAAATACGATAATTTTATTCGTAAAAACGGTTAAAAACGGCACTGAAGTTCTTTCGAACAAATTAACAGTGTTTCAATGTTTATTGGCGGGAAAATGTAAGAATAATTTTGTTGGTAAACGTACGAAATTACGTATACTAACAAATTATTCTTACATGTTCCCGCCAATAAACATTGAAACCCTGTTAATTTGTTCGTAAGAAATTCAGTCCCGTTTTTAACCGTTTTTACGAATAAAATGATCGTATTTTATAATAACATTTTTTTTCGTGTAGGGCGTACTCCAAGACACCTCCAAAAAATCCAAATTTGAGTCGAGTGTGCAGTTATATGTAAAAGTGTGCCCTCTTTCTCGTACAATACTCGGATTACTCGTAAATACCACTAAATCAATGCAGAAAAACTTGTAGTGAACTGATTTATTCTGGGTCATTAGTAGGATATTTCAAAATTTTATACTAATGTATTATTTTATAGCGTATTAAAAATGTAAAATTTAGTATTTGATTTCTTCGTTATCTCAAAAACTTAGTATTTGGGGATGTCTGGGTATTCAACTGGACGATCGACACCCTCCGGGGAAACGGTGGGATTTTTAGTGTGTTAGATTCTTATTTAATAAAATACCTTATATTTCAGAAACAGGAAGATTGCGCTTTGACACCCCTTTTGTTATACCAAACAAACCTGTGTACAAAGTTACCCCCAGCATATTGATCAAACAGTTTGTAATACAAAGTTTCCTGCCCAGTAGCAAGCTGTGAGGCAACCAATCCAGTTGTTTCAGTGTACATGGGTTTTATTTCTTAACGGTCGGACAACATGGCGGATTCTGAAGAGAAGCTTAAAGCTGTCGAGAGTGCTGTGGATAGCTCGCAGGAGGAAACATTGGTGCAGTGTAAGCTACGACTTATCTTCTTGAGTGTATTGTTGTTTACTATTTATTTTGTAGATTTTACTCCGTTGCAAGGAAAGAAAAACCTTTTTGAAATCGTTTTCTTAGAACTAAAACTTATTAACACCTCAGTCCTCGAATATATTTCGTTAGAGACTCAAAATATATCCGCTTTACAATAATATCGAAATAATTGGAATATTTCTGAACATATCCGAAAACTAAAAACTATTTTTGAAAGGTGTTAAAATACGTGTGATTGAAGCAAGCAGTGTGACAGAGTTGTTTGGCGCTCTATCCTCTCTGAATACCACTACGGAGAAGCGGCCTGATGGTATTAGAGTTCGATACCACAACTGAAATAATAAGTATACAATATAGACTAGTGTACGTGAAGATGTGTGAGTGTGATTGAAGAAAACAGTGTGACAACGTTGTTTGGCGCTCTATCCTCTCAGACTACAACTACGAAGAAGCGGCTTGATGGTATTAGAGTTCGATACCATAACTGAAATAATAAGTATACAATATAGACTAGTGTACGTGAATATGTGTGAGTGTGATTGAAGCAAACTGTTTGACAGAGTTGTTTGGCGGTCCATCCTCTCTGACTACCACTGCGAAGACGCGGCCTGATGGTATTATAGTCTGTTAGGATGATTGAACTATTATGGACTTGTATGCATATGCTACGATGTATTCATGTCATTAAAGCAAAGAATGTGCAGTAAATGACAAAATATGTACTGCTAGTTTTAATTAGGAATCAAAATGTGCTCTTACTTTATCAACTTTTGGGAATATAATGCAAGCTATGATTGTACATACGTGTTTTTAATATAATATATGCACATTAATATAAAAAATAAATATATGACAAAGCAAATGCAACAAAAAAAGTACTCTATAATAACGTTCGTCATAAAACACGCAGCAACGAAGCGCGTTGGTGTCTGAAACGGTGTAGGTTTTGTAAGCTGATTTTGCACAACCAACCCTATCCTATTTCAGTCAGCACCGTTTCTAAGCCAGCATAGGTTCTGGAAATACGCGACCGGGCGACTGCTCTAAACCACCAAGCAATGCTGCAACCTCAAGGCCCGTTGTGATCTTCCAAATCATGGGAATAAAATGAAAAGCGACTATCGTACTGTCATTGAAAGATTTTGGTGGATTTGGAATTAGGCACTACATTATAGCAGAACTTTTATATACATGCTTTTTCTAAAATATTGTCCCAAATGAGTATTTTTGTTATACTTCCAAACATTTATTAATTTGATACATTCTTCCTTTCAGTGCAGGCCAGTGGAAGTGCCGTGGAAGGTGAAGAAGGAGAAGCTATTACAAAACCAAAACCTTTTCCAGACTATGAAGTCCCCGGAGTGAGTATCCTGACGCTGAATGAACTCACTCAGACCTCGCTTGGACTCCTGGTAGGGGTCGACGTCACTGGGGAATATCCTTGGAAAACGGTAAACAAGGAACTTATTTATGACAACATTCAAGTCCTAGGTGATGAATCTCCATTCGCTTCACTAAAGAAAGAACTGGACGCCTACGAAGATTCGGAATTACTCATCGGATATCTTCTCGATGAAACCAATGACGAGGATGAATTCTACGTTTGCCTTACTCCTGAAGCCAGGGACCACTGCCATGAAGAATCCGAAGCTTTCTTGGAGAAGCAACATGCTCAACTCGAAGAATCCGTTGTCAAAGAATGCAGACCGTGGCCTTCGCTGGGCAGCGAACAAGAAGTTGATGAAAATATTCCCAAGAAAAATAGACCCTTACTGAGAATCGAAATAAAATCAAAGTTTCCTGTCCCAAATCAACCTAAACGGTTTTTGGAAAGAAGTTCAGAGGCTGCGAGAGACGGATACATAGAATTGACACCAACTAGATCAAAGTTTTACAATGTGGCTAAAAAACGAGTTGATGCATCAATTCAAGCTAACCCTGAAAAGAGTACTTCTTTCGCTCAAACAGTGCCACGATTCCCACAAAATGTTTGGACACAATGTGAATTAGAAGGAGAATCTGGCGGAACGGGGGATGCGGGGAGTGGGGGTGCTGGAGGAGCCACTGCAACAACAGGAGGGGCTGATGAAGATGCAGATAAACCTAAGGTGGTGGTAGAACCTTTATCGAGGAGAGCAGAAAAGGAAAAAGAAATGGCCATTGCCAAACTAAATAGTTTTCTGACGGAAAAATCGAAAATTGTTGAAAGAATTCTTCAATTCAATGGCAAAGTTGACATTTACAACTTGGACTATCCAAGCTTGGTAAAAGATAAGGAGTTGAGTAAAGTGACTAACATGGAATTTCAGGAATACACGGTCTTAACCGACTTCAAAGCAAAAGGAAAATTCATTTCTGCTGCAGCATGGCATCAACTCTACGGTAAACTAGTAGCAGTCACATATGCTGACTCGGTTCCAAGCGTCATTAAATATCCAGACGAATCCAAAGATGAAATAATCCGAGCTGTTTACGGCGAGAATCCAGTGTTTGTATGGAGCCTTTCAGATGCTCTCAAACCAAAATTATACCTAGAAAGCAACAGGGAAGTTGTTTCTCTATCGTTTTGTCCATACCATGAAAATATTTTGATAGGTGGTTGTGCGAATGGGCAAATAGTTGTATGGGACTTAGATGGGCGACTTGAGGAAACTGACGATTTTGAATTACTTTCCGAGTATCAAGAAAATAACCGAAATGCTATGAATTCCAAAATGAAATGGATGAAAATTATTCACGATAAATCTGTCGTTCGGACAACAGCTGCATCCAATTTAATGTTCAATCATCATGCCAGCGTTTCGGATATCTCCTGGATATCTTCTCATTTTGAAATATCAAACAAGGGTAAACTAAAGCTGTTGCCGGAGAAAGAAAAATCGATGCAATTTGTTTCGATTTCTATTGATGGAACAATTTTAATTTGGAATCTTAAGAGCACATCGTCTGACAATATTCCAGAGAAATTAAAGGATTCGAAGCGAATCACTAATCGACCAACTAACTTGATATTGGAAACCTCCCCATTGAGAGTGTTTGATGGGATATTGAAGCCAATTTACAAAATAACAGCTCAACATTCCGGATCGTCAAAATTAGACTCTTTACTTTGCTTAAACATCGAGTATCCTTCAGTTAATACTATCAAAATACGAGCCGATAATAACGTACCACGATTGTATGAGGCGGACATAAATCGAAATGAAATCGATGAAAAAAAGCTACCAATTATATGCACAACTTCGATGTACGGGGATTATTTGAAAATATCTTGGGGAGGAGGTGAGTCATCTGGAGGAGGTGGGGTGACAACAGAAATGGCTAAATATCTCTGTAGAGCTCGAATCCACGGAGGACCAATTACGTGTTGCATCCGAAACCCATATTTCAAAGATATCGTCGCTACCGTGGGAGGAAAAACCATTGCGATATGGTCCAGTAAATCCATGGAAAAACCACTTATCTGGAAAAAAATGGATTACTACCTTACAAATGCTGCATGGTCTAATCACATTCCGAGTCAAATCTACACCATATCATTCGTAGGAACAATAGAAATTTGGGACTTTTTAGACAGAAGTGACCTACCCGTGCGCACACAAACTGTATCCGGCGATTTCATGACAGGCATTTATTGTCACAAATTAATTCAAGGTCAATTTTATTTTGTTGGTTTAGCCAATGCATTTGGCTTCTTCCGATTATTTTACTTACCCCGATCTCTGGTCAAAGCCGGACCAAATGACGTACACTTGACTGACAAGTTCTTTGAACGGGAATACGAAGTCAATACTATATATCAAGATTGGACAGCAGTTTGGGAGAAAAACAACCAAGAATACCTGATTCAAAAGAAAAAAGAAACCGCAGAGATATTCTTAGAAAGAGATGCTAGCACCAAGATGGCCGCAAAGAAAGAAGAAGACCGAAAGAAACAAGAATCCGAAGCTGCGGCAAAGCTGAAAGCTCGGGTCATCAGCGGAGACATGATGTGGAAGAGGCTGCAATGGGAAGGAGTAGAAATATCTATACAGATTAGAAAGGCATTAAACACCGCAGAACTTCTCTTTCAACAAAAGCCATTAAGAGACATCGCAAGGCAGAAGTTTGCAAAATTAAAGATGATGATGGAGGGTTTGAAGGGTCGCCAAAAAGTTTTTGATGAAGCAGTGGCTATATTATTTCCAGAAGTTATCCCTAAGCCAGCCGAAGCCGTAACAATTAAATCCGTGGAAGAAGTGAACGAAATCCGGGAAAAATATATGAGCGAATTCTACGATATATCGGTAGATACAGAGAAATTCATTAAAACACATTCTCACGACTATAAATTTGTTTGGAAGGATGTGGCACAGGAGGGCAAGCAACATAGAAGACACTTAGATACTTGTGCAAGCATTTTCACAAAGAGGACGGCAAAGATTGCACAAAGGATCAAAGAGAGCATGGCTTAAGATAAATACTTGGGTTTACATTATTATTATTTATTTACTTCATGATAATTCAAAACAATGATTATTTCGTAGATTTATTATTGCAACCCGTAAATACGTAAATAAATAAATCATCCTACTATAATAAAACCATTAATTTTTCCGATTCATTTATTTAAGCTCCGCATTAAAAATATCTCCCTAATACCCCTTTCTTCGCCTAACACTGTCATCTACACGGTTGGCATGACAGGTGGAAGCAAAACAAAGGATATGATAACTTATTACAATGACTTGAAACTGAGAATGAAAACATAATATGATATTGTAACTCGTGTAATTCGTCTGTCGAAATGTCACTATCACTCTGACTGGTTTAATTTGATACCTGGCCATCCGTCGACAAAGGAAAATTAATTGAATGCATCAGAGTCTTACTCGCATGTCGACTCCAGACGCCTTCAGATAATTGGATGACTGGAAGGAGAGATGCGATACGTCTTTCGCTATTACATCAATACAACGGGGTACGTATTCTCTTGCGACACAATAGTTTCCATGACGACAATGTATTTATAGAACCGCGTGAGCGTGTCTATCTGCCTAAAAGAGGCTCCATTATTGCTTACATTCTTATAATATTTCTATTTTTGATAATGCAGTCTGAAGATGGCCTTAAAAGACTTAGGGGGTTTATCACCATCCTCCCAATAGCTTATCTACGCTAATAACGAATATTATTAAAAATAAAATACTCGCAGTGCTTAGAAAACTCGGCCAACTTATCCAATATACATTCACTATTCATAGGTTCGAGTACTGAATTATAAACTCCAACTTAATAAATAAATAAACCGTAAATCGTAAATCGAAAATATTCGTTATCAGTGTAGATAAGCTATTGGGAGGATGGTGAGAAACCCTCTTAAACCGGTTACAAATAAATTCAGCGGAAATAAGTTTTACATCGGTTTTAATAAATTGTTATATACTTTTAAAAATTCATCAAACATTTTTAAATATCGATTTTTATCTTTTAATCAGATTTTTTTTATTTATTTACTTAACTTTAAATTGTACCTACGTATACGTACAGTGGTTCCATATGTTCCATATAAACGTGTGCTAATATAAATTTTAAAATAAATTATAGTTTCAAATTTCAGATAAACTATTGCATTTAACATATTTCGTGACTTATTTCTTAAACTTAAATACATTTTCCTTCTGTTTTATAGTCGATTGCTTATTGGATAATCTTTACCGCTTTATATGAGCAATGAGTTCTTTGTTTTGACTTCTTTCGAAAGGGATTCTTTTTCTTCTTCTTGTACTTTATTGATTGTGTACGTTGATGTTTATTAAATTTTCGCGTAAATTTTAGCATTAATTGTTTCAAAAAATTAAATAAAAAAGTTACCGTAGACTAAAGGTATTATTTTAATTTTTACCCCGAATTTTGCCAGAAATCACATGTGAAAGTAAGTCAAGAGATATTAAGCCCTCTTCCCTCGTGGGGCCTTCAGGGTGACAAGGTGGGGTGGACTCTTCCCTTGTGGGGCCTTCAGGGAACCAAGTGGGAGTGGACTCTCCGTCGTGGAGCCTTCTGGGAACTAAGGAGTGGAGGGGAGATATTAGGCCCTCTTCCCTCATGGGGCCTTCGAGAAACCAAGGGGGTAGCTCTTCCCTTGTTGGGCCTTCAGGGAACCAAGGGGGAGTGGAGAGGAGATGAGACTTGGGAAACACACTGTGGAACCAGAGGATATGGCCTCCTATCCAATGACAACCCTGGTGAACTTTATAAAAGTGGCTGGGTTACTGTTAAAGGAACGAGGTAAAATGGGAGACAGCACAATGGGCCTATGGCCTAAGTGCTCACGGGAACTACTAGTAAACCGTCTCCGCTCTTTAAAAAAAAAAAAAAAGTCAAAGTACCTATTTCATCGGTAGCACCTCTAATGAAGGTTTTTTCATGGATCCATTTTTTATATTGGGGTGTTTAACCAATTGATTGCTGCTTTTATTAGAGCATATGTGGAATTGAATAGCTTACATTGTGAGTATATGCTTTATGCCTCGTTGTAGGATTAAAACAATTGACTCTACTGATGTAAACATTTCGCTGGCACTGCAAGTCCTCAGTAACCTATACAATTGAGGATTGTGGCAACCCTTTATAGAGGATCTACAATTTCTATGTAACTGCCGTGTAGAGTTTCATACAGAATGCATTGAATAGCATTATGTTCTTGATTACACTCTGCTTATTCCTGGTGTAGATCAATAGTGTTATCTATACCGATTTGAAAGAAAACTAATGTCGCTATATAATATAAATTTGACCCTTCGGTCGCAGACTACACGGAGAAAAATGTTATTCTAAAATACGAATGTTATTCTAAAATACGATCATTCTTAATGTGCCAGCCAGAAATACAAGGTCAGTACTACCATTTTATTGTAGTAATACTGCGACCAGGGCCCAATTCAATATACCACTACAGAGAATTCAAAACTTGGGAAATATGTATTCGCACGTAGATGTATGGAATGTGTCGCTGATACAATACAAACATGAAATTATTAAATCATTCATGTCAGAATGTGAAATCAGACGTGTTTAATATTAGTTACTGTTATTTAAAAGATTCCATAATATTTTGATGTAGCATATTCTTATAATGTAGGAGCTGTTGCACATATTCTTGTATTATTTCTATTTATCTATAATGTAAAAACTTGTTACTCTCTTTTGTTTTTCTGTATTGTAAACTTTTTCTTGTATTACACATCTGTAAATTTCTAATATTAACTTACACTATATATTATTATTTTTATGCCATCTGCAATTTAAAAACTGGTTTCAGTTTAATTTATTTTTACTTTTTCTCTTTTATTATAATATAATATTTCTTACTTACTTTTATACCTACCATTTTTATAATGTTAATTGCTATAAGTTTATATTTCTTATTTAAACATACATATATATCACTGTATAATATATTTATTATGTAAAAGCCCATCAGGGCGTTGAAAAATTAATAATAAATAAATAAATAAATTTTATTCGCAAAAACGGGACTGTTTATTGGCGGGAAAATGTAAGAATAATTTGTTGGTATACGTACGAAATTACGGATACCATATAAATTATTCTTACATGTTCCCGCCATGAAACACCGTTAATTTTTTCGTAATAACTTCAGTCCCCTTTTTAACCGTTTTTTACGAATAAAATGATCGTATTTAAGAATAAAAATTTTCTCCGTGTAGACTCCTAGACACCTTGGTAGCCCTTTTCTCCGTCTAACTTCAAATAATATGTATTCAAATTTGGAAAACGAATATGGGTACCGCCGCCCGGGAATTATTTTACGGACAATCAACACCTATGCCATAGAGGTCACCCCAAATGGTTCGCTACGTTTGATGACTTAGCAGAGGTGCCCGGGTTCTTTTAAGGTGAGGTTTGTCTAGGTCTTGGAGGCGTTTGCTTACCCACTGCGTGGCGGGCCGGATCGGGAGAGACTGCTTGAGGCTGATATAATCTAAAAACTCTTCAGCTGGATTTTTTCGACCCATAGACTTGCATCGCAGTGTGAGGGATGGATTCATAGGTCTCTCACTCCTGGACACATTGACCCCCCATATTTCTACCCACCCCTCATGCCTTTTTACTTCCCAGAACTTCCTATCCTTCCTTTCCCTAAAAAGACCCTCCACGCAGAAAACTTAATGATGACATAGGTCCTGGGGTTTTTTTTTTACTCAGGGCCTCCTGTGTGGAGCTATTGTAAAAAAATTACCAGAATCTATTTCACCGGAATTAACCCGTCGCAGGCCGCAGTCCCCCCGGCGGGTCCGGATTTCTGAAGCGATTTTGTCCCTTACGTATAAAGAAATTGTATGAAGAACAAGGTCAGAATTGCTTGGGCCATTCTCGTTCTTGACGTAACCAAATACTGGATAGCGTCTAGCCACTCCAAATAATTCAAATTAATTCGCAATGACGCGCCGGGCATCAAAGATGGCGGACAAAATGGCTGCCGCTTGATGATATGAACGGAGTCGTATTCGAAGTCTACATTTTTTCATTGTTTTTGATATAAATCCATTGTGCAAAGCATAGATTTGAGTGATTATTAGGAAGTTCGTTTTATCTACATTATTTTGATGTAATTTTTGTAATATATCACAAAAGAAATGTTATAAAAATTGAGTTCGTAAGGAAGGTGATAACTGTCAAATATTTTACATCGTATTGAAAAAATATATTTTTCCTATGCTAGTTATTAATTATTTTTTACTTCGGTCACACGAACACGCTAACAATACACTTCTACCGGTATATATGTTCATGCTATCTCTCGTCCTTACTTATTCCACTTACACGGAGAAAAATGTTATTCTAAAATACGGTCATTTTATTCGTAAAAACGGTTAAAAACGGGACTGAAGTTCTTACAAACAAATTAACAGGGTTTCAATGTTTATTGGCGGGAACATGTAAGAATAATTTGTTGGTATACGTAATTGGCGTTATTCTTACATTTTCCCGCCAATAAACATTGAAACACTGTTAATTTGTTCGTAAGAACTTCAGTCCCGTTTTTACGAATAAAATGATAATATTTTAGAATGACATTTTTCTCCGTGTACATTTCAACTACGGTATTTCATTTCTGACAGCTAGATCGAAATAAATAATAACTTATGGACAAGTTTTTAAAAATAAGTCAGGAAACAATTATAAACATTTCTCATGACAATTTTCAAAAGTAATTTTTATTACTGCTATTCTCATTTAACTATCGCACTGCTCTAAAGAAGCCATGGTTGACTCTGAAACTAGTTAAATTCAAATTTTAAAAAATGACTTGGTGAATATATTAAAACCTTTTGCGTTTCTGGTAATACCGCTTCAAAAGCGGCTAGGTTTCAACTTTGCATAACGAACTGGTTTGCTTTTATGTCTATATAGCTTCCTTTGGGCGGAACTAGAAACTGGGTGATGGTCGTTTTTGCTGACGGAGACACGACCTAACGACCCTTGAGTTCTCTCTTCGCCACCTCAAAAAACCTACTTGACGTTTCTTAATTTAGTCCTCCTTTCATGATTAAATTTTTTACACCTGACACCCTTTGATGTTGGCTTTGTAGTCTTAGAAATAAAATTTTAAAACTAAAATGGATAGAATGTTACTCGTTTATTTTTACTTTTTAATTAATATTAATAGTTTTAATATATTTTAAGATCTCTTGATCAACTACAAATAATAGGGCTTTGATTTACGAAGTAGAGTTGTGATCATGTATTTAGAATCTGAGTATATAAATTTTAATTTAAAAAGTTTTTCAAATACATTTTGATTTTATCAATGAGTTTATAAGCCTTTATTACTGATCACAAATTAAAATAATCGATGGACCCACATCTAAAGGCTAAAAGTGTTTACACATCAAAACTTGGTGACAAATTCTCCACACTCTGATTCACTTTTTTGGATTAATTTAATAAGTATATCCTCAAATAGGGTATTTTCACAAACGAGGGATTCTGTTAAAAATGTATGGAATATTTTTAAAGATCATTTTTCTGATTTTAATCATCCTACTTAAAATGTTTGTTTTTTATGTTTTCATTCATATTTATTCATTAAAAACGATCAAAAACCGACAAAACCAAAACAGCCCGCGGTTGGCAATGGCGCCATACACGCACGTCAACAAACAACAAATTACTAGTAGTAGGCCAACGCTTATGACGTCACACGATAAAAAAAATATCGTTTTGGCGCTATTACAAAAATGGGAAACTTAGACTCGCCATAGAAAATGTATTCGTCAATATAAAAATAAAATAAAAATGCTATGATAATCGTAATTTTTTGCTTTTGGAAATACTCTATTGTAATTTTTATCATTTAAGACAATATTAGCGATACTCAAATGAAAAATTGATACAGAAAAAGATACGGTCACATCAAGGAATTGAACCCAGGGCCCACTATATAGATTGAATTTAGTTCAGGAAGAATCTTGCAAACATATCTTTGTGTATCTTATAGCAGCCAATAAAAATATGCATTAAGAGAATAAAGATTATATTGGCAGTGGAAATAAGATACATTTAAAATATGACCGAATGTGATAGGCTGAATTGCCTCAGTAGTTAGAGAAGAGCCCCGGCAAGGATAAGGACCTGGGGTGCTAGCATGGTCGACCGACTGATTTTCGGTAACTTCCCATCGTTCCCTAGGACAACTGCAGATCGCTAATGTACAAACGACAGTTGATATCGAATATATTAAAGACACTCAGTCATTGTGAACTGTCACCTATTCGTTTGCGATCTGCAGTTGTCCTAGAGAACGATGATAAGTTACCGACAATCGGTCGGTAACTTCATATCGATGGATCATGTTTCCACCCCAGGATTCAATTCCGAGATGCGACTGTATCTTTTTCAGATTTCTCTGTTTTAAATATTCGTTTAAGAGGATACCCGGCGGTGATTTTTCCATACAAACGTATTCCCTATTTATCTCTCTGGATTTTAACCCTAATGAAAATATTGTTTTTGCATAAAATAGATATCAACTACTAGCGTGTTGGTACTTTTTGTTTTTTTTGATAAGTTACTTTTTATAGAAGTTATGACCTTCCAAAAATCAATAAAATTGACTGGTTTAAACGCCGTCAAAAGATGTTCAGTATACAAACCAGACAATGTTTTTTTAAAAAAAGCAAAACGTGCAGACATAGAATAGTTTTTTCTTATGTAGATGGTAAAAAAAAAATTGAAAACCAGTCCACTTTTGGAGGAGAAAAGTGGGGAATACAAAACCTCCATTTTAGTTAGGTGTCAGTGCATTGTCCCTTTCGCTCAATATCCGGTGGAGTAAGAGCAACAGTGACAGCAATATTTTAGTAAAATCTATTTCTGCACCACCGGGTATCATCTTAAGAGTCGCTAATATTATTTTCAATTCAATGATGTTGACAATAATTTCACCTAACCTAACCCAACCAAACGTAATCAAAGCCTTCAATGAGTCAAAAGCTAAAAAAAAAGTATCACCATTTTTCTAAGACACTTGGCAAGACGCCCATAACTTTTTGACTCCAAAGGTTGAAAAGCAAAAATTCAGTTAGAATATTTTCATTTTTAATTTCTTTTACACGCGTAACAGATTTTTAAAGCATACCTAATGCTTCGTGACGACTCTTACTCACATTGAAAAAATATTAATATTCATGAAATCATTGAGTATTAGAAAAACACACCAAAAGAAATTTGATTTTTGTTTAAATATTGAAAAAATATTTCATTCGCCTCAGACATATATTTCACTCAATCAACATTGACATTTCATTATGTTGCCGGAAGCCATATAAGACTGTATTCGATTTTGTAATATACAATGTGAACCAGTTTTGTTTACTTTTGGTGTTTGTTTCTGCGGTGGATGTGATCTATTCTCATTTTTAACAATCAAAAATAATATGATAAAGATGTCAAAAGAAAACTTTTGTTTGGTTTGAAAATGTTTTATGTATTGTGATTGTTGACAAGAGACTGTGAACTTATCTTTCCTTTGACGTAATTTTAATTTTATAAAATGTATTTCAATTGAAATTAACGGCAATTGGGTCAATTTAAAAAAAAAAATAGATTTTAGCCGTATGACGGCAAAGCCAATTACAAATTTATTAAAAACTCTGAATGTTTTATTTTTATTTGATAATATTTTATTGATAAGTTTCATTTTCCTCGGGGCCTCCTTTGTGGAGATAATGTAAAAAAATGATTCCTGGCATTAGGTACTTGGAGTAAAAATGTAACATGAAATTTTAGTCTTCCTTGATATTTTTGATGTTATGTTGGATTGGAAGGGTCGGGGTTAAGAGTTGGGCGGTTACAAGGCCGGGTGACCAGTGATGAAATGTGAAAGATTTTTTTTTTTTATTTTTTATTTGAAGAGAAAAAACATTTTAAAGTCAGCGGTGACCAAAAATTTCATTTACATTTTTTACCAAAAATAATGTTAAAAATCACTGGTTAAAGTAAGTCAACTACACCCTTTAATATCCTCTATAATTTAACATATCCTGTAATCCGTCTTTCTTATTCTGTAAATAGTTTTCCGATCCCTTTTCTGACACAATATTTAATAAAAAAAATGTTATGTAACTTTCCTTCCACCCATTGTTCAGCCTGTTTTGCCTGACGTGCTAAAGTAGTCAGCCGCAGCGTAACTGATTTTAACATATTTAAACTTAAAATATTTAAACTTTTACTATGTTAAATTTTAACATAGTCCAGTTTTAACAAAGTTAAATTTGGACATAACAAGAGGTAAAGTAGTCGACGGTCGTCCTCTCCTTCTCACAAGTTTTGTATAAAAACTAAAAAGACAGAAGATTCCAGAACGATGACGTCACGTTCTACCTCTCTCTGGGACTGCCCTATGGGTAGAGATATCTAATGATAGAATGAACCAGAAAATCGAATGTATTTATATTTAACCCGAAACCAGATTTGCCCGTGAAGAGTAAACAGACAAACTCTGAATTATGGTTATTTGGGGAATACCACAGGGATTTAAAGTTCATCCATAGTTAAGTTTACTTAACTGAGATTAACCCAACCCACCACGAAACATATAATAAATTATAATAATATAAAGTATAATTGGTAATCATAAAATTAGTTTAACATCAATTAACTGAGAGTGGTGTTAATATTATTTCGTAATTTCGTCTAACAAATGAAATATTACTAACAATTTTAACGAGTTAATTTCGTGTTATTTTTGGTCAAAGTGAAATAACTTTATCAAAATTCGTCCAATTTTAACCTTATTTTCGCTTGGAGTGATTTCACAGGCTGAGGTTATACTGTTGTAAAAATTGTATTACGTAGGGTTTAGCACACACTAAAATATATTTAGGTTTAAAAATAAACTGCTCAGCAACAGGACTCGCACTTTTTTTAAATATTAAACTATGAATTCAGTATCTAATAACATAGAATAAAGAGCAAGAAAGGCGACGGGTGCATGTTTCTCTATCCAAAAGTCTGATTTTTCATTGTTTAAATTTCAAATTCAGCATTCAAATCAAATCAAATGGCAAATACCAGCTCAGGCAGTGTAAAAGAGTCAGAATACACAATGTTGATTGGCTGTCTCGATCTATTAGTCAAAAGATACTAATGATTGTTTCACAGAATTTGAACAATTAATTAACTTTGAATTTTCTAATCGAGTTATGTTATTATCCAAGTAATGTGGAACAACAGGCACGTAATGAAATAATAACAGAACTTGAATAGAGCTTTCAAAGAACATGAATTGCAAAAAAAAATTCCGTGAAACAACCAAATCGGAAACGTAAGTCCTGAGTCGACTTTGATTTAGCATTTCTAGTTGAAAGTTTGTATTAAATGTAATTAGTAGTGCCTACAAACGTGTTATCTTTAATTCTATCGTGTAATTGATAACACTAATTAATAACATCGACCTATTCGATTTTGGGCATGGGTACCGCCGCCCCAGAAACTTTTTATTGGATAACCAAACCTTCTGCCTAAGGTCACCCCAATAGTTCGCAACGTTTGGTGAAGCAGTGGTGCCCGGGTCGGTGGGGTGAGGTTTGTCCAGGTTTTGACGGCAATTGCGCCTACCCACCTACTGCGTGACAGGCCGGATCAGAGAGACTAGTTGAGGGAGGCCTTTAGACCTCTCAAGCAGTACTCTTTCGGGACACCGACACCGCCTTGCACCGTGTTGGAGGGATGGAATCATACATCCGTCACTCCTGAACAAATATATATCTACCCACTTTTCACACCTTTTTCCTTCCCGGATCTTCCCCTTTCCACAGAAATACCCTCCATACATCATCCCGAAAGATGATACAGGCCATGAGGAGAATTATTTTATTTATTTATTTATTGTTGTTATACGCCCATAGGGGCTTTTACGTAGATTATAGATTAAAAAATAATATGTTATCGAGGATTACACATACATAGAACTTATACCAAAAGTTATAAAAGTGAAAAATTTTAAGAATATACAAGTACTTTTTAAAGAATATAGCGTAAAACCGTGAAATATTTTAAACAATATAACATTTGACAATAACATAGAACAAAATATAATATAAAACATTACAATAACACGTCAAATCGTTAAATATATTATACCCATGATACAATAATTTGTAGGATTCCAGGTTTAAATTGTATTTTAGATTATAAAGGGAATCAGCGAATATATCTACAATACCACCAAACTTGTTGCCTAGATCATGCATCCTATTGGTAAGTGAGTGTGATTGATAGTCGGTTGTGTATGTGTTGCAAAATAATGTTACATTTTGTCTAGTATTCCTTGTCGGTACATGGAGTTTAATCGTAGCAACGATGGCAGGGCTGTCAATTAGGTTATTGTGTGGAGGTGATGTAAAAAAATCTTAATCATTGTGAATTTAGACCATTAATGTTTTTTTACTAAGTATTTAAAATTCCTTTGAAGTTATCCTCATTGGCCTCATTCTAAATGTAGTTCATGAGCCCTATGAACTGAATAAAAATCAAATCTATTAATAATTGAACCAATTTTCTCGTTCAAATATTCGCAGATCGGCTGATAGAAGTGATGTTCATTTAGCCTCATCCCCGCCACAAGAAGCCGAAAATAACATTATCATTTTAGGAATCAAGAAAATAATTCAATTGAATATCTTAATTTATTTTAATTGGTAAATTACTGCAGATTAAAGAAAGATTATACTTTTAGTTAAGCTAATACATCTTCCCTTCCCAATAAATATGCTTGTAGGTGGCTTTCGAGGGTCGCGGGTTCAAATCCCGACGTGTAAATAAAAAAAAATCACAAGAAAAACTTATTTTTTTGATATGTGTATGGAGAAAAATGTTATTCCAAAATACGACCATTTTATTCGTAAAAACGGTTAAAAACGGGACTGAAGTTCTTCCGAACAAATTAACAGGGTTTCAATGTTTATTGGCGGGAACATGTCAGAATAATTTGTTGGTATACGTAATTTCGTACGTATACCAACTAATTATTCTTACTATTTTCCGCCAATAAACATTGAAACACTGTTAATTTATTCGTAAGAACGTCAGTCCCGTTTTTACGAATAAAATGATCGTATTTATGAATAACATTTTTCTCTGTGTGTTATTTCACAAATTACTCATTTAAAATAATATAAGGTGTATTTGAGGCGTGTTCTAAAGTTAAAGACACTCTCAGTATCGCTCCACCAAATCTGAATGGTAAGACCTGAAACTTTGCTTGAAATGGCTTTAACTAGCTTTAACCGGCTGGTATTATGACTAGATCTGAATAGCCAGGTACTTCTCCACTTTCTTCTTTCCCTCCTCACTACCCGCAGCCTCACAAAATAGCGTAATTGGGGATGCCATGGTCTCATTGGCTCCAAGCGGTTGGGAACAGTTGAGACTCTTGTGAGGTATTCACATTAAAAAAAGTAAGTATCTTCCCATTCGTGTTGTTTAATTATTAGAGTGCCAGCTGTCTGGAACCGGTGCGACTATGGAAGGAGTTAAATGGAGCATGATGAAGAAGATGAATGTGGGGAAGTACCTGGCTATTCAGATATGTTCTCCAAATACGGCAACAACCATTCAAGATTTTTACCACGCTACGCTGAGAGTACCCCCTCTAACTGGACTCCCTCCCAACTCCGACCTAACGCCTTGGGAGGGAAGGATTCGTACTTTTATCACTCCAACACATACTGAAACCAGATTATCTACCCACCTCTCATTTCTTTATTCCTTCCCAGAACCTCCTCTCCTGATTTTCATTTAGACCCTCCACACAGCATCCTCAAATATGATATAGTGGCACCTTCTATGTGAGCTAATGTAAAATAATCTATCACTCTAAGGACTCGTTGCTTCACAGAATTTGAACTATTCTTTAAATTTCAAAGTTAATACAAGTTCCCTTAAAATTCTATTTAAGTTATGTTTTTTTTATTTTTTTTATTTCATCATTGGCCGGTTCTTCACAGTACTTGGATAGAAACAGAACCTGAATATTACCTTTGAAATTTGATGTATAGTAAATTCTGTGAAACAAACCTTCCCCTTTAATGCGGCACTTAAGAGGCTAGACTTTGAACTACACGCGGAACACCCGCGACTGTCATTCTGTCCCGCTCACAATAAGCTCACGCACACTTACAATTCATGCGAATGCGAAATGTGCGAATGAGACAACGCTCAAATTTACCTACTGAAATCCCTCGAAAAGGGGTTTATGGAGAATACACTTTTCTACACCGAAACTTTCACGAAATTGAAATTTTAAAAAATATGTATTTTTTAGAAAGAAGAAGCTACGTCGGTAGCTTTTTATTATTTTATAATTCTTTATGAGAGTTGAGTTAGCAGCACTTTTTCCTTAAATAATATTTTTTGATAATTCGTACATGTTTGACAGTGAATGTTTACGTTAATACAAAACGCATCGAAAATTCGAAAACATACCGACATAGTTTTCACCTTCTAGAAGGCAGTATAAAAAAAATATATTCATTTTATGCAATTTTCGATGTAGAAAAGTGTTTTTTCCCGGGCGTCCTTTTTGTATGGGCCGAAAAGCGAAGTCTATCATCTTAATCAATGAAACGGTTGAAAAATGTAAATCTCTTTTTTCTGATCAGAATAACGCGTCCTTCTAACCAAGTGGAAACCTTTGTATGGCTTGGAAATTTATTTCAACTTATTTTGTTTGTTTATGTCAGAATAATTTGTTGGTATACGTAATTTCGTACGTATACCAACTAATTATTCTTACTATTTTCCGCCAATAAACATTGAAACACTGTTAATTTATTCGTAAGAACGTCAGTCCCGTTTTTACGAATAAAATGATCGTATTTATGAATAACATTTTTCTCTGTGTGTTATTTCACAAATTACTCATTTAAAATAATATAAGGTGTATTTGAGGCGTGTTCTAAAGTTAAAGACACTCTCAGTATCGCTCCACCAAATCTGAATGGTAAGACCTGAAACTTTGCTTGAAATGGCTTTAACTAGCTTTAACCGGCTGGTATTATGACTAGATCTGAATAGCCAGGTACTTCTCCACTTTCTTCTTTCCCTCCTCACTACCCGCAGCCTCACAAAATAGCGTAATTGGGGATGCCATGGTCTCATTGGCTCCAAGCGGTTGGGAACAGTTGAGACTCTTGTGAGGTATTCACATTAAAAAAAGTAAGTATCTTCCCATTCGTGTTGTTTAATTATTAGAGTGCCAGCTGTCTGGAACCGGTGCGACTATGGAAGGAGTTAAATGGAGCATGATGAAGAAGATGAATGTGGGGAAGTACCTGGCTATTCAGATATGTTCTCCAAATACGGCAACAACCATTCAAGATTTTTACCACG
The DNA here is from genome assembly GCA_951813805.1 of Limnephilus auricula. Taxonomy (NCBI): domain Eukaryota; kingdom Metazoa; phylum Arthropoda; class Insecta; order Trichoptera; family Limnephilidae; genus Limnephilus; species Limnephilus auricula. The sequence continues at coordinate 41,111,755 of OX638389.1, read as the reverse complement.
CTACGCTGAGAGTACCCCCTCTAACTGGACTCCCTCCCAACTCCGACCTAACGCCTTGGGAGGGAAGGATTCGTACTTTTATCACTCCAACACATACTGAAACCAGATTATCTACCCACCTCTCATTTCTTTATTCCTTCCCAGAACCTCCTCTCCTGATTTTCATTTAGACCCTCCACACAGCATCCTCAAATATGATATAGTGGCACCTTCTATGTGAGCTAATGTAAAATAATCTATCACTCTAAGGACTCGTTGCTTCACAGAATTTGAACTATTCTTTAAATTTCAAAGTTAATACAAGTTCCCTTAAAATTCTATTTAAGTTATGTTTTTTTTATTTTTTTTATTTCATCATTGGCCGGTTCTTCACAGTACTTGGATAGAAACAGAACCTGAATATTACCTTTGAAATTTGATGTATAGTAAATTCTGTGAAACAAACCTTCCCCTTTAATGCGGCACTTAAGAGGCTAGACTTTGAACTACACGCGGAACACCCGCGACTGTCATTCTGTCCCGCTCACAATAAGCTCACGCACACTTACAATTCATGCGAATGCGAAATGTGCGAATGAGACAACGCTCAAATTTACCTACTGAAATCCCTCGAAAAGGGGTTTATGGAGAATACACTTTTCTACACCGAAACTTTCACGAAATTGAAATTTTAAAAAATATGTATTTTTTAGAAAGAAGAAGCTACGTCGGTAGCTTTTTATTATTTTATAATTCTTTATGAGAGTTGAGTTAGCAGCACTTTTTCCTTAAATAATATTTTTTGATAATTCGTACATGTTTGACAGTGAATGTTTACGTTAATACAAAACGCATCGAAAATTCGAAAACATACCGACATAGTTTTCACCTTCTAGAAGGCAGTATAAAAAAAATATATTCATTTTATGCAATTTTCGATGTAGAAAAGTGTTTTTTCCCGGGCGTCCTTTTTGTATGGGCCGAAAAGCGAAGTCTATCATCTTAATCAATGAAACGGTTGAAAAATGTAAATCTCTTTTTTCTGATCAGAATAACGCGTCCTTCTAACCAAGTGGAAACCTTTGTATGGCTTGGAAATTTATTTCAACTTATTTTGTTTGTTTTGGCAATATGCGACGAATGAAAACATAATATTTTATACTGACGACACGGTATCGCTTCCAAGTAAATAAACACACACTTAACACAACAATTTCACATCGTTGGATCTGCCGGATCTCGCTGATGATGGACACTGCAACGCTGTCCGAAACGTCGGCTAAAGAAGGAGGTAGCACAACACGGCATAACACCCCAAAAACAAACAACGAAAATGCTTTTGGCCGTGAAAATCTAAAAACGTATCTAATAATAATTATTGCTTATTAGAAAATGTCAAAATTTGAGAATGACATTTTGCAAAACAATGATTGTGAAATCAAATCCTATTTTAGAAAATATTTTAATTAGTGAATTTATTTGAAGTACCTACTCGCCTATTACTTTGAATCGAATCAAAAATTGATATTTTAAATAAATAGGTTAAGAATTTTGGTATAAACATAGAAAAGACCTAGGAAAAGAAAATAGGCTACTCGAAGTACTAATCCTGCGCGGACGAAGTCGCGGGCATAAGTTAGTATAGTATATATATTAGTCTCACTGGCACCGAGCTGTTAGAAGTCTTCACATTTAAAACAAAAATACGTCCAAATACTCTCACGAAATAATTGTAATGCAGAGTGAGGGTGCCTCCTCTATCTATAGTTTTTTTTCATTACTGTGAAATAAATTCCGAAAAAGTTTTAAAAAAATACTTTAGTTTTATGCAATTATTTTTTATAATTAGGATTATTAACCTGTCTAGCTAAATTAAATACTCTAAAAGTTCTCTAAGGTTCTCTTCTAGCGAAGAATGAAAAATAGTAAATGAGTTTAATAAAGAATTTAACATCACTTATTTTATGAACCATTTTGAAATTTAATATGCTTCGCTAAAGGCCATCTAGTAATAAAATCGTAAATACTCAGAATAAAACAAGTGTAGGTCTAGGCTTCCCATTAAACTCTCCCAAAAATGTGGCACTTTTCTGTAAATACTTTTAGAAATGTGTTAAATTGCCTTTAAATTTTAAACTTAGTCGAACTTGGTTTTTTCTCTTTTCTTAAAATGTACGTCGTGACGTTTGATCGATTAACAAAATCAAATAACGCGACAGCCGACTAGGCTCACTAGAGCAGGGATGTACTAGAAGAAGTCATTAAACAAGTATTTTATACTGAATTTAATATTATTTGTTTTTTGCCTACCGGTTTATTGATAGGCATTACCAATACAGTTCGCATTGGTTCAGAGATGTAAATTTGGATGGCAAATTTAGCAGTATTCTATGGCGTTCAATGAACAATCGATCGCCTTTTGAATTTGGTATATTTAAATAGTAATTAATTATATAGAAACATGTATTGTTTTGTAACAAACATATTGAAAGAAAAACATTATTTATTTTCATTTCTTCAATTTCAATAATTAAAAACAGAAAGAGTTGCAATCATGTAATCATGCTGATGACAGGTTTACAATAATACTCCTACACATGGTTAACTACATAATTAAGCTGTCTCTTTCATCCCACATACAATTTCAACTATTTATATACAAATAACCCTTTCTGCCTCATTTTAGTACTGCTCGAGTCATATTAGCACTCCAATAATCCTACATATTGCCTAAGGTGGTATATAGGTTAGACATGTTATTTCAACATACTTGAACAGATAGTTAGTTACACGAAATTTTGTGGCATCTCAACAGATCTCAGTTAAGTATTATTTTAAACAGTATCATCTATCGTTATTCATGCCTAATGCACGAACGGTTCCGATGTTAGCCGAAGGCATCTGATCCATCAGTTTCAATTCAATGTAAATAAAGCAACTTGTAATCTCAACTTACTTGGATCTTATTTGGAAGTTTTTTAACACATTCCAAGTAATATTAACCAATGTAATTAATAGATAATACACCTATTATTTTCTATTTTCAAACATTGTCTTGCCCGTGAAGGTTCTTGCAAGGCAAGGTGTCGGCCGTCAATATTATCCTGTCCCATCAAGATTTCCGTAATGTTTAAGACAAATTCACAACATAAAAAAAGATCTTCGTCTATAAGAAGAATAAAACTTAAACCAATGTTGTAAGTACAAAATAAACGCGGAATTATTTATGAATATTAATTGCGATTAAAATAATAACAGTTTCGGTAGCGGGTAGGTGGTGAACAGATAACACATATGTATAAAACAAAACTATAATGTAAGAAGAGAGAAATGTGTGCAATTGTGCATAGAATAAATATTGCCGTAATATCGATCCGAGCGAACTCAATGTCAAGACAGGGCAATAAGTTGACAAAAATAGGCAATACACGACAATTTTGCGCTAAAAAACGATCTTCGTCTATAAGAAGAATAAAACTTAAACCAATGTTGTAAGTACAAAATAAACGCGGAATTATTTATGAATATTAATTGCGATTAAAATAATAACAGTTTCGGTAGCGGGTAGGTGGTGAACAGATAACACATATGTATAAAACAAAACTATAATGTAAGAAGAGAGAAATGTGTGCAATTGTGCATAGAATAAATATTGCCGTAATATCGATCCGAGCGAACTCAATGTCAAGACAGGGCAATAAGTTGACAAAAATAGGCAATACACGACAATTTTGCGCTAAAAAACGATCTTCGTCTATAAGAAGAATAAAACTTAAACCAATGTTGTAAGTACAAAATAAACGCGGAATTATTTATGAATATTAATTGCGATTAAAATAATAACAGTTTCGGTAGCGGGTAGGTGGTGAACAGATAACACATATGTATAAAACAAAACTATAATGTAAGAAGAGAGAAATGTGTGCAATTGTGCATAGAATAAATATTGCCGTAATATCGATCCGAGCGAACTCAATGTCAAGACAGGGCAATAAGTTGACAAAAATAGGCAATACACGACAATTTTGCGCTAAAAAACGATCTTCGTCTATAAGAAGAATAAAACTTAAACCAATGTTGTAAGTACAAAATAAACGCGGAATTATTTATGAATATTAATTGCGATTAAAATAATAACAGTTTCGGTAGCGGGTAGGTGGTGAACAGATAACACATATGTATAAAACAAAACTATAATGTAAGAAGAGAGAAATGTGTGCAATTGTGCATAGAATAAATATTGCCGTAATATCGATCCGAGCGAACTCAATGTCAAGACAGGGCAATAAGTTGACAAAAATAGGCAATACACGACAATTTTGCGCTAAAAAACGATCTTCGTCTATAAGAAGAATAAAACTTAAACCAATGTTGTAAGTACAAAATAAACGCGGAATTATTTATGAATATTAATTGCGATTAAAATAATAACAGTTTCGGTAGCGGGTAGGTGGTGAACAGATAACACATATGTATAAAACAAAACTATAATGTAAGAAGAGAGAAATGTGTGCAATTGTGCATAGAATAAATATTGCCGTAATATCGATCCGAGCGAACTCAATGTCAAGACAGGGCAATAAGTTGACAAAAATAGGCAATACACGACAATTTTGCGCTAAAAAACGATCTTCGTCTATAAGAAGAATAAAACTTAAACCAATGTTGTAAGTACAAAATAAACGCGGAATTATTTATGAATATTAATTGCGATTAAAATAATAACAGTTTCGGTAGCGGGTAGGTGGTGAACAGATAACACATATGTATAAAACAAAACTATAATGTAAGAAGAGAGAAATGTGTGCAATTGTGCATAGAATAAATATTGCCGTAATATCGATCCGAGCGAACTCAATGTCAAGACAGGGCAATAAGTTGACAAAAATAGGCAATACACGACAATTTTGCGCTAAAAAACGATCTTCGTCTATAAGAAGAATAAAACTTAAACCAATGTTGTAAGTACAAAATAAACGCGGAATTATTTATGAATATTAATTGCGATTAAAATAATAACAGTTTCGGTAGCGGGTAGGTGGTGAACAGATAACACATATGTATAAAACAAAACTATAATGTAAGAAGAGAGAAATGTGTGCAATTGTGCATAGAATAAATATTGCCGTAATATCGATCCGAGCGAACTCAATGTCAAGACAGGGCAATAAGTTGACAAAAATAGGCAATACACGACAATTTTGCGCTAAAAAACGATCTTCGTCTATAAGAAGAATAAAACTTAAACCAATGTTGTAAGTACAAAATAAACGCGGAATTATTTATGAATATTAATTGCGATTAAAATAATAACAGTTTCGGTAGCGGGTAGGTGGTGAACAGATAACACATATGTATAAAACAAAACTATAATGTAAGAAGAGAGAAATGTGTGCAATTGTGCATAGAATAAATATTGCCGTAATATCGATCCGAGCGAACTCAATGTCAAGACAGGGCAATAAGTTGACAAAAATAGGCAATACACGACAATTTTGCGCAATCTAGACCGACAATTCGGAATTCTCGAAAGAAATAACTTGCTGGCAAGAAATTGTCGTGAAAAGTTGCCAGTTTACCAGAGCCTTTAGCCAGCAGAGAATTAAAACCGCAACGCATGGGTGGGGACCCTACTATTTTGATATGTTAATTTTGCAGAAATCGCTTTAAAAGTATTATTTTGATTTAATTTTTCTCCTTTACATTTTCAAATAGCCACCACGTGTAAAAAATATTTTTCCCAACAAACTTTGCATAATGCCATTGAACTTTAAGAGGGAACCAGAGAACACCGGAAATTAGTCCTTTTTAAATCTAATTCTAGACGTATTGACACTTTTTTACAAAAAATCATAAATTGATTTTGAAAGATTGTTATTTTATTTGTTACATGCAGTTTTAAAATTTTGAAAAACTAAGTGTATGTATAAGATACTAAGGTTATGCCGTTGGTCGTTGGCAGATTTGTTCAATTTTCAAACAATAGATTCTATTAAACAACACAAATTTCAAATCATACAACAAAATAAATCAATACATAATCTAGTCAACACAGTTTTGAGAATTTTAATTATTGCTTACGTGATAGATATTAAAGCAAGTTTTTAATGAAATAAATCGATATTAACCGCTTGGACACATAAGCTTGTTTTCACGAAAATTTAACGTAGGTAGAATAGAAATGACTTTTGCCCCATACCTGAGTTATTATTTTATTTAAAAAAAATTATAAGAGGAATAATCGATATTTCTGATTGGAACCTCCCTGTACAGTTGCAAGCATTATTTTTTTTTCTCAGCCACTGGTCAATCACTCTTAATAATATACTGATTTTATTAATTCAAAAGAATTTGACTGGTTTCAGTTGATCGGAAACTTATCACTTCTTCGAAATGGCGCCTGGGGCCGGCGCCCGTATCCCGGCCATTGCCCGGCTCTGTTCCAAGTGCCCCGGGATTCACTTTCATTTGAAAACTTTTAAGGCCCTAGACACAAGAGATATTGTTGTCCCGAAAGATAAAGTTCCCTCGCACAGGACAAAGAGAGGTTCAAATATTCCATCACAATCTCTATCTCAAAAATATAATATTTAGTTTTAGTTTTCGTGTGCTGAGAGTTTTGAGAGGCTTGTTATTTGTTTTTCGTTGGGTTTTATTCAGATTTAGAAACTACTTTTTGTATTGGGTATTAAATTTCTGATAAAATAGTACATGTTTTCCGTGAAAAATAGAAGGTACGGCATTGAAGCTTTTCCGTGTGGTTGAAGGCAACAAACAAACCTAAAAGGAATTTGTCGAAATGTTTCGTGTCGTTACAGGTCGTTTTTGTAATTGCTGAAAAGTCAAGGAGATGCGCTAAAAATTTCAGTTTCAGAGCGATTGACTAGCGGACGAGAATAAAAGTTTAAAATTCTTGCAACTGTACAGGTAGGTTCCAATGAGAAAGATCGATTATTCCCCGTATCAATTTTTTTTATTCAAAACTTGCTTCAATATATACCTACATTCAAGTAAGCAAAAAAAATGCTCAAAACGCACGATGATAAATTATTAAATATGGTGTAATTCTTGTAAGTATTTTTTGATAATAAATATTAATGATTTTTTAATAATGTCTTTAAAGTGTGTAAAAAACATCTCAAATATTTTAGTTTGTAAGACCTTAATTAAATAGAAAAACTGAGGTATTTTTGTCACAAAATACGTTCGCGGATTTATTTTTTCATGATTTTAATTTGATAAAACTGTGTTGACTAGATTATGTATTGATTTATTTTGTTGTATGATTATATGATTTGAAATTTGTGTTGTTTAATAGAATCTATCTCTTGAAAATTGAACACATCTGCCAACGACCAACGGTATAACCTTAGTATATTAATAATACACGTAGTTTTTCAAAATTTTAAAACTGCGTGAACCAGATAAAATAACAATCTTTCAAAATCAATTTGTGTTTGTTTGTAAAAAAAAGGGTCAATACGTCTAGAATTTGATTTAAAAAGTTCTGATTTCTGGGATTCTCTGGTAATACCCTCTTAACAAACAAGTTGAAAAAAAACGCTTCTATGATGTTTGCCGAATACTGAATTCAAAGCTGTGACTCCCTAAAGCTGTGCTAAAGGAAAACTCAAGAAGTTTAATTGTGAAAGAACAAATTAAAATGGAATGGCGGCATTTATTTATTCGAATTTTACAAAGTGTGGAATGGTCAGTACGAACCGAGGATTTTCTTTTTTAATGTCTTAATTTTAGACATTTAAAAAGTTCTTCATTTTCTTAACGCATACTTTATTGGCTGCTATCTTTATGTATGATGGCAAGATTCAACTCGAACTAAATGCCATCTGGATAGTCGAACGCAGTTGAATCTTGCCATCATACATAAAGATAGCACCCAATAAAATATACGTTTAGAAAATGTTGGTAGTACTCAGTCGAAGTATGATACAGTTCAAATATGACAGGATCCGATAAGGACACATTAGCTATATAGAACATCTGCCCGGAAAGCCGAAGTTCCTGGGTTCGAGTCCCAAATGTGACCCGATCATTTTTCAGATTTAGATTGAATTTCGCTAATATGTCTTCATTAATTAAAATATTACAATATTATTTTATTTTGTCTGCTGTGAAATTCAATACAACTTATGTTACATCATTCCTGGTAGTATGAATACTTTTCTAGAGCACAGTAAAGGGCTAGCTACAGGAATCTTTCCACAATATATAACGTATTATGCGGGTATACATATCTACCCTCCTACCCTATATGTAAATGTGCAGATAATATTTGTTTACGTATACATACTATTTCTGTGACCCTAAGGGAAACATTACCCACCACAACCTCTGAATATTCATTCCCTTCCACTACCTAGAATTTTTTTACCTTCTTATACAGCGCATAAAATAACAATTCCCGCTAAATGCGTTTAACTAAATTTCCATTGGTTTAACCAAAAAAATACTGCACACAACATAATTATTATGATTAGGATGGTTAATTTATGCAGATACGTTTTCCTTATAAAAGATTTCGAGCACAGTGAGATGGACCGGCGGTCCACGACCCCGGGGTGGCGACCCCAAATGGAGTCGCGAGTCGCGAATCATAATATTGGGGTCGCCAAAAAAGTCATTAAAATTTTGTAATAAGTAGGTACAAGACGATTCATTTAAATTCGTTAATATTACAAAAACATGTAAAATGTGAATGTTTCCTGTCCTCTCTCCTATTTTATAAATATTGCATATTAATTCATTAAAAACATCTTGAATATTGACATCTACCTGAACTAACCTTTGTAAGCCTTTTATATTAAAATCTTTATCTTCCGGGGTCGATGAAAAAACCTTTTTTTGATTTGTGCCATTTTCATTTTTATGAATCAATAGAACCATAATATATAAATATTATAAATATATTACCCGTTATAAACATTCTTAAGTAAACAATCTGAATAAACATATCAGAAACACATGATATTAAAAATTATAGTTTTCATCCAACAGAATCAAAAACTCCTTCGTATTCTACAACATTATTACGAAAAGATTAGAAAGCAGGATAATAAAATAAAATTTATCAATATAATGTATAAAGAACGATAAAACACGAGACATTTTATAAAAAATAATAATATGCTTTTGAGTATGGAATTTTTATGACTATTTTTATGAAATGGAGAGAACAAGGACCCAATTCTCCAATTCAGGTCGCTCGCAATAGCCGTCGAAAGAACGCATTGGTTGACTTTATCGAGGGCATGCTTCAGAAATTTTTTGGAATTTTAGGCTAAAAAAAACGTTTTTACGTCGACGTCTCCCTTTATAATATCCCCGTCACGTTATTCAGCTTTAGATGTCGAACTAAGGTGAGTACAAGAATACATTTAGAAAACGTTGCTAGTTTTAACCTGAATTAACTTCCTAATTAATCTACTGGAATGTCGTTTTGCAGGTGTTAACAGCATTAAATTTCTTTTTCGCGTTACCGGCTGTTTTTGGTTTTAAATAATCTACCCGCCAGCCATTTCTAAGACGGTGCAGTCGTAATTTTAAATTCACATCATAGAAACTTCAAAAACATTAGAAATATGTATATCACAGAGCCGTCAACAAAAATCTCTTCAACCCTTCGACATTCAAGATTATGTATAAATGGAACATTCGACACGAGACGACCGGTAATTTTTCATTCGTATATGTCGCATAACGAATTACTCTTGATCGCTATTGGAGAATTGAGCCCCTGAAAAAAATAATTACCGAAGGGTTGAAAAATATGATCATTAAGTAACTTTTAATATGCGAAACAACATATTTTATTTCGATTTTCACAATTTTTTTTAGTAATTGAAAAATTTGCACCGGATTGTATTTGATGATGTCTTATTTTTGTACAGTCCAATCAAAGTTTGGCTCATGTGAGCTAAACGTTTTGAAGGTAGAATTTCTAGCGAAAAATAATGCCATTTTCATGATGCCCGAACTCGCTGTTGCTGCTTCAGCGCAGACACCATCTTACATTTAAAATACGAAAAGATTTACAAATAGTTATTACTAGTTACCTTATTTCGTTGGAGGTAAATCAGCACATTTAGTTAAAAAGATCAAACTTCAAATTATAAGAATTCCAATAGTATCCTATCAACGCCTTATGTTGTCTTTTTCTTCTTCTTGGTACTAGTTATTGAGATCTAGTAACTAAACTAAATCAATTTCAAGCAACGTCTCGATTTTCGATTCAGAAGGGCGATATTAATAAAACCTAACTATCTACCAATATCAGATTTATTGCTCTAGGGCTCTGGGGAAATCTCTGAATAAACTTATTTGGTACATCAAAACCGAGTTAACAACGCTAAGCACGAGACAGGGTACATCGTGTAAGTTAGTAAGTAAGTTAGTTAGTTCTACCATCTTTCCCTGCAGATTCCAGACACCTTGTTGAGCAACTCCCTTGATACTTTAGCAGTGCCGGATCAGCAATATAAGAAATCTGGCGCCCTGTGCAGTAAGTACCGATGGCGCCCACATTTTAATTCATTCAGATTAAAAACTCTTGCCACTTGAAAAAAATTGTCCATGTGTGTTTTGGTTCTTAATAGATTTTTAATAAACCTATTAGGAATTAATGGTTGACAGTTGAAAGGGGGCTCGAAATCACGTCACTCGATGAAAATACTAAAACTAAATAAACTGACTAACACGGCAATTTAACCTTAAATGCGCACAAACTAAAAGAAATATGTTTTTAATATATGTGTAATGTACAATAGGTTAAATAATATTCAATGTAATTTTAAAGTTGTGTTTCTGTATTTGTCTAGGTCTAGGTTATAAAAGACGCGGGTGAGGAGGAAAATTTGTAAAAATTCTTTAAAAGTTCTTTTAAAAAGTCTTTATCTATTTCATTTTTTTAATTACATGTCCCATTTTTTCTCTCTTCAAATACCAAAAAAATTATAAGCCTTTACAATTGCATTAACAATCTAATATATAAAAATTAATGTTTGTTCGTATGTTATGCGCGGCCATACCGTCCATCCGATTGCGATGAAACTTCGGGAATATGATGTGCGAGTACGTTAAAGGACAGTGAGCTCTGGCTTTATGAAATTATTTCCTGTACTATTCAACCGATTGCTATATTTTTTTTGAATTGTTGTGAACATACCCGTGAATATTTATATATATATATATATATATATATATATATACTAGAGAGCTCTGGCGTTGGGAAATTTGCATAAAAATTAAATAGGTCAGGGAATTTGTTGGAAAAATGGGTGTATTTTATGGAGCTAAGCGACAGAGAAAAAAAAAGCTGCCGGGAGGGGTGTGCGGGGGGGTCTGATGGGGAATTAAGGAGGGGGGTTCGTGGAGGGAGGGAAAAGGGAAGGCGGAGAAGGAGACAGGCTAGAGGGGAGGAGGAACGCGGGGAAGTTAAAAGAGGAAGGGGAAAGGGGCGCGGGAGATTTTTTTTTTATTTAAGTGGCATCTCAACGCATTGCGGGTATCAGTATAAGAATAAAATTCAAATGTTAATTTTTTACCACTTTTTTTGCAAATCATTTCAAAAATTTGTCGTACAAGATGCAGCAAAACGATTCCTCTCACAATATATTGAATTTAATATTATTTATTATACAACTTTGCACTCTATCTTTTAGATTCAAGTACGTGAACCCCACACAAAGGCGGTTTTCGATAACAACAGGTCTTGAATCGTCAATTGGTCTTAAGTCTTAAGTTAAGATTGGAACAGAGAGAGAGCTCTAGTTGGGAGTAGCAATTATTACATTTTAAAAATTATCCTTGTCGAACGAATGTTCCCATCTTTTTTTAAACGGGTAAATAGATCGGGAATAAAAAATAAGTGTTGTGAATGGTTATTAAATTTGGGTCGCTACCATTCCTCGTAAGATACACATGAAAAATAGATCTTAGGTACGTACTTATAAATATCAAATTTATAAAATAATCCGTGACATATATGAAACATAAGAGAAAAACGGGTTTGTCTATACAAACGTATTCCGAATTCCCTCTCTGGATTTTGATAGTAGAGCCAATACTTTTTTAAATAATATTGATATCGACTACTAGCGATGCGTTTTGTTTTTTTTGATAAGTTTCTTATAGGAGTTAGGCCCCTTAAGAGGCTAGACTTTGAACGACACGCGGAACACCCGCGTCTGTCATTCTGTCCCGCTCACAATAAGCTCACGCACACTTACAATATACGCATTCGCATGAATGCGAAATGAGCGAATGAGACAACGCTCAAATTTACCTACCGAAATCGCTCGAAAAGGGGTATATGGAGAATACACTTTTCTACACCAAAACTTTCACGAAATTGAAATTTTAAAAAATATATATTTTTTAGAAAGAAGAAGCTACGTCGGTAACTTCTTATAATTTTATAATTCTTTATGAGAGTTGAGTTAGCAGCACTTTTTCCTTAAATAATATTTTTTGAGAAATCGTACATGTTTGACAGTGAATGTTTACGTTAATACGAAACGCATCGAAAATTCGAAAACATACCGACATAGTTTTCACCCTCTAGAAGGCAGTATAAAAATAATATATTCATTTTGTGCAATTTTCAATGTAGAAAAGTGTTTTTTCCCGGGCGTCCTTTTTGTATGGGCCGAAAAGCGAAGTCTATCGTCTTAAAATTGTCTGCTTTGAGCGCCATCAACAAACGTTCATTATGGAAACAAAAAAATGGGGAATACGAAACCTCGATATTGATTATTTTATTTGGGTATTATCAGCTTGAAGCGCAGTTATCCCTTTCGCTCAGTATTCACGTGACTAAGAGTGACAGAAACAATTTAGTAAAATACATTTTTTTAGATTTTCACGGCCAAAAGCATTTTCGTTGTTTGTTTTTGGGGGGTTATGCCGTGTTGTGCTACCTCCTTCTTTAGCACAACACGGCATAATACCCCAAAAACAAACAACGAAAAAAAAAAGAAAAAAAAAAAAAAAAAATACATATTGTTTAAATTTATCCGCGACCGGGTTTCCTGATTAAACCGTCAAACACACGCATTGCCAGTTTGAGAGAGTTGATAGACAGGTGATGCCAGCTAATAATAATAATCCTGTATTTTGAATATTTTTTAAATGATTCCGTTAATATTTTAGGTAAATTTCAATACAATCTTTATTTTCTCACGGCGCACAGTGGGCTGAAAATCGCCTTTCATAGACATAGAAACTTGAATTTTCATGGGTCTTTTTTTGGCTAGAAATGGATATTCTGCTGATCATTACTATGCTATAAAATTTCGTATGAAGCAATTGCGTGTACAAATGAAGGAGTTATAATTTTTTTAAGAAAAAATTGTATGGCACTGACATTAAAAATGAGGCTATCTCTGGAATCATAAGGTTGGCCATTACATCCTTACACAAAGATATACTACTATTTATTTGTATTTTTTGACATACTTCGTATTGTGGTGCAACTTGCGCGTTTTTTTTAAATCCTCAATGTTGAAAAAAAAACTTTTTTTATGTTGATGGTTCATTTTAATGCAAAATTTTGGTTTATAGTGTCAATAAAATATTGTAAACTAGACAAAGCATACTCATATGTAAAGCATTTAAGCATTTTCAGCAGATCAGCAGAATCCATTTCTAGCCAAAAAAAGACCCATGAAAATTCAAGTTTCTATGTCTATGCAAGGCGATTTTCAGCCCATTGTGCGGCGCCCCTTCGGAGTTGGCGCCATTTTGTTGGAAAATTTTCGAACGTATAGCAGATCCGGCTCTGTATTTTAGTCAATAAACGCAGCATTGCACTCTAATTTACTTTGAAATAGCACTCGCAAAGTTGGGAGTTAGCATAATATTCGCTTTGGGACAACTATGGGAACTTTATGATAATGAGATCAGTTTCGTATCGTTTGCCCTGTGAACTTTTTACTTTGACAGCAGCTGCAATAATTTTTTCCTCTCGCCAGCTCAAAGCTTCAGAAACATGTTTTTTTTAAGTTTTATTCAATAGGCAGTCATACATACATGTGGATCTACAAAAGTACGCTAAATACCTTAGTTACATTAATATCTCTCAACAAACCCTATAAATTTTTAATGGGTGTTTTGCGTATAAACTTTTTTTTATATATTATATGATGTTGTACTTGTATAATTTGCGAAGATAAAAAAAAATTATAAAATATCTATATGACTCAGAATCATTGCTTATCAAAAACAATATGTTTTATATTTTCTCATTGACAAATTATCATAGAGACGACCAAAATTACCTTTCGAATGAACACCGTTAGTAAATTTTTAAAATACCCTTGCAACGGAGATTAATTGGTTTAATAATATTATTATAGTATGTTTTGTTTAAAAATAATTAATAATAAAGTATTTATTTTTTACCAGCTTAGTTAAGAAGTAAATATTATAAAATTAAATAACCAGTTAAATACTGATTGAATCACCTTTCGTTTCGGTCTTGCATGGTTTTAACCGCCACCCTTTGCTTCATTCACATGTACACATCTTCTCGTACATTATATAATACCGTTCAGTTATTCTGACTAAAGACAAGGCCATGTCAAGACATTGCCCGACTCGAGTATTAGGTTCTTTTGAACGTGTCATATCTTTTTCGTTGTTTGTTTTTGGGGTGTTATGCCGTGTTGTGCTACCTCCTTCTTTAGCCGACGTTTCGGACAGCGTTGCAGTGTCCATGATCAGGGCAGATCCGTCGATGTGAATTTGTTGTGTTAAGTGTGTGTTTATTTATATAACACCCCAAAAACAAACGAAAATGCTTTTGGCCGTGAAAATCTAAAAACGTACGTGTCATATCTTCTTTGGGGAGCCCGACTTCTGCAACAAAGTTTTTTTTTTTCTTAATCCGTTCTTCATGTCCAAACCATCTTAGCGACTCTCTCTTAATATTGTTCGTTACATTCGTTAAAATCTCTACATTTACAGTAAGACCATAGATAGTAGACATTACTCGACTTAAAATAACTTTTTGAATATTTCTTAACATTAATACTATGGCATTATGAATCTTAGCATTGACGTTGTCATATTGTACCTATATCTTCTATTCGGGTTGCGTAAGGAGTTTGGTTCTTTGGGGAATAAAACTTTATACTTTTTACAGAACTCTATGCTGAAAAAAATCGACCCTTAAACTTTTAGCAAACATCAAAAAAAAAGATAAAATGTTTTCAAGTGGTGAAAGGAAATAAATCGATGTTTGTGGAAACGGAGCGTAAAGTTGGTGGGAACAGAAACTGTTTGAAGGTATAATTATTTTGTCTCGGAGGTTAGGTTTGATAACCACCAATAATTGAAATAAGCAACCAGCGTTCAGGATTTCTGAGCGTCCGATTTGGAAATTTCCCTCCTATCCTAATCCGCTTTGTAATATGGAGACATATAAACTGTTTATAATGTTAGAGAGACATTTAATGCACCTCAATTTAACCTTTATCTCACATTTTTACGATTCATAAAAAAATTATAATAAAACGTAAAATTTATAAACGTTTGCGTATTTTCTTTATATGTATTTTTTATTTATTTAAACATATTTAGAGTTACAATATTTACAACTTAATATAAATATAACATTTGAATCACTCTTCTAAAAAAGCAGATGCTTGTGTTTAGGGGTATTATTTACTCTAAAATTATCACTCTCAGCACCTAATTGGAATTTATTAAATTACTATTTCCATCAAATATCATAACTTCTATAATATGTTATCTAAAGTCTAGTTGATAATCGCAAATATTGATTTTTAATCGAACATTCATTTTTTTATAATATGTAAACCATGATCAATGATTT
The DNA here is from genome assembly GCA_951813805.1 of Limnephilus auricula. Taxonomy (NCBI): domain Eukaryota; kingdom Metazoa; phylum Arthropoda; class Insecta; order Trichoptera; family Limnephilidae; genus Limnephilus; species Limnephilus auricula. Next base: position 41,095,923 of record OX638389.1, on the reverse strand, counting down.
GTAAGTACAAAAAAATATAATAATTTTGTTTCGTGAAATAATGTCAATAACAAATTCAGGAAAGATGAGAGAGACATTAATTGAAGTATACAATGCGCGGGAACTTTTAAAATAATTCCAATAAATGTTTAGAGGTATTGTAATAGGATACCTTGGCGTGTTCTATAATATTATAATAATAATAAACGTTTGATAAATAAGTTGTTTATTTACGATTGTATCTTGTAGCGTAAAATTACTACGGCAAAATTTGTAGGTACATCACAATGAATGCGAAATGATTGACTGCCCGACTTGGCTTGCTGGAACCTTTATATAGCCGTTCTTGCCACCTCCGCGAACGGTCGGTACGCACGAGAACTTTCGCGACAATATGGACACGGCCCTGAGTGTGCTGTAGAAACCTCCATACCTTTCCATTAATTGGTTAATAATGCCGGCAAGTACTCGGTGCAACGCCTGGTACAGAATGGTACGGAACATGTACTTAGGCGGTGTCCGGCTGTGTACATACATACAAGTAGGTGCTGCCGTGCGAAGATAGTTCGCCACAAATGTTTTAAAAATCTCTTCACATTGGCCACATTTTAGTGTTTGCAAATTAGTCAAAAACGCTCCAGTGGATAAGGGACTTCGTATATTGATAAAAAAGATATTTTTCGTGCATATTTCAGCATTAAAATTTTGGTTGTGTGCAGGTGAAAAAAATGTAATAAGCAGTAATTGTTAAATAAAACACTAGTATATATTGAACTATTTGGCGGATAAGAGATAAGCCGACGTAGCTCAGTGGTTAGAGCAGTTGACCGGAAATCATAAGGACACGGGTTCGAGTCTCGTCGGTGTCATGTATCTTTTCGCTGGAGATTTTTTCAATGTGGATGAGTGTTTCGGGTATTGCTTATAATAATTAAAAAAATAATAAAAATAAAACACTTTTTTGTTTTCAAACCGTGATATTTATTAATTTATTTTACCGACCGGTTTCGCTTTACTCACGCATCTTCAGGGTATAAATTAATACCAGTATTAATTATTACCAGTATTAATTTGTACCCTGAAGATGCTTGAGTAAAGCGAAACCGGTCGGTAAAATAAATTAATAAATATCGTGGTTTTAAAATAAAAAAGCGTTTTATTTTTAATAAATATGTCAAACCACAAAGTGATAGCTTTCTACAATAATAATAATTAAAAAGTTTCTTGTCCGACGACTGGACGACAGTATTAAATTAAAATGATGCCACAAAGGGAATATATTAATATTGAAGAAGTAAAATTAATAATAACTTATCAATGTAATTATACCCATACCAAGTTTCAGCTTTACAACAGACCGTCTACAAGACAATTAGATGAGATTTATTATTGATCTTTATTACTAGACAAAGATAGTAGAAACTCGTAGAAATCGTTTGCACTAGGCCACACGTATAGCTAATGCAGGTTTCAATAGAGTGGTAAGTACGTACCTGAAATCTCTGGAAACTATAAAATTGACTAAATATTATGTGTGTTTTATGTCTAAATATAAAAATGGTGATATTAGTACTGTAAATTAAGTATTTGTGAGACCAATCCTTTTCCTTTTAAGTACCTAAACATTATACCATCCACTAAATACGGCTATTAAGAGGGTATTATCAGAGAATACCGGAAATTAGTCCTTTTTAAATAAAATTCTAGACGAATTGGCACTTTTTTACAAAAAAAACCTAAATTGATTTTGAAAGATTGTTATTTCATCTGGTACAAGCAGTTTTAAAATTTTGAAAAACTAGGTGTATTTTTAAGATACTAAGGTTATACCTTTGGTCGTTAGCAGATTTGTTCAATTTTCAAACGATAGATTCTATTAAACTACACAAATTTCAAATCATATAATCATACAACAAAATAAATCAATACATAATCTAGTCAACACAGTTGTAATTTTTTAATTTTAATTAAATTAAAATCATTAAAAAATAAATCCGTGAACGTGTTTTGTCACAAAAATACCTCAGTTTTTCTATTTATTTAAGGTCTTACAAACTAAAATATTTCAAAATTTTTTTACACAATTATTTTGTTTAGACATTATTAAAGTATCATCAATACTTATGATCAAAAAATACTTACAAGAAGTACACGATATTTAATAATTTATCGTCGTGCGTTTCGAGCATTTTTATTGCTTACTTGAATGAAGGTATACATTAAAGCAAGTTTTGAATGAAAATAAATTCTTAATTTAAAAAAATTGATACGGGGAATAATCGATCTATCTCATTGGAATGTCCCTGTGTTGTTGCAAGCATTTTTAACTTTTATTCTAGGCCGCTGGTCAATCATCTTAAATTGATAGATGAAATAAAAATCCTTTTTATATAAATACTAGCTGACCCGGCAAACTTCGTACCGCCTCAGAATCAATAAATGTTGTGTTTAATTTATTAGCTGAAATAAATTAAGTTTTTATTAAGTTAATATAAATAGGTACCTACTCTAAGTTCAAAAAATGAAATTGAGCTGTTGACTAAGCACAAAATGTTCGGCACACTATACCATTGACAGTTCGAATTGGTTCAAATTATGTCGACCAACGCACATTATTTGAAAAGCCGTTCTATACAAAATATATGAAAAAATAAATTTTCTTCATAATTATTTTTCCCGTGATTTTTTCCGATGTTTTAATAGTTATTCTGTTAATCGGGACGGAGACAAATCCAACAAATTAAAGATCATAAAAAACGGTTCAGCCGTTCTTGAGTTATAAATGGTGTAACGAACCCGACTTTGTTTTATATATTAAGATATACATACCTGCCTTAAGCTTGGGTAGATACGTAAAGTGGGTATTGTAAAGCTACGTACACAAAACAAGTTATCGACAACTTTCAAACAAAACTGTTTTAAAAAATTTAAAATTTAGAATAATTATTGCTTTGTTTTGTGGATTTTTTTCTAAATTACCACGATCCTTCTGAAATATCTCGATGCCACCATGAAATATTTTGCTGGTATATAGTAATAATTCAATTCAATAAATAATGTATTGTATCGTTATCGTTATTAATATATGGATCGTTGTCAAACTTCGTGGTAAGTTTCTTGCGGGAAACTGCTCTAGTGATTGCACAATTAAATTGGAAATTGACTTTAACATTGAAATCAAGACTATTCAATATACGTTTGATATGGTTTCAATGAAATACTGTATCTTTGATTAACTTCACTAATTAATATTATACATAGGTACTGATATGAATTCACTTATGACACGGTTCATCAGGGCAGCGTAATTTTAACAAAAATATTATTTAAAATATTAATATCCACAACTTAGCCTTGTTTGCACACTTCTTGCTTTTTCATATTTATCTCTGGTTTTTGAATGAATCAGGTATTGTAAACTTTTAAATGCAAAGAGAAAGCTTAGTTTTTTTTATATATCATTTTATTTTATGTTTGTATTTATTACTTACTAACTTCCTAGTCGGCTATTAAGTGAAAAATTTCAATTGTAGTTAAGTATAATGCGATAATTATACTTGTAGCTCTTAAGAAAACAGCACTTAGCTAGTGTGTACTTATATGCCACAAAACAGCTAGTGTGTACTTATATGCTTACAATATATGTGTTACAAACCAATAAAACAGAATAAATTAGAATGTAATTTGTTATTAATAATTAAATTAAAACAAATAACTTTGTTTAAACCACTAATATAATCACAATCACCTACATTTTTCAAAACCGATGGTTTCTTCGTCAGGGTAGTAAAAATAATGTTATTAATAAAATTCTTACTTTGATAAATAATAATACCAGACATAAAAAGCAATGTGTAATATATAAAAGCGAGTATGTACATACAATTATTTGTGTGTGTTACAAACAATAAAATAAAAAAAATATACGTCTGACCATAATAGAATGGATGATAGAACGAGTTTTATGAGGACGTGTTGGTGGCAGATATGACAAGACGTGAATCAAGGGCTTTCGATGTGTCTTCATGAATACAGCTCTGTGTGGCCCGAATAAAATGATTATTTTAACTGATAAAGTAATGTTTAAGACAAGATTTTATGCATAGCACAAAGGGAAATAATTATTATAAGCAATAATTATTAGCCTGAAACACTCATCCATATTGAAAAACCTCCCGAGAAAAAATATATGCCGTCGACGGGACTCTTTTTTCTCGGGAGGTTTTTTCAATATGGATGAGTGTTTCAGGCTAATAATTATTGCTTATAATAATTGTTACCGTTTGTGCTATCCATAAAATCTTGTCTTAAACATTAGTTTATCAATAATTAAAATAATCAATATTTGACGAGTTAAAGTATTTCACCAAAAAATGTAGACATGAAATGTCTCAACGCCACCTAGTGGGAAAGTTAGCACTTACAATGCCTTGAAGGTTTTTCCAATATGGATGAGTGTTTCAGGCTAATAATTATTGCTTATAGTAATTGTTACCGAATATAGTGATTTTTGCTTTAGTATCTAATATTTAACAGATTTATCTATGTACAGCTGCTTTTGGAATAATCCACAAAAAAGGTAGCATATTAAAATGGTATTAATCTTCTCTTATAGAATTTAATCACTTATTCTCACATAAATTAATTTTTCAGATTGGTTTGGTTTAGAACTTCCGATCTTCAACAATGGAGAAGTTTAGAAAAGTAGTCGAGTTTTGTTACCGATTTGGTTGGTTTTCTCGGTTGTCGAGTACAAATTAGTACTGTGCCAATCGCACACAGCTCTTCAAGTAAAACTTGTAAATTAATTTATTTCGGCATATTGCCGCAGGCGTACTTCCCGGAAGGGCATTAGGAAGTTGGCAGAACTTAATTTTACAAATTCGTTCCCTGAGAAATGCGATAATAAGCGTGAAATTTATATTAAATTTATGCGATGCGATACTTGTCGGTTAAGTTAACAAGAACGTGAACTTATAACATATTAAGCACGTGTTTATGAAGAGGTTCGGGTTTTGTGTTAATATCATAGACATGAATATTACTAGACGAGAACATATAGGACAGGGGTAAAAACCAACTGTAGTGGGACGCAGAGAGGTGAGTTGACTGTAATGATATGTGATTCGTCAATAAATTAATCTGACAGTATATAGGCATCTCGTATTATAATATCACCATTTAGTTCTTTAAAGTAAAATCTGCTTTTGAATGAATTTTACACGGGAGCGCGAATTGCTCGCCACGTTTTGAACAAATTTGTGTAGTCCAAATACGGCAAAGTAAAGTTCTTAGCTATTTCAGAGTCGAATATTTTGTTGCCGTATTTAGTTAAGACACTTATACAAATGTTTTATAATTTACTTATCCCAACAAACAGCGACGAGCACACTCGAGAAATGACTCGCCATGTATGTCGATGTCGTAGTATATGTTATTAATTGTATGATCTGAATAAGCTTAAAATGTTGTAAAATAAGTTTATAAATAAGCTTACCTGTGGAATGTAATACGACAATTGGGTTTATTCTCTTTTTCACATCAATTTTTACACGTTTTAATAGCACAAGTTACCATTTTTACCGTGTTATTTCTTAAAACATACCGATGAGAACTCGACGCTAGTCCGCACAAAAATGATGACGTTACATTTTCTAGATTCACGCGAAGCTATACGCTAGCCCAGCCGGCTCCAAATGGAACCGGTATGGAGAGGGGAAAATAATACGCTTTTATCTCTTAAGCGTCAACCACACTACTCGCGAAGTTGATCGAAGTTAATCGAATACGATAGTGTAGAAACGAACTACACTTCGCTTCGTGCAACTTCGCCTCGCTTCGTCCGACTTCCGATTATTGTCGGCTTTTGCGCCGTGTCAAAGGATTCGAAGTGTTCCGAAGTTCGAACACGAAGTGTCTGACTAAACTACTCGGCTCACTTCTTCTTTAACTTCGATCAACTTCGCGAGTAGTGTATTTGAGGCTTTAGGGCAGGTCTAGTAATATTCATTTGTCTATGGTTAATATCAAGAGAAGAATACTCAATAGGTGTTTTAAGGTTTTAAGTTTTAATCCCTTGTATTTTGGGAGATTTGTGTTATAACTTGCGGGAGGCGGACTTAGCACAGGTTTTCGTAAAGAGCGGAAAATTAACTGCGTGACAAAGATAAATTCGTCAATGTGGTTCTGGATGTAACCGTGACTCGAAGAAAGCGCCATAAATTCTTTAGGTTATAGTTGATTAAGTATAAATGGTTCTCATTACTAAGTAAGTTGAAGACAGCGATTAGAAGAATTATTCTCTTTTATTTTAAACCTTTTCACCTTCACAGCCCGCGACATTGTAAATAACTAATTGTGAAAAATATGAGCTTATTCTAATTTTTAAGCTTTTATAACGAATGATATTAAAATATGAAAATTCTCCAGTCCTAAAGAATCATAAAATTCTCAAGTCTTTCAAAATAAATATTAACTCACCTTTGGCATTAATCTTCTTATAAGTGAATACCAACAGTAATGGGGGGCAGTAAATGTAAAATCATGCAATGTCCAGTGTTTTCAATATAATGTCCTCCGCGTGCAAATTGGTATATTCTCCAAGCGTAAACATTCTAATTAAAGTGTGTTTATCGAAAGTTACCGACCAGGTAAGTATGTTTCTGTATACATTTCTAAATAATAAACATAGATATATCCTAAGAATTATATTACAAATTGTACAGCTCCCTTGAGGTCTCACAAAAAACGGCACTCTACAAATTATCATTATTATTAAAACTTAATAGAAATGCACTGCTAAGCCATGCAAAATCATTATTAGGTTTGAAAATTAGATAGCTTAAAAATATTTTAGATGCTGCGAGTAGAACACATAGTTACTTTTGATAGGGTCAAGTTTTTTTAAAAATCATTTTATAAGCCCATTGTTGCGACTTAATATGTCGATCACATCATTTCAACTGCATCCAGAGGAGAGCCTCTATTAAAAATACATTTTAATAGTAGATACATTTTGCTGTAAGCTATAACTTTGTGAGACAAACACTGAAATCGTTTTTTAGTTGCTAAAACAACAGTTTTTTTTTTAATCACAAACAAAAATTCCGGTCATCGGAAATGGCAACGGTGATTGCTTATAATCCATTGGGGCGAGAATGTAACATTCGCAAGTGTGGAACTAAAAGCTTGATAAACCTTAAATATGAAGAAAAATATATATATATACCACACAAGAGTCTTAACTGCTTCTTCCTGGAGCCAGTGAGACTATAGCATCCCTAAATTATTGCGAGGTTAGTGGGAGGGGGAAGGAAATGGGAAAAAGGGAGGTGGATAATTATAATTTTCCCGGCAATTCAAATCTGGTCACCATATACGACTAAAGCCATTTCAAGTAACGTTTTAATTCTGAATGGTGGACTTATACAGGGGTGATACTGAGACTATCTTCATCTCTACACGGAGAAAAATGTTATTCTAAAATACGATAATTTTATTCGTAAAAACGGGACTGAAGTACTTATGAACAAATTAACATGGTTTCAATGTTTATTGGCGGGAACATGGAAGAATAATTTGTTGGGATACGTAATTTCGTACGTATACCAACAAATTATTCTTACAATTTCCCGCCAATAAACATTGAAACACTGTTAATTTCTTCGTAAGAACTTCAGTCCCGTTTTTAACCGTTTTTACCAATAAAATGATCGTATTTTAGAATAACATTTTTCTCCGTGTAGAACGTGCCTCAAATATACTATATATTATTTTTAATGAATAAATTGTGAAATAACACGAATTTTTCAAATAAAATTTATATGCGCAAGCCGGGGTTTGAACCCGCTACCTGCGGATTGCGAGTAGAGAGCCTTACCCCTTGACCACGGAGGCCATCACACAATAAGAGTATCATCCGCTCTAGAACATGCCTAAATTGTGAAATAATACAAACCAATTAAATTCGACAAAATATAACATTTTAAATTATATCTATAAATTATTTATTGCAGGTTGTATCATTAAAACGTACCCATTTTTCATTCATTTTTTTTATTTTTTTCATCGACCTTTACTTTCATAAATTTGTGAACATAACTTGAAATGTGCAATTTACATTTCTTGATTGCTAAGGCGAGTTCTCTTTGATACCGCATACAAAAATAAGATTATAATCTTCGTCTCTATTATACAATGGATTATATCTAGTCATGTTTAATCTTGTTCTCGCTCTTGATCTAAAATATCTTTTGACAGGATGAAAATCAAATCTCCGGACGTTCTTTCTTCCGCGAAATTTATTCCATAAGGTATTACTAGAGTTTCTAATAAATGGGGTCAAAAAAATCAACCCTTGAAAGAGATTAAATGAGGTTTGGTGAAAGAAACGTAATGAATTCAGTGTCTTAATTATCTTTTGATGAGATAAAAAATATCGACTGTAGCGGGACGCCCTAACCAAAATCGTTTGAAACGACAAAATAAAAATTATTTAGTTTAGATGGGCCACTCGGGAGGGCTGTAAAAGGCGGATATTACCGTTAATTTTTACTCGTTATTCGGTGTCCGAAAATGCTATTGTTATGAAACCGCGTTGTCCAATGCAATAATACATAAACTCACTATATACGTGCATATGCGTGTCCTTTGCACTCACCCTTCACTTCTTAAAATCAGGCAGTTGCATTTGTGCATTTGAGAAATATGTGGAAAAAATATATTTTTTGGAATTTATTGCGAAAATAAAATCCCTTAAATAACCCTTCGATAGTTCGAGGTCTAATAACAAGAAAGTTCTGCAATTATAAAATATAATATAAATGTGATAATTTTAGGAGAACGATTTTTTTTCTTTTTTATGTGAATATCAAAATTTAAAACACAGAAAGCAAAAAAATTCCGATTGGGCCGCAGGTTGTTGGGTCTACAGTCTACAGTAAATAATGTTTTTAATTTAATTTATTTTGCCTGTTAATAATTGAAATAATTTCATTCTTCGAACGTTTTTTACGCGGGATATCATATTACTTGTTTAGTTTCAATTACTCGTCGTGTAATCGGTTCCTTAAAAAAATAATTAGCGCCTCCGCCCACTCAGGCAACTGAAAACTCTCAACTGCCAACTGTCTTTGTATGACAATGTGATGGCCCGCACACTTCACAATCACACAAAACCCCGTTGTCAATGGTAACGCAAGCGGTGACTTGCGACTTGCTCTGAAGGTTGCCCTGGGCGGCCATTGATAGTTGCCAGCTGTCAGCTGATTGTTCTTCATCTATGGTTAACCAAGCTTTTTGACCAATCAAGAAAGAGAAAACAGCCGGTTTTAGTTGGTTTTCAGTTGCCTCAGTGGGCGGAGCGCCTTACTGTATTTCAATTGCACACTGAAATATTAATAATTATTTGTAACCAGAATGGTTGTGGAATGCGTTGAAGGAAATATTCGAAGACTATCACTGTTTCATAAAATTTATAACATTATCAAGACGAGTTTAAAAACGTGTTACAAACTCAATGAAATGGAAGGAAAAGGGTATTAGAGATGGATAGGAATCTAGACGTCATTGTGTCCAGGAGGGACGGGTGTATGTATCCAACCCTCTTGTGTACGGAACGGGCACTGTAGCCGCCCGCCGCACAGACGATTTCGCGGGGAGCAACCGGCTGGCCACTTCGACGCCTAGGGAGAATTTGGGGAAAAAAGGGAAAAGGAGGGAGAAAGCGAGAAATGGGAAAATGTGGGGAAAAAGGTAGATGGCAGGGGGGAAGGAAGGTAGGCGGTGGAAAACTGCGCCCTGATAAGGGCGATCGACATTTCCGCAGTGCTTTCTTCAGGAAAGTGAGCAGGTCAGCCGAATTGAGAACCTCCATGAGTGGCCAGAGACCAGCTGGGTAGTCAAAATTCAATCAGCCTCTCCCGATCCGGCCCGCCATGTAGCTGGTGGGCAAACGCAACCACCGCCAACACCTAGACAATCCTCACCCCATGAATCCGAGCATCCCTGCTAAGTTAAAACTAAATTAATCTACCAAACCTTGCGAACCAGTGCACTGGTTTTGGTTATCCCATAAGTGGTTCCCGGCGGCGGTACCCACACTCGACGCCCAAAATGTCATCGCCAATAGTAATATATCGCAAGCCACCATGCATGCAAAATGCTTTATGATACTAACTAACTAAACTAACTAAGTTTTGATTATTTTTCTAATTTTATTTAATTCTAATTCCCTTTTTTTTCTTATAAAAAAAACTCTCTTTTTAACTTTTGAAGGTTAATTAATTAATTATCCGAGACACTATCTAGGTAACAAATACATTCTTTGAATACTTGTTTCCAATAATAAAGGTAGCTGCCAATAATATGGAAAAAAACATTAGTCGAAGATAATACTGTTAATTCTGAAATTTGAAATATGAAGTTCACAATTACGACAGTCTCATAATAGATCGCAGTGGCCCAATTGGTAGAGGTGTATGTCCCGGTAAGACGTAAGGTTCTGGGTTCGTGTCCCAGTTGCGACCATTATCTTTTATTATTTTTCTGTCTTGTTCATTTTCATATTTTAAAAAAAAATTGATTATTATTGTTATCTTCTTCTTAATAATTCTAATTGGTGTAACTGGTAACACATCGCCTGGCAAAATATCATAACCATAAAAATTCGTTTGATCTCTTTTTTTACGATTAACATACGTGTCTTACCCCACTTGGGTTAAAATAACTTTTTTACTATACGTAGTAAGCGACATTATGTACGAAAAAATATATTACATCAACGCATTCTTTAGATTTTACTTAATATTTTCTAAGGTTAAATGTCGGAAGCCACAATATTTGTGTTTATTATTTTTAAAATAATGTCGTTTTTTCGCCCTCCTGTAAAATTTTGTATTTTAGGGCTTACGACATATTACGGTTGCATGAACCATATACAGGTATCATATTAATGAACCGGCAGCAGAACGAGCAGAGCGTATTATGGCAAACCTACATAAATCAATTTCTAGGCTGACCTTTTGATTCTGATGTCAACCGTGTACATTTTGAAATCACATTTCAGAACCCATATTTCATGGTTATATCCCACGGGGATTATGATATTGGCTGATTGGGTTGATTCCCTGGGATTAATCCAAACTGAATTTAAGTCTTTCCTTGAACTAAATTTTAAATCAAGCAGCTTAAAGCATCGTTCGTTAAGCCCTGATAATTTGAGAATCGTTCCTCAAAAATTTATTTTCTATACGTATAAAAATGATTTTTCTTTGTTTGTATCTTTATTTTTTATGCTTACTATTCATCCGATTGCGATAAAACTTTGGTGAGTTGTGGTTCTCACATCCAACAAGTTTTTATACATAATGATATGCTCTGTCATTATGAAAATTTGTATTAACTTCTGGCGCGCGAGTTATTTGAAAAATGCGTGTATTTCATACAGTTTAGCGACAGAGAGGAAAGGAGGGAGGGAGAGAGGAATCCGTGAAGCGGGAGGGGAACGAATAAAGGGGAAGGTTCACGGGACGTAGGACGCCGGAAGGTGGGGAAGTTAGAAAAAATAATAGGAAGGGAAACTGGGGAAGCGGGAAGGGAACGTTATCGGGACGGGGACGCATGAAAAAGAACACGCTGGGGAGTGGGACGGAGGGGTGGGGAACGAAAGAGGAGCAGAGGGAGGGGGGGGGTTCCAAGGGAGACATAGTAGCGGTAGGAGATAACAGGGGGTAAATTTGGAAAATCCGTGCTTCTTACCCAGCATACGTCGGAAACTCTTCTGATTTTTTCGTGTACGAAAAACAAAAAACATTGTTTAACTAAAAGCACTTTTTAAAGATTTGAAACACAAGTACTTTCAACATTTACTTGAACTAACTTTGTGCCATTCCATTACACAAATTCCAATTTTAATATTATTTTGATGAGTGAGATATGGCTGAAAGAAGGGGAAGTAAAGTACGTGAATCAAGAATAATTATAAGCAATAATTATTAGCCTGAAACACTCATCCATATTGAAAAATAATTTCCGAGAAAAGATACATGTCGCCGACGGGACTCGAACCCGCACCCCTTTGATTGCCGGTCAAGAGCTCTACCATTAAGCTACTGAGCTACGGTGGGTTATCTCATACCCGCCAAATGATTCAATATATACCTAGTGTTTCATTCAACCATTACCGCTTATTAAATTTTTTCACCTGCAAACAACCAACTTTATTTTTTTAATAATAAAGTGTTTCAGGCTAATAAATATTGCTTATAATATGCTATGCATAAAAATCTTGTCTTAAACATTAGTTTATCAATTAAAAATAATCAAGTGAATCTAGAAGGCTAGCGGCATAAAGCATCCTGCCGCCCACAAGGAGCTGGAGGTGAAGTGTCAATATTTATCCATGGGGATACCATGGACTATAATGTGATCAACAACGTGCATGATTTCAACTTCCTGTGGATATTGCATTAGTGGATACATATAAACAAACTTAATTTAATCATAGGTGTATTGTATAAAAATCCTAGTACTATCTATCAAGACTTTTTGGATAAACTTAGCTCCAACTTGAAACACACATAAGGTGTATTATTTTTGGAGATTTTAAAATAAATCTACTCGATTCAACAAATACTCCAACACGTAAGTACATAGAAACAGTTAGATTAAATAATTACAGCATCCTGAATAAAATAAACAACAAACACGCGACCCGCATCTCAGATAATGATAACACAATCATAGATCCTGTACTCTCCGACATTGCACTTTCGTACTCACTATCAAACTGCGATAATGCAATATCCGTTCAAGGCACATCTATTTTGTTGAAACTATGTAGAAAGCTATTTTATATTTTAATATTTCCCTTTTTATATACTATAACTTAGCCCACTGTTTATTTGACTATGTACAGATTATAAATTACAATTGAAAAATGTCCTCTACAACACAGGTGAACTCCTACGTGGAGGACAATATACAACACCTTTGTAAAATAAATATATTAAGAATAAATAAATAAATTTAAAAAATATATATACTACTCCTGGATGTCCTTCACACATAAAGTAACACTTCATCCAAAACGTCTTCGTATGAATATAAATGTATTAACTTAGATAACCTAAAAATGATTTCCTTCAGAATCCCTTTTACTTCAACGTAAATAAGGATTCGATATCAAATTTTAACAACTTTGGAAACTACCTCATAAATAAAATCAACTCCAATAGTACACAAAAAAAAGTGTCACCCGGATTGGAAAACCAAATACATTTTTAAACTAATTAATTAAAGAAATAAATTACACCTTAAACTAAAAAAATAACCGGGAAGCTTACTATTCAAAACTGAATTCCTAAATATTCAAAATACTATTACTATAAAAAAAAAACATTAAAACAAAAACACTACACCATCCTCTTTAAAAATAGCGAAAATGATTAGAAGAAAACATGGAATTTAATTTATACCATACTAACAAACAAGTCGAAAACTGTCAATAAATCTTGTGATAAGTTAATAATCGGTAATGAAATAATCTCAAATAAAGATGAAATAGTAAACATTTTAACGACTACTTTTGCAACATTGGGTCCTCCTTAGCTGATAATATAAAAAAATAAGCCCGCACACAATTCAGCTACCGAAACAACGTTAGAGCATAATAGTTATCAATCACTATATCTTCAACCCACCACGGAGCTTGAAATAAATAGAATTATTAAATCACTTAAACCAAATGCAAGTGCTGGCTATGACATAATAAAATGTAAAACAATACTCAAATCATCCGAACTATTGGCTCCCACTATTTCAAAACTAATTAACTAAAGCAATTACAGAGGGGACTTTTCCAGATTACTTTAAAATTGCGAAGGTAATAAATACCTCAATCAAAACTATCAAAACGGATACCTCAAATTATCGTCCGATATCAATTTACCAATTCTATCAAAATTTTTCGAACATGTAATTTATGAAAGACTAAACAAATTTCTATTAAATAAATCACTGCTATAAAATAAACAATATTGTTTCAGAAAAAATCTCAAATACTCTTTTGGCAACTAATAATCTAATAAATGAACTGACAACCTGCACAGACAATGTAAATTAAGTTATAGCAATCGTGGTAGATCTCCAAAAAGCATTCGATACCGTGAGTCATGAGATACTACTAAAAAAAATTTAAAAAATAGGTGTAACCGGCCTTGCTCTCCAACTGATTAAATCGTATTTAAATAACATATAAACAAACTTAATTTAATAATATGTTAGCTTATATAACAAAAACATTCAACACAATAATATAAACTATGAAGTTCCTCAAGGATCTAATTAGGGCCTCTCTTGCTTCAAATATATATTAACGATATCTGTTGACTATACCATATTTTACTTTGGCAAAAACTTACTTTAGAAAAATTACTTTAGAAAGCTCAACTGGATCCAAATAAATTAAATAACTGGCTACTTAAAAGTATATTAACTATTAACACTAACAAAAAAAAATACAATTTAGTTCACAAAAAAGTAAACGCCGTCTCATAAACCTTTGAAAAATTCCTGGCACTTCATATGGATAAACACTTGTCTTTTAAACACCACATACAAAAATTAAAAGAACAAATTATCCCAATAATTGGTGTATTTGATATAAATAGCCCATCTTCTACCAATACAAGTAAAGAGGGGATTATACTTTAGTTTAATTCAATCCCATCTAAATTATGTCATAGAAGTAAGGAAAAACATAAACGTCACATATTTTAACGAAATTCAAATAATACAGAATAAAGGAATAAAAAAAATTTCAACTATAGACCAGCTAACCAAAAGAGTATACCAAGAAACGAACTTACTGAAAATCGGAACTGTACAAATACAACATATTATGCTTATTAATCTACAAATGCCAAAATAGCTTTATACACACAAATACTACATTTATGAAAACATCACAAGTACATGAACACCACACAAGAAAACATAATAAATTAAACATAAATTGAGCAGAGACAGAGTGTGGTAAAAGAAACATAGGCCATAAGGGTAAACATTTATATATTCTCCTTCCTGATAGCCCGACAACCGTAAATAGAACGAATATATTAAGAAAAAACTGTTTGCTCTTAACATTAATGAGCAAAACCAAAATATACTCACTTAAAAAAAATGTGTTAGTTAGGTAGTAAACCATAATTATTATTATGTTTTTTTTTCTCAATGTAATCTTGTTAACAAAGCGAAATGTGTATATTTCTTTTAACTTAATAATTAACTAACTAACTAACATTCATTCTTTGAGTGTGATTCGACGCATGCCGGGTACTCGCTAGTAATAAAATAAAAATGATTATACTTACAACGCTTAGCTCCTCCATTATGTCTGCGGTCTTCTAAAACATCACGGTCCACGAAACACTAAAATCACCAAATCACTAAAATAATCACTTCACTTAAATTTGCTAAAAAAGAAGAGATTATTTTAAGATGTTCACTCCTTGAGTTTAGTTCAATCATGATTTATTTATTACAATGAAAGAAATTGATAATTGCTTGAATATAAATGAAATAAAATAACTAACTTTTTATAATCACTGTTAAAGAAAAATTGTCAACGGTTTCTTCGTCAGGATGTCGATTAGTCAGCCATCTGCAAAAAAACGAAATTTCAGTTGAGTATGCAGTTATATGTAAAAGTGTTCCCTATATCTGATACAATACTCAGATTACTCATAAACACATATAAATCAATTATAATGCAGAAAAACTCGTAGTGAATTAAACAAAATGTTGATGTTTTCTGGTCACTAGTAGGATATATCAAAATGTCATACTAATGTACTGGACCGTTATGCCTCCCGATGTTATTTTATACCATATTTAATACGTGAAACACAGACACTTGTAACTAATATGTTATTTATGGTAAGCTTTCGAATATCGCTTTCCACATTCATCTCATAACTTAGTATTTGTAAATGTCCGAGTAATCGACTAGACCACATATATATAAGAACCGTCATGATAGTTATTAGTTCTAATAAAGAAACTATAGCTACCTACCTAGTATCTTCGCACTGCTTGCGCTAACTACTTAGGTAGCTACTCGCAACAATTAGTACTTCGCGGCTACCTATGCGGTGTAATTTGACCACCTAATAGAAAGGTCTCGCTGCTGTGATACACAATACGCAGCGCTGCGCTGAAATTTCGGGAATGTTCCAGCGTGAGCGCATTTCTCCTGCAATTCACGTACTGGCCAGGCTCGGGCTATATAAAGGGTTCCAGCAAGCCAAGGGCAGCCTTTCAGTCGGTCTTACAGTCGACAGCCGGCAACGTAACAGGCTGCGGAAATCTGCAGTTCGCGCGTCGGAATAATCCCACTGCGTTTGTAAATACTACAATAATTATAAATAGTACAGTATGTAAATACATCATCATCGTCATCACAATCATCCCCAGTGCCCAAAATCTGCCTCCAAAAAACCATTGGTTTGGAAAAAAAAATAAAAAAATTTAATGATGCCATACAGTGATTTTGCTTTTTTTTTACACGAATACCTCACCAGAGTCCCAACTATTCCCAACCGTCGGGAGACAGAGAGACTATATCATCCCTAATTGGGGTATTTTATGAAGCTGAAGGTGATGGTAGGGGAAAGAGATGGGGAAATACCTGGCTAATCAGATTTGGTCACCAAACACGTCTAAATTCATTTCAAGCAACGTTTCAATTCTGAACGGTGGTCTTACTTACACTATGGCGATAATGAGAGTATCTTATATTCTGTTATTATATCATATATTAAATACTTATTTTTTAATTATCATTAAATTTTCCATTATTGTTCTCAAGCTTAATTTCTAGAAATCCATTTTCATTTATTGTTTTATATTTAATATATATTTTAATTTGTTGAAAAAACAAGTTCTGCGGTGAAATTATTATTACGAGTGATTTCGCTGTCCTAAGCCATTATTAAACTGACAATATTATAATACCTTAGGAAGGCGAAACAGCTGTAATATGCAATCATAATGATTAAAGTTTATAAATAAACTTTTTTTATACATTAAACCAATCCTAAAATTTTAAAGGTACCTTTTTTGTAATACTGTTTTTTTTTCTTTATTGAAACATTTAGTCTGTTTTTTAATAATAAAAACCAACATGTTTGGTATTAAGCCAACTATATACTAATTTCATTTAAATGGCAGTAGAAAATTTTCCCTGAAGATGGAGATTGCAAGACTGTAGAAACAAGTAATGGTCCGAGACTTTTAATTGAGCTAGAGCAGTGATACTCAACCTTTTTTGACTCCGGGCCACATACATATATTTGTAAAGCTTCGCGGGCCGCAAGTGATACCTTGGCAAATCAAAACCCGCGTCGGGGGGGGGGGTGGGGGGAGGGGGTGTAATAGTATATATCACTTCTATTAGCATACAGTTCATTAAATATTAAAATAGTGATAAAAGTAAAACTCAAAAGTAACATGTATCGTTTATTACAAAATTAGTGTGATATTTGATATTGTGATAAATTTTCAACAATTTTAGACAAATCGGGCTTATAATTGCTGCATGCTACCCTCAATACGTCATCAAGGTGAGAATCAGTAAGTCGATTCCTGTATACGTTTTTGCATATTTCATTTTGGAATATGATGATTCACAAAGATATGTTGATGCAAACAATGTGAGGAGCAGGAAGGCACAATTTTTTACAGTCTTGTATTTTTCTGGAATCCCGCCATTATGGGTAATTAAAATATAACAATACAATATTATATAAGACAGCAAAAAATGCTATTGTATCCGTGTTCCGCGTAATGTTTACTTGAAATAAAGCCACAACACTGAAGCTGTCAAACATTTATGTGTTGCCACAAGAAAAATTATTTGCGCGCATACTTGTCTGTCAAATGTTTGTTTTTTGGGAATAAATCTAGCGTGTGCAATAGCAACACGCTATACCAGATCTGATATTGACACGACAACGGTGGGTGGTTTGGTATATTTATGCGACAAAGACAATCCTCTTCGGGTGTCACTATCTGCACGTCAAAGTCAAAATTAATCTCAAGATATACGAAATATAGAATGCCAGATTTTGTAAACCATGAATGTCTTTAGGGCCGAACAAAAAAGCTCGGCGGGCCGCAGGTTGAGTATGGCTGAGCTAGAGTGATAAGAATGAAAAATACGTCACTAATGATGTGACGTTGTAGCTGACATTTTTGTATATTTTTTTGTTTTATTTGGGTAGGCTAACCTCTCCAGACTGAAAAATCATCATATTAAAAAAATAATTCATTTTCAGTTACAACATAGCAATAATGTCGTATTTTTCAAGCTTAGAACTCTTTCTGATGAGAACCGCCATGTCTAGAAATCATATCCAGCAGAAAAATGAGACTTTAAAAAAAAACAGTACCTATTTTATCTTAATTTAATAAAATACTTATTTTGGTAACTATATCTTATTTGGTAACCTGAGTTTAATATATCATAATATGTACATATATTTGGTGTTAGCTAGTACCCATAAGTTTGGCATTAAATACATCGTGTGGAGGTGAGTTATCAGGGGTCTATTTCGGGAAGATAATCCATTACGGTCTTATCTAGTTTATTTGGCCATTGTGGCGGAGATCCCTTCAATGAGAGGGCTTTGCAAAGAAAACAGCAAATAATGGCCTGAACAAATCTTAATCACCGCAGATATAAAGAGCATATAGCTGCGTGAATATAATATGGATCCAGGTTGGGTAATACGCTTCAGACTTATGAAAACTAACTCATAAAGATATTTATATATTATTTTTAAAGTTTATTTAGGAAACTTAAAGTTTTATATAAAATCATCTAATATATAAAAATTAATGTTTGTTTGTTTATTTGTTTGTGTGTTCGTATGTTATGCGTTGCCATACCGTTCATCCGATTGCGATGAAACATTGGGAATATGATGTGTGCATACCCGGGATGGTTATAGGATAGTGAGCTCTTGCGTTATGAAATTATTTCCTATACTATTCATATGATTACGATTAAAATTTTATCCGATTGTTATTAATTTTCTTTTAATTGTTGTGAACATGCCAGTTAATATTTCTATATATATACTGATGAGCTCTGGCATTATGAATTTTGAATTAAAGAATGAAATAGGTCACGCGAGTTGTTAGAAAAAATTGTGTATTTTATCGAGTTAAGTGGCTGGGAAAAAATGCTGGGGAGAGGGGTTTGCGGGAGTTAAGGGAATTAAGAAGGGTGGCTTCGCGGGAGGAGGGTCGGAAGAGAGGGGAAGGCGTCAAGGTGGAAGCGGAATGCGTAAGGGAGGGGGTTTCGCGAGAAACGGGAGAGTGGGAGGGGGGAGGGGGAAAGCGGGAAGGGGAAAAGGGAAAGGGGAGGGGATGAGGAAGCGGGAGGGGATTGGGGACGAATGGGAAATAACACGAAGAGAGAAAACAATTTATTTATTTAAGTAGCATTTCAACGCTTGCCGGGTATAAGCTAGTTGAACATAAAATAGTGAATTTGATATAAACCAATTCCATTTATAAAATTTTGTTATGGTTACTGATTAGGAAGCAAGTAGTGATTAAGTTATAATAGTACAGTGTGAGTAAAAAATTATATAATAAACAAAACATAAATAAAAGTTTCGATTTAAGTACATTCTAAGGTTAATTTGACTTTGAACAATTTAAGGATAAAATGAAAAATGTCAATATCGCCCGAGCAAAGTGTTTTGTGCGTATTTCGATTTAAAATGTTGTATATAAAATAAGGTATTCGATCTGGTATTGGGCAACGAAATGCAATCTTTTCTAACAGGGCTGGTGAGTCAATAAGGCAGTTCACAACTTTGTACAGAAACAGAACTTTAAAATTTTTCTCCATTTGTAAAGAGCAATAGGCACTTATGATTTTCAAAATTTTTTGGTGTTTCACAAATTTTGTTTGATTGTTTTCAATACGGTTAATATAAGGTTGATATTGAGGATTCCAAATGACATATGCAAATTCGAGATGACATCTTACATATGCCATATAAATTGTTCAAGGGTAAAATGTTTATTGAATTGTTTTGTGATGCGTAGAATGAAGCCCATGTCTTTGTAGGCTTTTTCTAAGATGTTTTAAATATGATCTTTAAAGAGTAATTTAGAATCAAATAATACTCCAAGGTCTCTGAATTTTTCTATTAGTTGGAGAGGATGGTTCAGATGGTAAGTATGGATGATTTGGTGACAATGTTATCACATTCATTTAGCTATGTTTAGAAATAATTGGTTTTCTATGCAATATTCATTATATCTATTAATATCTTCTAGGAATTTATTGCAATCATCTTCTGAGCTTATGCATTTGTATATTTTCATATCGTCAGCTTAAATAATGTAATCAGAATGACTGATGACATGTTTGATGTCATTAATATACAAAGTAAGTAGCAGGGGTCCTAAATATGAACCTTGAGGCACCCCGAGGGAATAATTATGATCTGTGACATTTAAACTTTTTGGGCAACAGCAAGTACGTGGGCAAACGCATCCACTGCCAAGACCTAGACAAATCTTACTCCATGAATTCGGGCACCCTTGCTAAGTCACCAAACGTAACGAACCTCTTGGGGTGACCTTTGATGGGGGTGTTGGTTATCCAATTAATCGATTACAGGCGGTTTCACCAATACTGCCTAATACTAACAATCTACAATATACTGGATCTTTCAAACCCAAGAATACTTATTTTAAACTACACAGAAACCATAGAATAGAGAAAAACAAAATAAATGAAATGTGGGCTTGTTTCGTTATCCAAAAATTTTACCATTCTTTTGCAGAATTATTTCATCATAATTTTGAAATTCAAACAGTGGTGATGTACGATGTAAAGCAAGTGTAAGTGAGGCAAAGCGCTCGCTAATTTATAATTGTGCTAGAACCACAAAAATTCAAAACCAAAAGGAAGGCATTCCTAGTGTTCATTATTTCAGTGACTGAATTCTTCAAATAAACATAATTGCTCGGTAAAAGCTTCACAAATAATTCATTTAGTAAGCAAGACGATTTTTTTTCAATTTCGCAAAATTTATTTTTCTTGCAGAACCTTTTACAAAAAAGTTCAAAGCTGTAAACCTATTTATTTAAATTGGGTGAAGTGGATGTTTTATTTCACCTTTTCAAAAGGCTTCAACGTAACACACGGGTAGAGCAAAAATCAGTTGAAATTTATTTTAAGTACCACTCAACTAGGGTATTTTTTACCAAATTTGTGTTTATTTATATTTCCTAATTGGTTTTTTAAAGTACTCAAAAATTACCTATTTTCTATTTCGATTTTCTCCATTGGGTTTCTTATCAAATTTGTATATACTCACTATTTAACCTTAACCTTTAACCTTAAGTTGACAAAACAAAATTAATTTTACTACTTTGTATTTAAGTTAAGAAATTGAAATGTAAATTTCTTTTAACTTAATAAAAAAATAAAATAAAAAATAATAGTGTTCTTACTGTCTTTTCAAAAGCAAAATTCTAATCATGTTTTTAAATTATTAAGAGGAAGCCACAGGCAAAAAATGTATGTATTCTTAGTATGCCTTATATCGCCACAAATAAAGATTTTTTTTAAATTTAATTTAAATTAAATTAAAAAAAAAAAACAAATAGAGTTCTACGAATTAAACACAGTAACAATAAATAAAACAAACAAATATAGGTACCTACCTAAGAGGCGAACAAATCGATTTGTTCGCCTTTTAGATGTTTCTAGATTCACGCGAAGCTATACGCCAGCCCAGCCGGTTCCAAATGGAACCGGTATGGGTAAGGGGTAATAATACAATATTATCACTCGGGGCAGGTCTAGTAATAGTTATATGTCTATGGATTCAATGAACTCTAGAACATTGGCTCTGAATGTCATTTTACCTGATTGTTGTTTTCAAAATTGGAAGTGGTTATTTTTTTGGAATTCAGACCAGCAATGTGCTAGTTCCTTCCTATAATCCGTTTTTACTGCCATTTTCAAAATTTGAGCAATTTGTGATAATTCAGACTGTCCGTAATTTTTCACGAGTCTGTGCTAATAAAAAATACTAATTTCGGTTATGACACTTTCTGTCTGTAACTCCGGTTCGATAAACTCTGTTTTAAAAAGATTTTCGCTTTTAATGAAAGTGAATTAATTTATTACCAGCATATTATTATTTTAATTATTTTCTTAAATTTAATTAAGTTTCCTCTTTGTTCTAGCGGCTACCAATAACATAATATTTATAGCATAATTTTTTTTCAATTGCCATGACAATATGCCAAATAGAGCTGTGAGAATTATATCTTCTGAAGAAAATTTACACACAAAAGTCAAGGAAGTTCAAATAATTGACTGACGAACGAACTTATGTGCTAAACTAAACGCAGTAAAACTCTAGTAACCTTTCTTGTCGTTTAATTCATCTTAACTTGAAACCAGGCTCTTTGTTAAGATGAGAACGAGGATTAGTTCTAGTTCTGATCTGGGGTTTGTTAAAACTTAATCCAACTCAGAAGAAATCTTAATACTGGTGTGAAGTTATTAAATAACATGACATGTCTCCGCGCTCCAGCTTACCAATTTTATGTCGAATAACACCACACGTAGATGAATAATTAGCATGATTAAGTTTAAAGCTGATTCGATAGTTTAAACTTGAGTCTCCCATTAAAGTTACGGTGATAGATGCTTCGCAATCAAATTTAACCCGAGCTTATCCCGAAGCCATTAAAATATGAGGAAACTTTTCACCGACGCGACGGCTCAGGTAACACAGGTGTGGGATTATTCGAATATTTAGCTACGTGTTGGTGATATGATTGATCGTTTTTTAGCACAACTTTTTTCTTCTTTCGAGTAATCGATAAATTTATAGGGAGATCCTTAATGATAGGGACACATATTAAATGGGACAAAATCATAATCTCTTAGAAGAAACGATATTGTAAGTTAAATTGTAGCAAAAGTACTCTCCTTTCGAAAAAGTTTTCATTATTTTTTTCGATAGACGTCAATTTTTTACAAAAATTAAAACAATTATTATTATTATTTTTTAAATTTATTTTTATATCATGTTACACCTCTTTTTTATTTTTAAATCATTTTTTTTTAATTATTTTTATATCATGTTACACCTTTTTAGGCTATATTTCTTATGGTATGAGTGTATACAATATTTTTTTTTTTATGAATTTAAACAATTATTTTCTTAATAATTAATTTAATTTTTGTAATAATCCATTAAGTTAAAAGAACCCATTGACAAACTACTTAAAAGTAGTTTATTGGGACTTTTTCTCTGTTTTTGTATTATGTTTTTATTTGATATGTATGTATTATTCTTTGTTTTAAATATTTCTTTAAATAAAAAAATTAAAAAAAATAAATAAATAAATAAAATAAAAAAATAAAAATTACCTAAATTTTAAAATCCAAATCAAACGATATAGCAAACATTCAATACTACCCGACCTTTTGCAAGGAAATGCCATTTTTGAACTATATAGATTGACCTAAATGGGTAAGCCAAACATTCGTCAAAAAAAAACTTGTAAGAGTATTATAGGTAATTTTATGCAATTTATTTGAGTTGTGAATATTTTTTCCCAAAGTTGATGGTTTTAGTTATAATAAAAAAATACCGGGAAAACTTTTTTTCATGGTTTTTGGCTAAAACATAAATACCGACCATTTTTTTCATTAGCAAAACTCGAATTCGTAATAATCTCACAACAAAATTAATAACGAGAAAAATCTGCCATGGTAAGTAAAAAACACAACGTCTTCCTTAAGGCTCTCTTGAAAGACGTACTATTTTTAATTTATTTATTTATTTATATATATACAAACAATAGAATACAGAATGATCCTTTGTCTGACCAACTGGGAAGGATTCCCGTTTCAGGACAGCCAAATTGTGTATTTAGTAAATAATATTCTTACAATGGAATGGCGATTCTGTCGAGACAGCTTTTGAGAACATTAGTAATTGCATTCGTAGTGACGGGATGGTTTCTTTATCCTTGAAAGAATCGCATAGATGTAATTTTTGCCAGAGTCATTATGGATAGCATAAGTAATTGCATTCAGAACACATGAATGGTTTCTTTCGGAAAAAACAGTATCAATACCATTAATGACTTTTCAGGGGGGTATTGAAATGCCACTTTGTTCAGCACTGGACCATTTACAACGTTTTTTTGTAAATCAGTCTGATTTTCTTGAAAAAGATTTTATGAAAGGATTTCCAAAAATAGGTAATATTAGACGTCAGAAGGACACGGGTTCGAGTCCCGTCGGCAGCATGGATCTTTTCTAATGCATGTGAATGAGTGTTTCAGGCTGATAGTTATTGCTAAAATATTATAATTATTGATAAGATTAAAAAAATTACTAAAAAAAAAAGTGGCTGACCAGAAGTTATTCAAAATAAACTTAAAAACTATAAAATTAAATAAGTAGGTACTGAGATATAAATTGTGTATTTACGAAAACTTTAATGATTTACGGTTTTTGTAACTTTACGAATTGGTTAGTGGGCGAAACAACTTTTGGTATACTCCATTACATTAAATTAGTTTATTTCACTTCATCTTTCCCCCCATCATTAATCAATTATACTCGCCAGTTAAATTCTCTTGTAGTAAAGAATTACACAAACCAAAAATATATCTATTCTTCGTTTGCTTTATATGACCACGAATAAGGCAATGGGCATTAAAATCGCTTGGCAAAACGAAGTCTAGAAATGGACGATTTAAGCGACAAAGTGGTTTTTATTTATTTAGTCACTAAATTTATAATTTTAAAAAAATTAATCTGTTTTTAAGTAAACTGTTAAACAAATAATCTTAGCACTAAAAACATTTTTTTTTAATTGTATCTTACGTGCGTTCATAATTATGAAAAATGAAAAAATACATTATTTCATAGTTTAGGCTTATATTTTTTGTGAAGTAAATAACGGTTTAATTGTAATTCTACTCAAGCGAAACGATAGGAAAAGCTTCAATTTATCCCAATCATATTTATTGGTATTCATAATTGAAGGTAATTTGTAGTAAAGATTAATCTCATTACAAAGCCTTAATTAGAAGTAAACTTGAATATGGAAGCACTATGTGGAATCCACATTAGTGCAAATATGAAAACATAGTTCAAAAATAAAATTGCCCAGAATGTTATCCTTCAAATGTGGACTACATGATCATACGACTTACGTCGTGATTACTTCAAGATTGATACACTAAAACAAGAAGGCAATTGACTGATCTATGTTTACATAAAATCATTCACGGCTATCTTGATACTACACTATGTCTTAGCAAAATTGAAATAAATGTCCCTAATCCCATTGTTTAAGACGCCATAACACTTTTCACCTGAATACATTTAAAAATAATATCGCCTACTTTAGCCCTCTGACCCAGATGTGTCGACTATATAACTATATATAAGATAGAGTGCGCTGAAGTAGATATATTCGTCGATAATTTGAATGGATTCAGAAAAATGTTCTGGCGATGTTAAAAAATATGATAAACTAAGTAGTGTCAATTGTCTCTCTACGCATGCCTCTCGTGTTTCTCGTGTCTCTCATTGTAATATGTGTTACTTGAGTGAGCTTTCTATATAATTTTGTATATTTTTTATTTGTGATGTTTCTGTTTTTCTAATTGTACGTATCTGTATTTAATTGTAGATTTTTTTAATTTGTATGTTCCTATTTGTACAAAACTGAGTTTTTTTAACTGGATTGTTCTCACGTAAGTGCCGACATCTCTAAAAACCCAGTATAATTAAATAAATAAATATACTAAAATACTAATTTGACGTTAAGCTTCGCCTTATTCACATATATGTAAATTTCGAACAGAAGTAACGCGTAAGATCGTAAATTAACAAGTGAGTATAGAATGCAACAGGAGCATCTCCTATCCTTATCCCATATTCCTCTTCCCCTATCTAAAATAGGATTAAAGTCACAATAAAACTCTAATCAAGCATATCAAAATCAACTTTTTGGCAAATCTAAAATATATGTTTTTCTTTGTATTCTATGTATAATAAGCCATGTGTTTCATACAAATAATTAACAAACATCTAATCAGTAAACCAGAAAATGATACGAACGGAATTA
This sequence comes from Limnephilus auricula, assembly GCA_951813805.1. Taxonomy (NCBI): domain Eukaryota; kingdom Metazoa; phylum Arthropoda; class Insecta; order Trichoptera; family Limnephilidae; genus Limnephilus; species Limnephilus auricula. The sequence goes on along the minus strand of OX638389.1, from coordinate 41,069,743 downwards.
CGCAAAAAAATTTAGTCCGTAATATTTAAAATGTTAGCGGGCTTAAAAAAACTTGGCATTGCAAATTTTTAATAATGTAATATTTCTTTTACGGAGGAAAACACAACGAATAACGACTGTGTAAATCATCTTAATTGGAGATATTTCTGGTTGAAAAAAACACTTTCAGGGTATTATGGTACCGTCGTTTAGTTAGGAACACTGTAAACAGGTTGATCCATTAAAAAACAGAGTAAAAATTTGCATTTTTATTTGTGATGGCAACATACAATGCTACTGGTAGAGACCTGGAAATAGATACCGGGTTAAATCTGGACTCCATCGTATAATTTTATCGTGGTATCTATAAATATTTTTCAAATTTTAAATTAGATTATTTTTGTTCTTTCATCGTGAATTAATTAATGCTCTTGTGGACATATTTGAACAAAGCTGATGATGACCAGAAGCTATGTGAAAACATAGCTTCGGGTCATCATCAAAAATACACAACATTTTGTCGATCTGTCAGTGAGTGATTGTAACCGGGTTTAATGGATTCGGTTGTTTTTGAATTTATTTGTCATTTATTCGACATTGGAACTGATTGTGTTAAGAATTAAGACAATTGATAAAATACCTACCTATATAGAATTTATTTTTTTTACAGTTATGTTAATCGGAACAACGTGCGAAGGTTTCGATTTAATTTGAGATCTTATATAAACGATCAAGAAAAAATATTAAAGAAAAATGTTCTTATTAAAATGCTCTTATTAAATACCTTCCTGCTGCAGCAACTATCCTTGACGTGACTTAAATTATCTTTCAGTTTCATAAAACCTACAATTATAATATACCATGACTTTTGATGAGTCTAAATTTCAATAAACTTTAAATTAATAAAAAAAATAAAAATGTTACTTGTAGCCAAGGCCCAGCTGTTTCGCAAAAATTCAAACGAAATATTGTCATCACATAACCGATTCTAGGTGCGTTTCAGCTTTCTATGAAATTGTAATATGATAAGCCAACCTGATATTTGTCCTCTTCTGCTGACCACAATTTGTTCAAAAGCTGAAACAGATTTAGAACTAGGCTGAGCATACATGTATATGAAGAAAAAATTACCCGAAAACACTACGCGATAATGAAAAACTTATTTGTATTCATTTTGTGTTTATGGAATCTTGCTTGCTGTCTTTCTTCTTATTGAACCACCCCCAGTAAGTCTCCTGATCTATCAGATAATGGATATACAAAGCAGTCTGAACCGTTTTCTTAAGAATGTTAAGGAAAATCGTCAAAGCTTTAACACCCTCACACTACATTGGCCATGAGAATTCAAATAATTTATTTTTTTTCTTTTTTTTTATCACCAGATTTTCAGGAACGGGTTTAGTTTTTCCCATAAGAAAGTGTATTATATAAGTATAATTAATACAAAACAATACAAGAACAACACGTTAATCTACCAAACTATTAAATGGGAATATAATTCACCGTCTCCAGATATTTTCATATCAGAGGGTTCGGCTCTGTGGAATTCCTAATTTGACCGATAAATCCTACTGATCCCTCAATATAAATATTTTAAAAATCTTTCGTAATTCTACATGTATTTAAAATGACTGATATTTGCATTTTTATATACAAATTCTTTGACAAATCTAATATGCCTAAATTTTTAATAAGAGAGCTAGGTATAATGCCAGTAGCCGAAATAACAAAAGGTAATATTTTGAAAGAATTATTATTATTTGTGCTTCTAAAATTGAACCACCCACTTCATAAAGTCTGATAAATGATCCGGTGAGCAATGGTTGTTTAACAATGGTTATTATTTTACATTTAAAAAATATAAAATTCAGACAAACATGAACATTAAATTGAACTCATTTATGACCATAGCGGAGTAGATAAGATTATGCAATTGGACAATCCAGTTCATTAAGTGTGATAAAATTGTTTGACGAACATTTTGTCTCGGGTTGATTCTAATCGTTAAAGTGACAAGGTTTAAATTTTTTTTTAAAATTAAAGAATCGTGGGGCTCCAGCCAAGTGGTGGTTGCCAAATTAATTGTTGTTGGCCGTACTTCAGATTCGTATAGGGTTAGCAGCATCACGATATAACTAAATTAATCTATATCCTGATGTTGTTTACCCTATAAAAATCTTAACTACGCCCAACAATTGAATTTGTAAGCCAGCTCTGAGATGGAGCTACCTTTTTATTTGTTTGATAACATAAGGATTGGCCTTCTATACAATACGCACCTACATTTATATAAACACCTACATTTATTAACCGCAGTACTTGGGAGATAATATTTTTAAATGTTTCCTAACCATATTCCTACCCCGCTTCTGTACCTGTCACGAACCCGCACTGTCAGTCATAAATTGATCCCCGCCGAATAAACATTTCCGCCTCAATATTCCGCTCTTTCGCTCTCTCCCGGTTTAAATCTGCCGCCGCTACAAAAGTACGTCATTCCGCTAATTACAATTATACAAATATTCTGCCATAAATACAGTAAGGAGCAGGCAGAAAGAATAATACTATAAGGACCGCAGTAAGTCCTATTTCTTTTTTTTACACACATCATACAAAAGGTCCTTCTATTACACAAAATTACATCCCAAATTAATAAATAATTACCAAATTTGATTTAATTTAAAGCATCATATTTACTTAAATATAATAATTGGTTTAAATTATCAAACTTGTTTTAATATTGGTATTCTTTCTTGAACGGTTAATCATTTTTATCAGCTTCTCTTGATTCTTAACAGTAGAAATGTCTTACAAAATAACTATTACTAACCATCGTGCACACTTCTAGGGGTTTTCCGTACAGTGGCAAAAACAGCCCTGTCTCCAAGGCGTGGAATAAGATAGATTTCAAATGTTTAAGCGGCCAAAATATTCTACGACTTCCCTGTGACATTTTGATAGCGGTTTGTAAGGGTGCAAAACACACTTAATCGTAGGTAATTAATTGGCATTATATATATTTATATATTTTATCTCCGATTACTATAAGTAAACCTCTCTTCTAAACAGGAACAATAAATTACACAAGCAATTAGGGTAAACTAAACTATGATTTCCCGCAATTTGTGATCGCACACTCTCATTGATTGTTCTTTCCTCATTAATGTAAGTAAATATTTTACCGAAAACAGATGTATAGATCAGCGGTTGTCAACCTTTTTGAGCCTGCGTACCCCTTGACTCTAACTACAAATTTGTTGTACCCCGTACCCTCTATATACCTATCATGTGTGCACGTGTGATGAAAGACACGAATCATTTGTAATTTTTTAATACTCTCATTATTTTACTTTATTTGGAAACCAACAGTTATAACATTTTATAGTGAATAATAAACATTTAACTAAATCTAATAACCGATAATAGGTTTTCACACGAATTTAATAATCAATTTAATAATTCAATTTTATACACATGCGGAATTGAACAAATTTTGTTCCACGTCTTTTTATTTCGACGATAAAAAATTAACATTTTCCGATTACAACTGACAACTGTGTATTGAGAGGGTGGTTTTTTTAAATCTAAAAATATTTTGTAGAAAAAGTTTCTCATGGATCACAGTATTTAAAAAATAAGCCTGATTTTAAAACTTCATAAAAAAGATTATTATCCATGTACATAAAAATATAGAAAATTTTAATAAAATTGATCACAAATACAATACAAGAAGTCACAACAGAAAGGATCTCTTGGACCCAGGGAGCAAAACGGCAAAGTATCAAAAGACGTATGCGTATCTGGGACCGAAATTATACAATAAAATCCCCCCAGACTTAAATATTAAAAATTGCAAAATGTCCTGCATTGGTTCAATAATAACTAAATGGTTGATTGGCTTGGGTAGGGAGGAGTCTGAAAAACTAATATGTAATGTGACTTAAAACTATACATGGTTACCTATGAATGGCACATGTAGTAAAAACTTAGTATAAATAAGTATTAATTTAAAAAAATAATAATAATTTAAATTGCATTTGGCACTTTACAAACTTTGGTTCCTTAGAACAGGCAATCTGCCTAGCTAGGAACTAATAACGACCTAAAACAACGTAATTACACTTGTATTCATTTGAAATATATTCTCTTATTATGTAATATTATTTCTGTTATTTTGGCTTTAAATGTATCAAATGTAAATAAATAAATAAATAAAATTTCCTGTTACATCCTTGAGCTTACTTTGCTGAGCAAACTTTTGGCTCAAATTCACATACGTAGAGCCTCAAGTCTGGTTCAGCATTCAGGCTGCCAAACTACAGAGCGCAAGCATTGAGCTGCGTTTAAAAACCCACATTCGTGCCACGTATTGCGTACCCCCAATGTTTGCTTCGCGTACCACAGGTTGAAAACCGATGGTCTAGAATATCTAGATCAATGAGAATCGATAAACTACCAAAAATAATAATAATATAAGGACAAATTGTACCAGTCTGAAGGTAGCCGTGATGGGCTGAAACCGGTAAGTGAGTTAATGTAAAAAAAGCTTTTCCCACTTAATTAATTTCTGACCGTAACCACCCCCTCTGAGCCGTAAAGGTTCACTAATTTGATATTGAATCGTGAGGGGGTTGGTTTCCGATGCAGCGATATTTTGTCATCGATTTTCGTGTCACAGAATTATCTGTGCAATTTACTTAATAAACCTAAACCAGAGCCAGTAAGCAGACTCAAATTATCCTTACTTCTAACCTAACCTAACCAACTGTGCTAGTATTAACCAGGGAATATTTTGACGGAGAACATTATTACCAGCCACGCTGAGGTGATATAATTGAATTTAGTGGTACTGGACAGCTATGAACGTAAAGTTTTCAAATCTGAATGGATATGACTTTCTGAACAAAAAAGGTTTCAGTATCTTTTTTTTTCAAACAAGATAGGTTTTATTGTATGATTACCACACAAGAGTCCCAATTTCTCTTAACTATCTGGAGCCAGTAAGACTATAGCATCCTGGTATGTTTTTAGGCTGAATGTAGCGAAGAGGGAAAGGAGATGGCGAAGAAGAAGGTGGGGAAGTACATGGCTATTCAGACCTGGTCCCCAAATACGGCTAAAGTCATTTAAAGTAACGTTACTAAATGGTACCTAGTCTTTCACCATGCACGCTAAAATTGAAAGAATCAACCTTCTTGAACATACTGCAAAAAATATACTAAACATTATTTTTAAAGTTTAAAAAATCGGAAATAACACATAATATTGAAATCCTTTTTTCTTGCCCGCTCCGAGATATTAACGCGTGACCTCCGGATTCGTAGCCAAGGATCGTAAATAGGCCTAGGTAAAGAGGCCTTCAAAATAGGAATATAGAAATTTATTAAGCAATATAATGTATTGTTCTTTCACATCCCACAAATTTTATCGGGAGTATGTTTTTGATGGATAATTGTGAAGATATTTTTAATCAAAATGATCAAAGGGAAGTCATCAATACCGAAATACAAAAAGTAGTTTTTTTTTACATAATTTGAAAATAAATTCTTTGACAAAAATTGTACCATTAGGATGAAAAATATCGTATTAGAAAATTGTGAAGACAAAAAATGTCATTAGTGCGTCCAAAAAAAAGAATCTGAAACTCAACAGCGAGTTACATCTAACATTTTTTTTACATTATGTTGTTTTTAAACACAACTCGCTGAAGTTATAATATTACACCGGAAAATTATATATTATAGATTTTATATACCCCCTTTTGCGTTGTAATATAATCGCCACAATCATAAAGACCCCACATTCAGAATTTCTTTAATTTATGTAATTTTTTAAGGAACATTTTACTTTTTTAGAGCCGTATTTGTATGAAATTCAGGTAGAAAAAAAAATCGCAAAGTATACTCCTAAAAATATTAAAAACACATTTAATTCTGATATTTTACTACAGGTATGAAAAATTGACAGTTTATCTATAAATGCAACTTAGGTATTTGTCGACAGATTTTTGCTCTATTTTAAACGAGTCGCGATTTAAATATTTTCACATTTTTCGCCTAATTTTATTGTTTTTTTAGTATTAGAAATTATTAATAATTAAAAATTATAGGAAGCATATAATCAAAGATGCAAATCAAATTGATGATTTATGTAGAAAATGTATGGCTTTTCCGGAAACTATAGAACATATTATATCGGAATGTTCTATATTAGCGCCGTCTGAGTATACATTTAGGCACAATCAGGTTTTAAAAATAATTCACCGAAGTTTGGTAATTAAACATAACCTGATTGACTGTCATAATATAGTACCATATTATGAATACGAACTAAATTCATTTTTAGAAAATGAATTTTGTAAAATATATTATGATAAAACTATACTAACAGACAGAACAATTAGTCATAATAGACCCGATATAGTTTTACATGACAAAATTTAAAAAATAACATATATCATTGACGTAGCTATTCCAAATTCCTGTAATATTGAAAAATCTGTTTCTGAAAAAATAAGAAAATATACAGATTTAGGAAATGAGATTAAAAGAATTTGACATTCTCAGACTATAAAAATATTACCATTTATATACATATACATAGCTCCCTCTCTCATTAAAAATTTAGGCGTATTAGATTTGTCAAAGAATTCAGCATTTTAAATACCCTGTAGGATTACGAAAGATTTTAAAAATATTTATATTGAGGGATCAGTAGGATTTATCGGTCCAGTTAGGAGTTCTAAGGAGCCGAACCCTCCGATATCTATATCTGGAGTCGGTGAATTATTTTCCCATTTGGTCTCTGGTGGGTTCACGTGTTGATCTTGTATTGTTTCGTATTTATTATACTTAAATAGTACAATTACTAGATGATTAGGATTGACTAGATGATTATTTGTGGAAAAATGTGTGGAAGGGTTAAGTTTTTCCTGTGGAGAAGATTTAACCCGGACATAAAAATCAGAAGCATAAATATAATAATGTAGAAAAAAAAATGGAATTAATTACTTACTTTTATGTATGTTTTAGATGAAGAAATTGTGTCTATGCGGTAAATAATCACTTATATTGGCGCTTTCTATAATTAATAAGTCCGTAACAGCAGATTCAAAATATATTGAAATTCCCTTTGAAATACATCTTAATTATGTTAACTTACTTCAGAAAACCACATGGTCAGCTATTTCGACCGGAAAAGAGAAGTTTTGTGGAGTAGGTAGGAAGGTTTCCTCACTAATTACTTCGTTAAGTCGAATCAACAAAATTTTGACTTAAAGCCTTTTGGCAGTATTTCCACTTTTGTATGATCAAATTTCATTAATCTTACTCCTCTATTATGTTTTATAATTAATTGATTTTCTTGGCTTTTGAATTTTCGCTTATAATTAATATGTTCCTGGAGCATAAAATAAATGCCTATTACTCAAATTTAATTTAAAACAATAGCATTTACAAACTCCTAGAGTTATGCTATTCAGGCTTGCTTCAAATCTGGAGATCGTGGTTCCACGAGAACAAGCTGGCTTCAGACCAGACCGTAACTGCTGCGACCAGGTGTTAGTTTTGACAGCACGTATAGAATCTGGTTTCCAGAAACGGCTGACTGCGGTGGCGTGCTTTGGTCTCTCTGCAATCTACGAAACGGTGTGGCACAAACGCCTTCTTCATAAACTCTACGACACCACAGAAGACTGATAACAACTGGTCACACGTTCAGAGCTTTTGTGGTAGGGTAGTAGAGCGAAAAATAAAACATTAACGTTATTATCTCATTAACGGCGTTACCCAAGGCTCAGAGTTAATCCCTTTACTTTCTAATTTTTACCCCCGAGATCTTTCTCACAGTGGAGGCAGAGAATTTGCCTATGCAGATGATGTCGCTGTCAAAGCCCAAACCAAAGCCCTCAAAGCACCAGAAGAGACCCTGTATTCTGATCCGAATGTTTTGGATGAATTTTCTCTTCATTCAATGGGTACCTCCGCCCAGGGAACCGTTTATCGGACACACAATACCCATGCCAGAAGTCACTAAAGTGATTCGCTAAGTTTAGTGCTGGGTTCTTGGTGTCAGGTTTGTCTAGGCCTTGGCTGCGGATGCTTTTGCACACTGAGATCACTCAGAGACACTCCGGTCGGACTTTCTCGACCCATCGCCTTGCCCCGTGGGAGTGGTGGAGGTGGACACGTCCGTCACTCTAGGACACATTGACCCAAGATTCCTTCCCACCACTTATAACTTTTTTCTTCCTTGCACTTCCTTTCCGTAAAGAAATTCACAAAGATGACATAGGCCCTGAGAGATTTTTTCCTCAGGGCCTCCTGTGTGAAGCTAATGTAAAAAAATCAACCAAAAAGTTTCAAAATAGGAACGACAAGTGATAGGATTTAAGAACAATGTTGTATTTATTAACTAAAGCAGACCAGTGAAAAATCACGGCATATTACAATTGTAGAATTTGTGAAGCTGAAAGTTTATTTAAAGAACACAGCAAGGACAATTGATCTACAAAAAATATTCTCTAAAATGTACTGATTTAGAGGTGGGTAGTAATTCAGAACAGTGTTTTTGAGCTAAATTGATTGAAATGACATTACTTTATCCAGAATCTCATAAAGAGATTCGTAGCATTAATAACTCTGATACAAAATGATGAGACATGTTCATTGTTCAAGCATCCAGATTAGAAAACGGTACTAATTTATAGCGATGATATTATAAACCCAAGCAGGTTCAAGGTAATTTCTCTGTTTTACAAGTTTAGTTGATTTTTTTAAATTTAACAAGCCAACTTTTGAATTCCATCCTTTCCAAGGGAAGCGGGAATTTTTAATCAAATCTGAAGGTTTACAATCATGACCATAAGCCTGGCAACCATGGCAACCCGGTAACGGACTAAGAGCCAGTTGTTTAACAGATCTTATTATCAAATAAATAATAAATTATGATGTTAATTTTCAAGTTCTGTGAAAGTTATTTCCAAGTTCTGTTATTAATTCAGTTGTGTTATTAGTTTTGGTGTTCTAAGTAGAGCTAGAAAATGGGCAAGTTTAAAAATATCTCGAGAGTCATAGTGACTAAATAATAAACTATGGAAGAGCTGTTAAGATACCCGCTTAAGCAAAAACAAGCTTATGTGTCCAAGCGGTTAAAGTAAATGCTTTGTTTTCCCACTCCCTCTTTTAGAATCATATCACACCCCTCCTTAATTTGATGCAATTGCTTGCTATTCACATAAAAAGTAAGTTCATGAAAATACGGTGCAGTGTCCCAAAATCATTCCAACACGATCTCAGATCATAACATCCAACATAAAATAGTTCACAAATTACATGACTCAAAAATAAAAAAAAATCACTTTATTTTTTATTATATTAGTTCAGCAGGAAATTATTTTATTGTCGATTGACAAAATTGAACGGTTAACAAAAACTTGAAATCAGCGTTTCTCGGCGGCCTATGAAAAATACGTGGAATGGGAAAAATAAAAAATATATGAAGAGTTTCGAGCATTCAGCTATTTTATTTTTCTCTCTATCTAGATAGGATTCCCTGGAGCCAGTCAGGCTATGGCACTCCTAATTGGAAATACTTTCGAGAAAGCAGGAAAAGAGCAATGGTAAAGAAATGCTAAAAGTTAGGTTGGGATGTGAATACCAGACTTCTAAGATCAATGCGTTACTTCCCCAGCTTCCTCTTCCCGTCTCATTCCTTTTCCCGTTCCCTCGAGGCTTTGAGAAGTTAAGACAGTTGTGTGCTGTTACCAAAAAAAACTTTTTTATGTAAGCTCCCTAGAGGGTTCAGTATGCGGTACCGCCGGCCCGGGAACCATCTACGTTTGGTGACTGACTTGGCAGGGGTGCCAGGGTTCACGGGGTAAGGTTTTTCCGGATCTTGGCGGTTGCGTCTGCTCATCGAGCTAGCCGCATTGAGAGAGACTGATTGAGGGAGACCTTTTGAACTCTACAGCAGGACTCTCTAGGAACATCACCTTACATCGCAGTGGGCATTGAAACCCACCCCTCATAATTCTTTTCTTTCCCAGAACTTTATCTCCTTCCTTTCCTAAAAAAAACCCTCCACACAGCATCCCCAAAGATGACATGGGCCCTGAAGGAAATTTTTGTTCACAGGGCCTCCTTTGTGGAGCTAATAAAAAAAAAAAATATATATATTTTATGTCACATAAATTTCATATTAATTCCCACCGTCAAGTATTTTATCGGAGATGAAATTTCAGGCAGATCTTTTGGTATTAGAAAATTGGAGGTTTTTACCTTCTCTTCCCACATACGAATATATTAACCACTCGAACGCTTTTTGCCACATGATGGCACTATTTCCAAAATCACCAATGTAGCAATTTAAAAAATGTTGCAAAAATGTAGCAATTTAAAAAAAATATTCTAAAGCTACTATATAATACATTGTACTTACATTCAAAATAAAACAAAAAACATATACTCTAAAATGTTTCAAACTTAACGATTCAATAATATTTTTTTATAAATCCTACGAATATGTGATAATAGACAAATTATAATATTGAATTCTTTGGCTATATAGAACTATAATCAGTTAGTGTTCTAAATATTTAAATTCAGAGATCTGATATTTTTATGTGGGGGAAAAATTTCCTTTAGCAGTCCGAGAAAAAAGTTTTAAATTGCTCTGTCGCTTCAGTGGATAAGTAGTAATAATAATAATCTTCGTGGATAGGAATTTCATAGATAATTTATAATAATTTATAATAATAATATATTATTATATACGTATAATTTATGTCTTCTTGATTTGTTATCATTTAATTAAATGACGCCACAAAGTGAATGTGCAATTATTAAAGAAGAAATTAAATTGAATTGGATTTAACGAATGTAAGCCAACATTATAGCTGTTGTAGTTTCGGAAAAAAGCTATTTTAGAAGTGATCCAAGAAACGCTATAAAAATGCTTTTACGATCACGAGTTCTTCAACTCTATTTGTAGACGAAATTTCACGCTTTCTGAAAAATGTGAAAAACCTCTGAAAATTATCTCCAATAAATAATATCCTAAACATGTTCAGGAAAAGTTCCGACAAAAAAAATGTTAAAATAATTATTAAATTATGGTAAAATATTATATTATTTTAAAAATAAATATTAAAATCACAAAAAATCCTGTCTATCTTGAATGTAGTTTATTGTATATACCTAAACATTATCTAATGTATATTATATAAATATATACATATATTTTTTTTTAATATAAAAACAAAACATTTCTGGGTTATGAATAATCTGACAATATTTGAAAATCTTTTAATACCAAAATGTTGCTTGGTCGTGATGGAGGACTTAGCCAGCCTAGGATTGAACACGTGACGCGTGAGTGGTAACCAAGCGCGATGACAAATCATCCACTGACCATTATATACATATATTTACGTTATCATTACATTACACAACTTCCCGGTTTCCTTCCCCTCCCGACACCCTTCAGTCTCACAACATACCCCAATTATTGGAGATACCATAATCCCAGTTATTTGAACCATGGAGTATTCACATTAAAAATCTACACCAAATAAAGCATCGCTGTCGTTCATCCACGCTAAAAGAACCGCAAATGTAAAAAAAATGATTTCCCTTCTTAAACCGCTGCCGCTGAAATAACCATAACGAAAATGCTGACACTTTGTAAAAGCGAAAATTTCCTATTTGCTTTAAATTTTCATAAAACCATTGGAACGATCCGTCGCTAAGTCTTTCGCAAAAAAATATTTTCATGCTTTAGTCAACATATTTTTAAAATTTTAAATACTGTTTTTAACCATTTCGAGGGAGAGTACGTACCGCCACATAAAGAGTTATAAAGTGTTATTAAGTGTAAGAGTTATTTAGTCAGAGTTATTAAATGTCGAAAAAGAGATTTTGACATGCGTTTAATCACATGCATACTTTGCCTTTTACAAACACTTCGGTTAATCCAAATTAACCCAAGTATTTAATTCGCTTGATCGTGCCAACGCCTTCCCAACATTTTTTACCGAAAAATTGTAAAAAATATGATGTCTGAAATGACCGTAACGAAAGTGCTGACAGCGTAGCAAAAATTTCAAGTTTGCTCACAAACCATGTGAAATAATCCGTCGCTAAGCCTAACGCGAATATTTTCAATCCTCTCCCTTGCGTGCGTCGTTTGTGTAACGAAAATGTTATGTTCAATGATTTTTTAACAAATTGAAACATATGTTAAATGGCATGTTTACATAAATCATAAAAATGTTTCCATCCTTGATTTTGCACTGGTTTCTGTGCGTATTTTTTCTTTACATTATAATGTAATATAATTATTATTCATCTTTTGTATTTATCTATTAACGCTCTCCGTAGGGGCTTTTACATTTTAAAAGTACATATTTATTGTACATAACTGATCTCCTTATTAACAATTTTTTTGTTTGTTTAGTGACACATTAAATATTTCCGCTAAATTGGTATAATTATTTCTATATGGCGATTACGTCGCTCTAGTTCGTTTTTGGGCGTTTTCCAAAAAAGATGTCGGTGACGTAATAGGAATTCCACTTAAGTGAGATGCTGCATTTCGATTAAAAATATACGTAAATTTATTAAAGAAAGAATGAACTTCATGACAAAAAGTATTTAAATAGAAAATGTCAATAAACTTCGAAAATAATTGCAATTTAAGTTTAATACTATTGGTAAGAAATTCTTTTACGTCACTTTTATCATAAAGTTTATAAAGAAAATTAAAAGAAATTCATTATTTCAGATTTTTATTTACGAATTGAAAACACAATCAGTCTCCTAAAAAATATGAATAATCAAGCTTATTGAATTAAATATTAAGTTTTTCAATAAAAATATTCTTTTACGCTACTTTTGGATACTTTGTACTGTATATTTTGCGTTCTAGAAAGACGAATATAAGTTTTTGTTTTACGAATGTTTAATTATAACAAATTTAAAATTAATCATGAACTATATCAATAAAAAAAAGAACAAATTTCTTTGAGATATAATAATTGATCTTAGAAAATAAATCACAGCAATAACAGGACAGTGGCGTAAGGGGAAAAATTTGGTAACGTTTAGGAATTCTAAGGCCTCGGCCAGACTGAGAGGCTTGCCCGGTAGCGACAGCGGGCGCGAAATATCAGTCGTATGTGTACGCACGTTGTGGCTACACTGCTGAAAGCGCGACAAGCGACTGGTATGGGAAGAGTGGAAGATACTCTCAGTATCACCCTGGTGTAAGACCACCATTCAGAATTGAAACGTTGCTTAATAATGACTTTAACCTGTTTAGTGACTAGATCTGAATAGCCAGGTACTTCCCCACCTTCCTCTTCCCCACCTTCCTCTTCCCCATCTCCTTCCTGTCCCCACTTACCTTCAGCCTCAAACGTACCCCAATTGGGGATTCCATAGTCTCACTGGCTCCAGATGGGAGCAGTTAAGACTCATGTGAGGTATTCTCTATAAAAAAGGACGATTTTACGTACTACCGCCACCGTGGAAGGCCCCCCGCGCAAGTACTTTTTCTTCCACTTGTTCTTTTTTCTTTTCTTTTTTTTTTCGTTTCTGTTCTCTCCAACGTCTTCTTTTTTCTATTCTTCTTTGGTTAGCTCTCTGATTATATATTGATGTTATTTTTGTCTTTGTAACTCTTTTTTCATAAAGGCTTCATATTTTTCAGGGTCGTTTTTAATTTTGTCTCTGTACCTTTTTGATTTTTCTGCAGCTTTCAACGGCATATTTGAACATAAAATTAAAATAAATTATTTATAAAAATGCACAAATAATTAGATAGGTAATAATGGGCTACACGTGCATACCGTGTATAGCCTGAAATAGGTAACTAAGCTGAAAGGGTATTAAAGTACTTGTTAATGTACACAACTTTAATTAGGTACAGGATTAACTAAAACACACAGGAACATAAATCATGCTACATTTTATACTTACTTAATCAAAATTGTATGAACCAGCTGATTTTATACTGAATTTCAGAGTTGCCTCTACAGTAATAGTTGCTCATATTGCTGTCTATATTAGTACTTCGACACCATTTCGACTCTTTCAGAATTAATCTTTAATAATCTTAATTAATAAAAAAAAGAAAAAAAATTATACACATAAAAATCAAATAATTTTTTCTTTTTAGCTATGCTGTTCTTTTTTTTCAATGCTACATGTATCACTCAACCCACATATCTACATGTAATAGTTACATTTTGAAGATACATGCAAAATATAAATTTAATTAGAAAATTGTAACACACCCAAATACCCTAAAAGACGGACAGAGTGAACCGACCTTTAGAATTCCATTACGTCACTTTTAAGTTCCATTCACGACACCGTTGCGTAAGAGAAGTAGCGTAATCGCGTCAATATTTTTTCGAAATGTATTTATCAATAAATTATGAAACTTTTGTTTGTTCTAACTAAACATTTCATAAAACAATAAATGAATCAATTTAATACAAAGTAGAGTCTAATACATTCTGGTAAATTACCTGGAGAAATACGGAAGCGTTGGTGGAACACTTTTTTAGTACAGCCGAGAACGACCACTTTTGTTACGATTTCTTGGCAAACTGGCTGTAAAAAACCAAGCATGGCCGCCCTTCATAGACTAAATAGGGTTGCTATTTTCGAAAATATTCATCAATTTGGTAATATTTTTATTGGAAGACGTCAATAATGTGGTGGCGTAGGCGGAAATTCCACCATACGCTATTTCGTAGGACAACTCAATATCTGGTATTTAAATTATTTTGCACGATAATTAATCTATATTATGGTTGCAAATCGAAAATATTATCATATACTATTAGTAGAATTAGAAATAAATACTGGGATAACATTAAATAACATTAATTTTTGAACTCTTACTGGTAGTGGTAGGTGTAGGACATACCAGAAACAGTGACCTGTAGTCTTACTTATTTTAAAATAATATCGAAATTTAATAGATTTATTCATTATTTTTAGTCCATAAAGGTATTTATTTGTTATTATATTGGTAAAATATATGGTTGGTCATTAAAACCGACACAACAAAAGTTACTGATCCTGAAAGTGATGGGACACTGACTTTTATCTATGTACACTTTTTTTGAAAAACGCCCTTTTGTATAACAGACCATTTTTCGTGAACTTGAGTTAAGTATGCAGTTGTTATAAAAAAGCCTTTATTTATACGATAATTGTTAAAAAAAATAAAAAAGATTATTTAAGGGGTTTTCAAAACGCACTTTGTCGTACGTCCTCCAAATTTTTTGTAATTTTATCGTAAAAAAAACATTAAAGCGCTATTTCTCCCGATTTACGTTTTGGTGTGTTGGATAAAAACGAACTGAAGCGACGATTAGTCCAAGAATTTCTACACAGAAATAAATCCCGACTTCTAGTATTATGTAATGGAATCCGGAAGCTAATCAATGCAATCAATTCTGTACTATCAAGTATATCGTTTAATATTTTATATAAAAATACCAAGTGAGTGAAAATCCTTCTATCTGACAATTTAAGAATATTCATCTTCTTAATATATAAAACAAAGTCGGGTTAGTTACACCATTTATAACTCAAGAACGGCTGGACCGATTTTATGATCTTTGATTTGTTGGATTTCTCTCCGTCCCGATTAACAGAATAATTATTAAAACATCGGAAAAAATCACGGGAAAAATAATTATGAAGAAAATAATTTTTTTCATATATTTTTTATGGAACGACTTTTCAAATAATGTGCATTGGTCGATATAATTTGAATCAATTCGAACAGCTAATAAATTTATTGATTCTGAGGCGGTACAATGTTTGCCGGGTCAGCTAGTATCTATCATATAAAATAGGTTGCAGTTCGAGATGATTGCAGGAATATCCATTAAAAAAAATTTAAAACAATCTAATGAGAACATTTTGTAAATAGATGGTCTTATTATATTTTACTTCAATGAATATGCGTTATTCTTTGTTGTCTAAATATTATTATTTTATTTTACATGTTGTTATTATAAAATAGATGGAGCGCTATACAACTCTGTCGTGGCATATACTCCTTGCATCATACATATTTATACCTACATCTTCATTTACTTGATCGTCCCACTTCTTCCTCGAACGTCCCCGACTTCTTCGATATACTTCTATATATTTATTCTCCTGGCGTTCCTTTCTGCTTTCATCCACTTTACATTTAGCCACTCGACAGTATAGCATCATTTCTTTAAAATTAAAATTTTCGACATTTAAAAACATTGATTATTTTTTAATTGATAAATTAATGTTTAAGACAAGATTTTTTATGGATAGCACAAAGGGTAACAATTATTATAAGCAATAATTATTAGCCAGAAACACTCATCCATATTGAAAAATCTCCCAAGAAAAGATACATGTCACCGACGGGACTCGAACCCGCACCCCTCTCATCGCCAGTCAGGAGCTCGTAACTTAATGGTAGAGATCCTGACCGGCAATCAGAGGGGTGCGGGTTCGAGTCCCGTCGGCGACATGTATCTTTTCTCGGGAGATTTTTCAATATGTATGAATGAGTGTTTCAGGCTAATAATTATTGCTTATAATATTTGTTACATTTAAAAACAGTTTATATTTTCAGAACTTACTGTAAAAATCTAAATAATTCATATTACATGAAATTAAACCTGCACTCCGATTAAAATATTAGTATGACTTGTATAATTAGCCTGCATAGCGTTATGTTATTAAGCATTTTATGTCTCATTCAAAGCTTAGAAACTACTGTCAATAGATGTTAAGATCAGAGTGGAAGATGCTCTCAGTATCGCTATGGTTAAATACGACCATATAGAATCAAAACGTTGCTTGAAATGGCTTTAGCCGTGTTTCTGACCAGATTTGAAAAGCCAGGTACTTCCAATCTTCCCCATCTTATTCCGCACCCCCTTCCCTTCCGCAACTCTTTTGATCTCACAACGTGTACTAATTTATTTACTTATAAATTTTAGGCATTTTTATATAATATTTCTTAAATATTACATTTTTAATTTATTATAAATAGGTGGTTGCAAGTGTATTCTAGTTGCCATTATGCTATCCTTGTCACTATTAATTTCTAATAACACATGTAGGCTGTTCTACGTAATAAAAATAATTTTGGGTATCAAAATATTGAATTGAGATATATTATTTTGAAAGTGTATTGTCTATTGACATCAGTAGTTGTACTTAGTTTAATACAATATTAAGATTGTCTCCAAACAGTTAATTTAATTGAATCTTACATTAATTGCTATATAGATATCGTATTATTATTTTAAAAATTGAATATTGTTTTTTTGCGAAAACTTCCATAGTTTTATTGCATATACTTACTGCATCCGGATAGTTGGTACTTTTGTGCAGAATTCACATAAAACTTAATGGGTAACAAGCAATTAAGGGTAAAACATTATGTTGCAATGTGATTCATAGGTACTTAGGAATAATTATTATATTATAATAATACGGCAGTGTTATTCCCTACCTCAGTAAAAGTTATGCACTACCATTGTTTTTAATTAAAACATTGATATTTAATCACAATTTATTTTAGTTTAGGCTATGTATTTTAATGTAAAATAATTTTTTAACGAAGGTTTTTCACACACACGGTAAATTTCAAGAAATGTATTCACTTCAAAAACATCGTTGGTTACCTCGCGAAATAACTTTTGCACAAAACTCGTCGAAACTTTTCCGTTTATCAACTTTGACGCTCATCGGTGTCTGGTTAGTACGGACGTCGCGACGTTACTGAGACCGCGTTGAGTTTAACTGGGCTGTGACGGCACAGCTTCCAGTATACAGCCTCCGTAAACAGCCTTCTATCAGTAAAACATAACGTGAACGGATAAGAATAACATCACGAAAGGTGATTGGTTTCTCACTTTTGGGGTTCTTCCCGTTTTGATTAACATTTATTACATATATAATATCGTGTATGTATGTTTGATTCTTTAATCAAATACGTGATCAGGGCGTGATGTCTCAGTCAAAAATAAAAGTATGTTTTGCTTTGGAACATAGAATTTATTTTTGTTATGTTATTTTATACAATAGATGTTTTATATTGTTTTATTTTCACCTCAGTAAGGCTGTTACATAAAACAATGAAAATAAAGAGTCGACAAAATACAGGTAACATAAAATATAAGATTTAACACAAAGAAAGTAACATATAATTTAAGTGAATTAAAAATAGATATGAATAAAATAAAAATATTACCATTTGTTATTTCGGCTACTGGCATTATGCCTAGCTCTCTCATTAAAAATTTAGGCATATTAGATTTGTCAAAGAATTTGTATATAAAAATGCAAAAATCAGTCATTTTAAATAGATGTAGGATTACGAAAGATTTTTTAAATATTTATATTGAGGGGTCTGTAGGATTTATTGGTCAAATTATTAATTCCACCGAGCCGAACCATCTGATATGAAAATATCTGGAGTCGGTGAATTATATTCCCATTTAATAGTTTGGTAGATTAACGTGTTGTTTTTGTATTGTTTTGTATTAATTATACTTATATAATGCACTTGCATAACGTGGATTTACTAGAAGAGTTCAATTCTATTTTAAAAACATTTATAAAATTGCTCTGTTTTCTGAAATATTTTTTGAATTCTTCAGAAATTTTCTTTGAATTCTTTCAACATTTTATATGTAGTTGGTTTTGACCTTCGCATTATAAAATTGATTAGTATTTTGTACTTAGTATTTGAGTAGATACTCCGTTGCCCTATTTAGTTTAACTTTAGTAACTGCCCCGTTTAGAAAGTTAATGTTTTTTTTTATAGAGAAACCTCACAAGAGTCCCAAGTGCTCCCATCTGGAGCCAGTGAGACTATGGCATCCCCAATTGGAGTATGTTGTGAGGCTGAAAGTAAGTGGGGAAGGGAAGGAGATGGGGAAGAGGAAGGTGGGAAAGTACCTGGCTATTCAGATCTAGTCACTAAACACGGCTAAAGCCATTATTAAGCAACGTTTCAATTCTGAATGGTGGTCTTACACCAGGGCGATACTGAGAGTATCTTCCACTCTGTAGTAGTATAAAGCGTTATTTTCTTTTCTTGACTCAAACTTCTTGCTTTATTCACATTATGCCATCGTCTCATACACACTCTTCCGTTTGTATTATATATCATGTTTCCCGGCGCAAATATTTGATTCAATTGATTACGATATTCTGCCTTGGGAATCCTCGATTTCTACAATTCGCTTCGAATCGTTCAATCTACATCGAATTTATAAAAATAAATGGTTTTACTGGCTTTGCCACGATTGGTCATTTTTTAAATCCATCTCTGCGGTAGAAGAGTAAGTGATTTATGAATTCCAAAATACATACATTATCATTTGCGTGTGCAAAATTTATATTCCAAGATAACGACGCTACAAAATGTGGAATGTTTCATTTAAAAATTAATTTATTACGTTTCTGGAAATTACCCACCTCTATGAATTAGTGTTCCCGGAGATTTTCATAAATAAAACTATAAATAATAATCACGTAAGGAAATTAAATGGGAGGCGTTCCCTTTTAGAGGTAGTAGACGACCGTTCGTGGTTGAGTGGTAAGACACTTGATTCCCAATCGGAAGGCCTCGGGTTCGAACCCGGCGTGTGCAAATAAATTTTATTTGATTAATTTGTGTTATTTCACAATTAATTAATAAAAATAATATTTACTATATTTGCGGCACATTCCAGAGTGGAAGATACTCTCAGTATCGCCCTGGTGTAAGACCACCATTCAGAATTGAAACGTTGCTTAATAATGGCTTTAGCCGTGTTTAGTGACTAGATCTTAATAGCGAGGTACTTTACCACCTTCCTCTTCCACATCTCCTTCCCTTCCCCACTTACTTTCAGCCTCACAACAAAACCCCAATTGGGGATGCCATAGTCTCACTGGCTCCAGAAGGGAGCAGTTGAGACTCTTGTGAGGTTTCTCTTTACAAAAAAAAGTAAACTTGAATTTAAAGTATTGCATAAAACAATTCTTATTAAAAAAAATGTTTTGCATGCATACAATACATCATCCATCTCACTTTTCCCCATCTCCTCCCCCTGTAGATACCCTTAAGTCTCGCAACATACCTCAGTTACTGGGGGTACATGTTTACTGATTTTTGTATGAATACATCACAAGAGTCCCAACTGCTCCGATTTGGAGCCAGAGAGACTATGGCATTCCAAATCGGGGTATGTTGTGAGTGTGGAGGGGATAGAAATGGGGAAGATGAAGTTGGAGAAGTACCTGACTATTCAGATATGGTCATCAAACACGGCTAAAACCATTTCTAGCAACGTTTCAATTCTCAATTATGGTCTTACACCAGAGCGATACTTAAAGTATCTTCCATTCTGGAAAGTGGTGGAAGTGATTAGAGAGCAGCTGGTACATATCCTTGTGTCATATTAACGTAAGAAGTAATATAAAAAATGTATAAAAATTTCCTCTTTCTAATTTTAGGCTGAAAGACTGCCTTGAAATACTAGATCTGAATAGGCAGGTACTTCTTTTCCCTTTCTTCTCTTGCTTCAGTCTCCTCTTTTCCACTCTCTCGAGTCTCGCAATATACCCCTATTATTGGAGATGCCATAACCCCAATGGCTTCGGGTAGTTGAAACTTGTGGTGAACCTACCCCTAGCCTTACTAACTTCTATGGGTCTCGGGACCTCCTGTAATGTACCTGTGGGGCTACCCGGCACCCGTTGTACTGATCCGTAGTCGTCTATCCTTGGTTTTTCTATTCTTTCCCTTTAACATTAGCTGTCGGGATCTACTGGCTACGCTACCCTTATCTTTTGGCCTTCGATCAATATACCCTTGCATCTAGCTACACCTTACTTTTCCTTAAACCCCTGCGATTTTCTCACAGTAAATAAGATTTAAGATTTTATTGCACATTATTCCTATTTACCCCGTTGTGTGATTTTTTGATTCGGTAATTACATTTGCATGTGTAAATTAATACACATACACATGTAGAGGAAATAATGTAGTGTGTGGTAACCTCAGATTCTTTTGGAGTAAAGTGTGAAAGAATCTCGTTTGATAAACTGACCCCGTTTTTTAGATTGTTTTATTTTATTTTCAAACCTATACTCGTATTACCCGCCTTTTCTCAACTTGAACGGAGTGTCATTGACGCTAATCCTACAGTGAATTGTCAGCCGGTTTATAAAATTCAAAGTCGTAGTTTTCTTACCCGATTTTTTTCTGTCTATAGGTTTACATTGGGTTATATTTACATTACGTGAACAGTGTGTATTATGAAATACATGTCGGGATCCTTGCGAAGCTCTCAATGTCGTCGTACTGCACCTAGATGGTCAAGTTATTATTGTTATTAGTATACACTACATGTACTGGGGAAGAGGAAGGTGAGGAGGGGTGATAGGAGGATCTGGGGAATGTTGTTTCCTGAATAAGTCGGCTCCTCCTCTAACCAAATAGATACTGGTGACCAACATTCCGGACAAAGACTCAATCATTACGTTTGCTAGGATGGTCCTTAAGTCCTGATTTTGTTCTCTTGCATGAACTTCATTGCTACGAAAGGGTCCCTTCACGCCAGATGAAAGCGCGCAGAGTCCTCATGTCACTTCCAGTATTATCCCGACTTCCTATCCTCCAGATTTGATTTTAACTCGACTGATTCTAGAAGGGGTATGTCCATTTCTTCCCTTATCATGACTCTACTCGCGTTGAGTGCGTACGGAGCCGTTTGAGATGATCCTTTCGTCTCCTACGAGGATAATCATTGGCTTGCGTTCCTCGCCTCCAAGAGCTGACATAACTTCTACCTTGTAAAAACTATGTTTGCTTTCAGGTCGACACTACTGGTAGTATGCAATAGTGCTACAGACTTATTCTCACGGAATACCACGCCGACGTCCCCTCCACATAACTTCGCAAAACTTGGGATACCTTCGGTCGAAACGCCTCCGTCAGCGAATCATACCCTACCATTCCAAGTGGCATTTTCTTTTTATTCTGTCTTTCATGCCTTTTCACTCTGCATGACCCCGCGAAAGGGATTAACTTCCAGTACCCCGCGTGAATGCTCAGTTACGTTGACATCCCCTATCGCATGATAGCGCAAGAAAAAAAGCCCTCTTTGTCTCATATCTTGTGGGGATATAATTTCAGTGACGCTATTGCATTCCCCAGTCGTGAAGTCTATGTTTCGTAGGTCAAGCGGGATTTTGGAAGGGTTTGATTGAGGAAACATTACCGAAATAATGTTGATTTCATTTTTTTGTAAGGAAGCCTGAAAGAAATTTGACATGATAATATTGTTGTTAGTAAACAATTATAATGTTTAAATTCAATTCTCCAAATTTCATTTTTGAACCAACATCCAGTATGGTACGGATGCTCCCGTCACTCCACTTTGGCTCGGCATACCTCAGAAAAAACCCTTCTAATTTGGAAGACTGTACGGCTACGATTTATGGCCGAGACCCTTTTTTTTGTACACATCCGTCTCGTCCTTTCTAGCACGCAAAAAAAATATAAGTTCGTTGAACCCACATTGATAATAGATTTAATTTGGGACAAATCTCGTAATTACACATTGAGAATAATATTTAAAACACAATTATATCCTGGAACATAACTTCTTTTATCATTGGTTTTGTAGATTGGCAGATCCTCTCAGGTATCGGGACCATGTACGACCTGTAATTTAATTAAAATGTTTCTTTCACTCACCTGAACGAAGCCTGATTACGTACATGTGGGGAAAATATTAAAAGTAAAAAACCTCCCTGTCACTATGATTCGGTAATTTAGTCCCCAGAAGTAGTAACACCCATGACTCTATGTCACACTTTTATTTGAGTTTAAGAAAATACGTAGGTTATTAATTATTATTTGTTAACAATATTATCGAAGATGACATTTATACGTAGGTATTTGTTGATATTATTTTGAATATTTGTATTATCTTGATTATATGATATATTGAAGAAACTACAAGCGCGCAGGTATTGTTTATTATCGTTGCACAATTTGGTCATCGGACCTTTGACAGCGGTTCATTTACTCATTTTTGTCTTGTAATGAATTGGTTAAATATATCATGTCGAAGAATAATTTATTGTCAGAACATCACTGACTTGCAATGATTGAAGAAAGTATTTAGGTATACGTTGATATTATTTTACTATCATGTTTGCGAGGAGTTGAAGGAAGTTGGTACATGTAGGTTTTATTTTATATTATTATTATCTTGCGGGAGGTTAAAGAAAATATAAACTTGTGAGTATTACTTTATAATATTATTTGGTTTCGGAAGATTGGATAAATTATAACCATATAGGTATTTTATATTATTATTATTTTGCGGAAGGTTAACGGAAATATAAACTTGTGAGTATTACTTTATAATATTATTTTGTTTTCGGAAGATTGGAGAAATTTATAACCATGTAGGTATTTTATATTTTTATACACATTATACTTAATATTATTATTTGTTTTTTTTTTGCGAAAGATTGAGCAAGGCGTTATTACGTAGGTATTTGTAGGTAAATTTTGTATTATTATTATTTTTTTGCTCGGCGCACATTGAAGGAATTTTAAGTACGTAGGTGTATCTTTAAATGTTGTTTTGATATTATTATTTGGTGTGTGGAAGATTGAAGGTGACATTTGTACGTAATTATTGACTCCGCTAATTTTATATTTCAAAATTTGTTCACTGAAGCTAAGTATTTCATTCACTTTGAGTATTATTTTTGGTTTTTATAATTCAAATTAATTTTATTACTTAATTAATCCACTCGCGGCGCACTCTTCCTACATTAGTAAACACCCGCACTGCTTAGCACTATTTTGTTCATTCTTTCTTGGATTATTACTCACAGCACTCGTTTTTATAATATTGATTAATTAAATACGAACGATACCAATTATTTATACACAAAAAATATTCAGAAACTATCACGGTTATCACTCTTCCTAGGCCGTCCCTTCGATCCTCGACCCCGACTCGACTCTTACTGCCACATGGTATTCAGCCCTTCGAATATCTTCTTAAAAAACGCCAGGTGTGGATTCAGGACGTACATCTCGTCTTTCGTTAGGGCGTTTTATAATTGAGAGTTCAGACTATTTCAACTTTCATTGATATGTTATTTTTCATGACTCTCTCTCTCCAAAATTAAATATGTCCGTTTTAATTATTTCTTTGTCTGGCCGCCGATAAGTGTAACTCACCCTTTTGATGCAATTTTGCTTTAAACTTTTTCTAGAATTCTGCAATCGGTCTTTCCTTAATAATCGGTAAATTATCTCGGCTAATTGTGACTTTACATCTGAAATAATTATCACTCTCGCACTCTCCCATTTATTTTTGTTTAAAATTTGCGGCAGGTAAAATTGAATTCAGTAGTATTTCGGCTTAATTCTCATGGTGACATGAAATTGTTTCTGTCCTTTTCATGATCAGATATAATATTCGTAAAACTTTGTCTGGTAATAACTAATATCACCTTATTAATTCAGAATTCATTTTCTTAATGCGTTTCAAATAGCTCTAAAGTCTAGTACGTACCTGTTTGACTTCATTTTTTGTGTACTCAAAAGTAAAATCTTATTTACTTTTAATCTGAGTGTTTTGTTTACCTTTCGAAAAATCTCGATCTATAGCACTAATTCATAGATTGTATACGTCGTTAATTTTAATTGGTTTCCTCAATACTTCGTCTGTATTCTGTAGTGGTAATTTGGGCTTAATTACCCCATTTATTCCTCAAAACCATGTAAGTTTTTTTTTGTTACTAAACAAACTCTCTTCGACAAGCTCTAGGATTTTAAATTTATGGTCGGTCTGAAGTGTCGGCTTACATTCAATATTGATAAATTTTAAACGTGGTATCGATTTGAAAACTTCGAGCTCTCCATTATGTCATCACCTTTATTTACCCCAGCCCTTCTCAGATTGTGATTTTTCTGTCCTTTTCAATAGCGGTCGCTAGTGTAGTCGATTTGAAATTTCGTTTAGGTGGGAAAAATTTTGTATGAGCTCTTCCGATAAAGAAGATGCTTTTTTTTCCTTTCGAACGTGGTGTTGAAGCCATCACAGCCCCCCTAGAGTTTTAAATCCAGCGGTAAACACGCCTCCTAGTGTTAGTCGATGGGATTAGAACTCACCATAGGTCATTTAATTCCTTCTATTTTCTATTGATGTTCTGTACCCCTGATCCTTTCTATTAAATCTTGCAGGGTTCCGTCCCATTTACTTTATGTGTTATTTATTGAAACTAGTTCCATTTTCCGTCGGCGATCCATTCGTATGTTCCTACTTGTACAAATCTTTCTCTCTCCCTTGCTGTCCTACTCCCCCCCCCTAAGATTGTATCCCCCCCCCCCCTAAGATTATATTCCCCCCCCTAAGATTTTACTCCCTCTTCTCTTGTATGTCGGTTTTTTTTTATTTATTTATTTTTTTGTTTTTTTCTTATTTCCAATTCGCCCCTGTCCCTCCTATGTTTTTTGTTGGGTTCATTTATCTACTTGACTAGGTACCTTTTCGGCAATTGCCGGCCGCTCTGTCTCCCTAACAAACTGAAGTGCCATATTTTCGCTTTCTATTTTTTTCTGTGTCTGACGACCGATGTGATTCAACTTGTTCATTTCGTGCTTCATTTCACAATTTATCAATTCAGAATAATACACAGTTCCATTTGTTATCGGCAATGCATTACGAAAGATTTATTGCTTTTTTTTGTGACCTCTTTTTTTCTTTTAGATTTAATTGTCTTTAATTACTAATTAATTTTTTCCCAGTTTTATATTTTTATTTTTTACGTTTTTAACATTTAGCAATGTTTAAATGTATAAGATTTATCGCGTACAATGATCTCTAAAAAGTTCTCCTTAATTTTTATTTTTATTCTTCAATCTTATCGGAAGTTGGATAGCACAATGTCTCTACTCATTTATTTTTATTTGACTAATTCGTTTATAATGTTGTGTCTAGACTGTAGTTAAAAGTCAGATTTCAGATATGTATTTTTAATTCGTACCGTATTGATTTTTTGCATAACCCGACGCTATACAAATCGCCCAAATCAGTTTAGCTTATTTATTATTATGGTTTTGATTTTTTTTTGTTTATCTATTTTTATTTTGTCGGAATAATATGTGTGTATTAGAAGATGTATGAATGTGAATGAGGCAAAGAGTGTGTGCCAAGATCTGTCGTCTCTGCCCACCCCTGCGAGGAAACGGCGCGATGGTTAATTAGTTATGTTTTTATTTTATTATTATTTTTTATGTATTAATTTTATCATTATTATTATTCTGAGTGACTATTTGATAATTTATTTTCTTTCTAAACATCTGTTCGAATAATTTTAACGGCAAGGACCCATATTTTTTGCTTCCGAGCACACAAACGCAAGAGTCATAAATCTTATCGTTAGCTCATTTTTTGTGCATTGAGTCGACCCGTATTTGATGTTTATTTATCTCCACGACCGAAATATTATATTATATCATTTAAGGTTCGGTTATTCAATTTTAGTTTAAAATATTATTTGTTTTTTCAATTTATTTTTAATTTCGAAAAGCTTATTATTTCCAATTTATTATTAGTTTCGAAAATCTTCCACTTGTAAAACTTTCTCCTTTGGTCACGGCAACAGTTGTGGTGAACCTACCCCTAGCCTTACTAACTTCTATGGGTCTCGGGACCTCCTGTAATGTACCTGTGGGGCTACCCGGCACCCGTTGTACTGATCCGTAGTCGTCTATCCTTGGTTTTTCTATTCTTTCCCTTTAACATTAGCTGTCGGGATCTACTGGCTACGCTACCCTTATCTTTTGGCCTTCGATCAATATACCCTTGCATCTAGCTACACCTAACTTTTCCTTAAACCCCTGCGATTTTCTCACAGTAAATAAGATTTAAGATTTTATTGCACATTATTCCTATTTACCCCGTTGTGTGATTTTTTGATTCGGTAATTACATTTGCATGTGTAAATTAATACACATACACATGTAGAGGAAATAATGTAGTGTGTGGTAACCTCAGATTCTTTTGGAGTAAAGTGTGAAAGAATCTCGTTTGATAAACTGACCCCGTTTTTTAGATTGTTTTATTTTATTTTCAAACCTATACTCGTATTACCCGCCTTTTCTCAACTTGAACGGAGTGTCATTGACGCTAATCCTACAGTGAATTGTCAGCCGGTTTATAAAATTCAAAGTCGTAGTTTTCTTACCCGATTTTTTTCTGTCTATAGGTTTACATTGGGTTATATTTACATTACGTGAACAGTGTGTATTATGAAATACATGTCGGGATCCTTGCGAAGCTCTCAATGTCGTCGTACTGCACCTAGATGGTCAAGTTATTATTGTTATTAGTATACACTACATGTACTGGGGAAGAGGAAGGTGAGGAGGGGTGATAGGAGGATCTGGGGAATGTTGTTTCCTGAATAAGTCGGCTCCTCCTCTAACCAAATAGATACTGGTGACCAACATTCCGGACAAAGACTCAATCATTACGTTTGCTAGGATGGTCCTTAAGTCCTGATTTTGTTCTCTTGCATGAACTTCATTGCTACGAAAGGGTCCCTTCACGCCAGATGAAAGCGCGCAGAGTCCTCATGTCACTTCCAGTATTATCCCGACTTCCTATCCTCCAGATTTGATTTTAACTCGACTGATTCTAGAAGGGGTATGTCCATTTCTTCCCTTATCATGACTCTACTCGCGTTGAGTGCGTACGGAGCCGTTTGAGATGATCCTTTCGTCTCCTACGAGGATAATCATTGGCTTGCGTTCCTCGCCTCCAAGAGCTGACATAACTTCTACCTTGTAAAAACTATGTTTGCTTTCAGGTCGACACTACTGGTAGTATGCAATAGTGCTACAGACTTATTCTCACGGAATACCACGCCGACGTCCCCTCCACATAACTTCGCAAAACTTGGGATACCTTCGGTCGAAACGCCTCCGTCAGCGAATCATACCCTACCATTCCAAGTGGCATTTTCTTTTTATTCTGTCTTTCATGCCTTTTCACTCTGCATGACCCCGCGAAAGGGATTAACTTCCAGTACCCCGCGTGAATGCTCAGTTACGTTGACATCCCCTATCGCATGATAGCGCAAGAAAAAAAGCCCTCTTTGTCTCATATCTTGTGGGGATATAATTTCAGTGACGCTATTGCATTCCCCAGTCGTGAAGTCTATGTTTCGTAGGTCAAGCGGGATTTTGGAAGGGTTTGATTGAGGAAACATTACCGAAATAATGTTGATTTCATTTTTTTGTAAGGAAGCCTGAAAGAAATTTGACATGATAATATTGTTGTTAGTAAACAATTATAATGTTTAAATTCAATTCTCCAAATTTCATTTTTGAACCAACATCCAGTATGGTACGGATGCTCCCGTCACTCCACTTTGGCTCGGCATACCTCAGAAAAAAACCTTCTAATTTGGAAGACTGTACGGCTACGATTTATGGCCGAGACCCTTTTTTTTGTACACATCCGTCTCGTCCTTTCTAGCACGCAAAAAAAATATAAGTTCGTTGAACCCACATTGATAATAGATTTAATTTGGGACAAATCTCGTAATTACACATTGAGAATAATATTTAAAACACAATTATATCCTGGAACATAACTTCTTTTATCATTGGTTTTGTAGATTGGCAGATCCTCTCAGGTATCGGGACCATGTACGACCTGTAATTTAATTAAAATGTTTCTTTCACTCACCTGAACGAAGCCTGATTACGTACATGTGGGGAAAATATTAAAAGTAAAAAACCTCCCTGTCACTATGATTCGGTAATTTAGTCCCCAGAAGTAGTAACACCCATGACTCTATGTCACACTTTTATTTGAGTTTAAGAAAATACGTAGGTTATTAATTATTATTTGTTAACAATATTATCGAAGATGACATTTATACGTAGGTATTTGTTGATATTATTTTGAATATTTGTATTATCTTGATTATATGATATATTGAAGAAACTACAAGCGCGCAGGTATTGTTTATTATCGTTGCACAATTTGGTCATCGGACCTTTGACAGCGGTTCATTTACTCATTTTTGTCTTGTAATGAATTGGTTAAATATATCATGTCGAAGAATAATTTATTGTCAGAACATCACTGACTTGCAATGATTGAAGAAAGTATTTAGGTATACGTTGATATTATTTTACTATCATGTTTGCGAGGAGTTGAAGGAAGTTGGTACATGTAGGTTTTATTTTATATTATTATTATCTTGCGGGAGGTTAAAGAAAATATAAACTTGTGAGTATTACTTTATAATATTATTTGGTTTCGGAAGATTGGATAAATTATAACCATATAGGTATTTTATATTATTATTATTTTGCGGAAGGTTAACGGAAATATAAACTTGTGAGTATTACTTTATAATATTATTTTGTTTTCGGAAGATTGGAGAAATTTATAACCATGTAGGTATTTTATATTTTTATACACATTATACTTAATATTATTATTTGTTTTTTTTTTGCGAAAGATTGAGCAAGGCGTTATTACGTAGGTATTTGTAGGTAAATTTTGTATTATTATTATTTTTTTGCTCGGCGCACATTGAAGGAATTTTAAGTACGTAGGTGTATCTTTAAATGTTGTTTTGATATTATTATTTGGTGTGTGGAAGATTGAAGGTGACATTTGTACGTAATTATTGACTCCGCTAATTTTATATTTCAAAATTTGTTCACTGAAGCTAAGTATTTCATTCACTTTGAGTATTATTTTTGGTTTTTATAATTCAAATTAATTTTATTACTTAATTAATCCACTCGCGGCGCACTCTTCCTACATTAGTAAACACCCGCACTGCTTAGCACTATTTTGTTCATTCTTTCTTGGATTATTACTCACAGCACTCGTTTTTATAATATTGATTAATTAAATACGAACGATACCAATTATTTATACACAAAAAATATTCAGAAACTATCACGGTTATCACTCTTCCTAGGCCGTCCCTTCGATCCTCGACCCCGACTCGACTCTTACTGCCACATGGTATTCAGCCCTTCGAATATCTTCTTAAAAAACGCCAGGTGTGGATTCAGGACGTACATCTCGTCTTTCGTTAGGGCGTTTTATAATTGAGAGTTCAGACTATTTCAACTTTCATTGATATGTTATTTTTCATGACTCTCTCTCTCCAAAATTAAATATGTCCGTTTTAATTATTTCTTTGTCTGGCCGCCGATAAGTGTAACTCACCCTTTTGATGCAATTTTGCTTTAAACTTTTTCTAGAATTCTGCAATCGGTCTTTCCTTAATAATCGGTAAATTATCTCGGCTAATTGTGACTTTACATCTGAAATAATTATCACTCTCGCACTCTCCCATTTATTTTTGTTTAAAATTTGCGGCAGGTAAAATTGAATTCAGTAGTATTTCGGCTTAATTCTCATGGTGACATGAAATTGTTTCTGTCCTTTTCATGATCAGATATAATATTCGTAAAACTTTGTCTGGTAATAACTAATATCACCTTATTAATTCAGAATTCATTTTCTTAATGCGTTTCAAATAGCTCTAAAGTCTAGTACGTACCTGTTTGACTTCATTTTTTGTGTACTCAAAAGTAAAATCTTATTTACTTTTAATCTGAGTGTTTTGTTTACCTTTCGAAAAATCTCGATCTATAGCACTAATTCATAGATTGTATACGTCGTTAATTTTAATTGGTTTCCTCAATACTTCGTCTGTATTCTGTAGTGGTAATTTGGGCTTAATTACCCCATTTATTCCTCAAAACCATGTAAGTTTTTTTTTGTTACTAAACAAACTCTCTTCGACAAGCTCTAGGATTTTAAATTTATGGTCGGTCTGAAGTGTCGGCTTACATTCAATATTGATAAATTTTAAACGTGGTATCGATTTGAAAACTTCGAGCTCTCCATTATGTCATCACCTTTATTTACCCCAGCCCTTCTCAGATTGTGATTTTTCTGTCCTTTTCAATAGCGGTCGCTAGTGTAGTCGATTTGAAATTTCGTTTAGGTGGGAAAAATTTTGTATGAGCTCTTCCGATAAAGAAGATGCTTTTTTTTTCCTTTCGAACGTGGTGTTGAAGCCATCACAAACTCCTGTGCAGTTATTACATAAAACCTAATCGCCTTTTATTAAACTGTAACTTTGTTAGAAGTCTTCATGTTGTTATCAAATGTAGCCCGGTAGGAACACCCAATACGTCGCACATAAGGCCGAATTATCAATTTAAGACGCCAAAAACATTTTATTTAATATTCTGACCAAAATTGCTTATGAGAAAACCACATAATAAAAATACCTATTTAGGGTTAGTCGGGGTGAAATGCTCGTAGCAATTTAATTAAAAAATCATATTAAATTATTTCTGTATTTTTAAATAGGTACATATAACATATAATAAGGAAGTTGAGTCCTTTTTTTTATTTTTTTTTATCAATTTTCACAGGCCAACTTAAATACCACTATTTTTTTTTTTTTAAAGTTCGTTTTCATAATTAAATCAATTCTACAAGTTTGAATATTATTAAGCCCGCGAAAACGGCGGCAAGGGCATAATACCGTGCTGGCAGAGTTCGTGACGTAACCCGGCCCTTGCTTGTGTGAAATATAAGGGAAAATATTTACAAAACCGGGACACGCTTAATATGGACGAAAAAAATAAATTAAAAAGTTGCAGTAGTTAGATATTTACTAGCACTAAACAATTCAGTTATTGGAATTTCGAAAAAAGTGCATTTTAATGGTTATTTTTAAAATTTAAAAACACGAAATGTCATTTTTCAACGAAACTTGCAACAGTTCCTAACATAGCGGTCAGTGAAAAATGACATTTCGTGTTTTTAAATTTTAAAAATAACCATTAAAATGCACTTTTTGAAATTCCGGAAACTGAATTGATTAGTACTAGTAAATATCTAACTACTACAACTTTTTAAATTTATTTTTTTCGTCCGTATTAAGCGTGACCCGGTTTTGTAAATATTTCCCTTATATTTCACACAAGCAAGGACCGGGTTACGTCACGGACTCTACTGTGCTCTTGCCGCCGTTTTGGCGGGCTTTAATAAAATTCAAACTAGTAGAATTAATTTAATTATGAAAACGAACTTTTAAAAAAAAAATCTGGTATTTAAGTTTGAATGTCATCTACATGAAAATATTTTTTATAAGTCAAAATATTTTTCACTCAACTTCCCTATTATGATTGAATTATGGTAAAATTTCGATAACTGGTAATACTGTTCATTTTGTACATAATTAATATGTAGTTCTTTTCTCTTAATTCTCTTTTTCTTTTAGAGCGGGATCGCAAAGACTAACTGAAAAAATACGTTTGATTTAACAAAGGAAGAAAAAGGGGAACATATATTGAACGTTTTTTATATTAGATATTAGATATTTTTTAGATCTTTAAAAAAAGAGATGTGGAAATATGTGGAAATTTTTGTACAACTCTAGCTTTAAGTAAACAAATCAACATATTTATAAAAATAGTAATAAAAAATAAATAATAAATAATAAAGAACAAAAACAACAAAAAAATACTAGTGAGCTTTAGATCACACGACTGAAGTAAATACTTCTTGAGTAATGTAATCTAATTTTCTTTCTGGCATCGAATAAAACCATTCCAATCATCAGTGTATAAGAATCTATATTGAAGAATCGTTTGGATTGTTACCAATCATCGTGTTTATAGTCGTTTCGATGCACTGAGTTCGCATACTCTAAGCGAAAATTTTATTCATTTTATTATGGGAATTACGCTTAGAATGGGATTGATGATATAATTCTTACAAAGTTTGCCAGCACCCATTCCAAACGTCATTACTATGGATTTGAGCACTGTTGTTACGATTAGATTGTGAGGAATGAACCTCAAATTAATTTAAATTCATGATCGTTCGCCTCCGTAACAAGCATGGGGAAGAAGTATTTACTTCAAAAATAATAAAACAAAAAATATTGTATCTATATTCCGTCGTACAACTGTGATTTTAACAATAATTTAAGATGAATGTAAATTCAGACCGGTCAGCGGCTGAGTGGGCATCGCGTTTGTGTCCCACCCGGGCGTCACGTATTCGATTCCTCGGCTGGCTCCTCTCTCACAACAAGTCATCCATCACAACAAAAGCAATATCTTCCGCTCAATGCGGTGGTAGTAGGAGATTTTCAAATATTGTCAGGTTATTCATAACCTGGGCATGAATGATTGTCTTTTTTTTTGTAAGAAAAAACATCTAAATACCTGGCACTTCAGTATCCGTTTTGAAAATTTTCTGATTTTAAAATAGGGGAAATAGGACGAGCTTAGTAACTCCGTCAATGGTTCAGGCGAAACTAACCACTATTTGCCTCGCTAAAGATAACTCAGCTTTGGGCACACATTCAGGTAATTATGTTGTGTTTACAAAATAAATTCTTTCGGTTCATTTTTAACGGGTTTAAAGAGAACATTTTAAAGATATTTTTGATTAGTTTGAAGACAATACTTTTACCTATTTTTGCCGCAATTTACTTTGGCCGTCCTTGTGAACGTCAATGAGGTTATAAAAAATGTTACACTGCGCGTTCTACCTAAACGAAGAAACCCGCCCAGTAATGTTTTGTTTATTTCTGGCTTATAACAGCAGTCATCATTTATGAAGCAAGATACATTAAAAAATTACGACTTTGTCTGAAAACATAAACATTTTTCATCCGATGAATAAAAATAATTCCTCCGACGTCGTTTGAGGTATTTTTTGTCTAATTTAGTTAAAACTTCAAAGAAATGAATAACATTCATATACAATATGGATTACCTATCCAATTTTTCTATTAAATATTGTTTGAGATTTTTAACTTTTCGGTAAAAGTTTTCATTGTGCTTTTCGAAATATAACTTTTTTTAACATAAACTCCACAAAGGAGGCCTTGCGCAAAATATTTTCCCTCGGGAAATATGTAATCTTTGGGGATGCTGTGTGAAGGGTCTTCAGGGGAAAAAAAATGGAAAGGAAGATCTGAGATGGAAAAAAGTATTAGGCTTGAGTAAGAATCTGGGGGTGGTTATGTCTAGAACTGATAGACGTATGAATCCGTCTCTCCCTTGATGGACGTATGAATCAGACGTGTTCGCCGCCAAGACCTTAACAAATCTCACCTCATGAACCCAGGCGCCTTTGCTAAATCGCCAAACGTAGTGAACCACTTGGGGTGACCTATGAATTTTGAACTTTGGTCATACGATATGTTGTTAGCTGAAAAATTTATTTATTGGATCATTTTTAATCCGCACAATTATATCCAAGAATCACATTTTAGAACTTATTATGTCCTGAAAGTTTAATATTATTAAAACACTGAAGAACTTCAAGGGAGACATAATTTCAACCATGATGTATAAAATATTCAAACAGGGGTTTTATGAAAAAAATATCTCGCACCAAAATGTTTTTGAGGGAAAGGTATTCCAACCATATTTCCAGAGTGGACAGCGTTTATAATTCAGCTTTCAGAGAGTCCCACGGGTTTCGTTCACCCACGTGAAAAAGAATACTTTTTGTCAAATAAGAGTAGAAAGTATAAAAACCGGAACTAAAAAAATTGTAGGCTAACAACACCAAATTTACTGTCAAAATGACAGTAAATTGACAATGACACTGTTTATGTAGAATACTGTAAGTAACATTTTTTTTTTAAATATAAATATTTTCAGTTTTATTTTAATAATAACAATTTTAATTCGCTTTGTATAAATATTTTCAAACACGGATACATGTTTTAGGTGTGGTTTTATTTTATTTACGTAGATATACAATATGGTTAGCTACCATAGTTGTGTTTTTTTCGCAGTTAATTCAGAAAGTACCATCAGACAAATTGTCAATGATCCAAAGCCCGGGCAACGCTGGGTACTGCAGCTAGTATTAAATAAATGTGAGTAAATTGTGTTTTGTTTTATTCTCTTTTCGACTTAACTGCTCTTTAATTTCACTTCATGTATATTCTGTATTTTTTTCTTTTCACTCATTGTACCTACGTATCATTATTATGCTTAACTCTTGTTCTACACCTGTAAATCTTGTACAATGTAACTGCACTCTTTTCACCATAATGTATTACATTGTGTCTTTAGAATATTATGATTCTTAACTTACCTCAACTTACTACATTGTGTCTGAATAATATTATGATGACTATATCAACGCAGCTGCCTACACCTACTATATGTACAATACAGCCACCATGGGTGGAACTACGGAGTCCTCCTAGAGAGTCTTAAGGGGAATACTGTGCTATCACTTATGACGGCATAATAATACATGCATACACCTCAGCACAGGTTCTCCTAGTGAGGTGTTCACAAAACATAACTACATTCGTTTTAACCATGTACATGCAGTTGCTGAACATACTTCACTCTACTACCTATTATGTTTTATATTAAGAATATTTTTTTTGTTTTACTTCCATCTATTGTATTTATAAACTGTATGTAAGAGCATATAAATAAATAAATAAATTCTAAACTGCTTTTTATTTTACTACAATATGGTTATTCTTTATTGTGTTAACACAAAATTTCAAAGGGATAATTTAGGTACATATATGCAATTCTAATTTTGAGATCAGTGGGTTCCAATGAAAAAATATTTTTCCTACTTTTACAAAATTGTAGGTTACACAGCTTTGCATTTTCACCGTGTATTATAATTTTAGTATTGCCATTTGAAGAACAGTGGCGCCCTCCTATATTTTCTACTCTTATTTGACAGACATTACGTTACCACTTAAAAAATAATTCCATTATTTTCTTCGCCAGTAGCTTGCTTGATGGATTAAATGAAATTTTTTTACTAAACGTGAAAAGGCTTTTATTAGGCAATAATTGTTGTGAGTTTAAAAAATGGTTGTTGGAAAAAATAGAAGTAAGTTAAGTGCGAAATATACTTTATTATTTACAAATTGCAGTATTTTAAGGTTCATACATGAAAAAAAGTTGAAAAAAAAGCTTACCCGAAACCCTTTCTAACAAAACATTGAAAAGTGTGGAAAAATTCAAAATACACAGTCCTTTTATTAAAAGAATTTGAAATAAAACTTTCATCTCCCTTCCCCCCTCCCCCCTCCCTTCCCCCATCACCAGCGTTTGGCGCGTCACTGGTATTTCAAAATACTGACTGTAATATTCCATGCACTGGCTATGAGAGGAAGAGAGAAAGAAAATGTGCGCGCACTGCTCTCTCTTGTTTCTACAGTGAGCCCGTTCGCCTCGCAACGCATTTTACTTTTCGTTACACACTCGCCAGTTTACCCCTCAAGTCAAGCGTGCGTAAAGAAGTATTTACTTCAAAAACAAAATGTACAGAGTTTACACAACGTGCAACAGAAACACCGCTTAACGGTCGTTAAGTGTTTTTTTATTAGTAAGGCTGAAAGTGTGGACGTGTTTCGTGATGCAATTATAGGCCTAATTTAGGCCTTTATTTCTATACAAACTGTGTTTTACCATGATTTCAAAATTCAAGTGCGATGGCGATGTACAATTTCATACAATTGTGAGAGAGACACACGGTCTAGAACCAAAATACAGAAATTTGTATCGTAGATACTTCTAGTGTTATATTCTTTATTCTATGGATGGTTGCTAACATTTTGCTGGAATTTATCATCTCGTCGACAATCTTTATCAATTTTTTTAACCTGTGTTGGAAATTCTTTATTTCCCGTGTTCTGTAAATAATTGGGTCATTTCATCTCAGAATTTAGCTTGGATTACTCTTTAATTCGCCTGAATTCGGCCGCAAATTCTTAAAGGCTCGTTAGCGTTGTCAGCTTCACGTCAATTTCAAATTAAATCTTCACGCATACGAATTCTCTTTTGCGGCAATATCGTGGTGTAGGACGTAGTTTTTCAAATGATTTTTATTTGGAAACGCTTGCGGTGTTTTTTTTTCAAACAAACGTATTTCTCTGTATACTCTCTGGATTTTGACACTACGGTAAATATTTTTTAATGTAGTATAGATATCAACCTATGGCATGTCCAGTTTTGCTTTGTTTGATCAGTTACTTCTTAAAGAAGTTAGGACTCTCCAAAAATACTTAAATTTGCCTATTTTAAACCACATCAACAAACCTTCAATATTCAAATTACACAATGTATTTTAAAAAACACAAATCTTACATACGTAGAACACTTTATTGAATTTACCATTGACCGAGTTGTTTGGCGGTCCGTCCTCTCTGCCTACCCCTGCGGGGAAACGGCGTGATGGTTAGTTAGTTAGTTAGTTAGTTACCATTGAATATCTTTTTTACATTGTCTATAGGTACATGTATTGGTTATCTATTGACAATGTCTAGTGTCTATGTTATAAGTAGTGGTTTCCGGGCGAGTACATCCGCCCAATCTCTCTGTCAAAGATACCTAACTGAACAACGTAATTATTGTAAAGGCTTAAATATAATAAAGTGAATCACAAAAATGCCTATAAAACTAAAAGGAAAGGTATACCAGACTATTGTTAGACCCGCGATAATGTATGGCTCCGAATGCTGGACCATGTTCAACTCCTACACCAGGCAACTTGAATCAGCAGAAATGCGAATGCTTAGATGGTCGGCAGGAGTGTCACTAAAAGATAAAATTAAAAGTTCACGCACTCGTGGTAGCCTAAGTGTCACAGACATAAACAATAAGCTAGAGGAAAGACAGTTGAGATGGTATGGTCACATAAAACGGAGACCACCAGACCACACAGTGAAGCAGGCAATGTCTATGGAGCTTCATCGACAGTCATCCAGAGGAAGACCAAAGAACTCCTGGATGACTCAATGCTCTAAAATCTAAGTAGAAACGGCCTGGAAGAGAGCGATACCCAGAACCGAAGAAGCTACAACCTGAGAACGAGGAGAGCCGACCCCAACAGCCTACCTAGGCAATGAGTTGGGACAGTGCAAGGAAGAAGAAGAAAATAATAAAGCGAATCATAAATATCACCTCTTCTTTGATTGTCTAATTAAGGCATACAAGAAAACAATCTTAAAAATCGGTCTTATGTTGATTGAGAAAAATTGGGAATGCAAAACCTCGAATTTGTCAATTTTATTTAGGTCCATTGCCTCATTAGTTGTCTATTTTGCTCATTATTCGGGGGGTCACAGCAACAGACACAGCAACATTTTAATAATATACGTATTATTAAAATTTCTCAGCAAACATGTTTCTCTTAAATTTGCCTGGTTTGAACGCCATCAACAGACGTTTAGTATACAAATTGGACAATGTATTAAAAAAAAACGTACAAAAATATTTTTTCTAACATAGTACAAATCTTAAAAATTCGACCAGTTTTAGAGGAGATATCAGGGTAATGTAAAAATAAGCCTGAGTTTCCGTTGTCCCTTTCGCTCTTTTCGGTTAGGAGCCAGTTAGACCATGGCATCCCCAATTGGGGTATGTTATGAGGCTGAAGGTAAGTGGGGAAGGGAAGGAAACGAGGAAGAGGAAGGTGGGGAAGTCCCCGGCTATTCAGATCTAGTCACTAAACACGGCTAAAGCCATTTCACGCAACGTTTCAATTCTGAATGGTGGTATTACACATGGGCAATATTAAGAGTATCTTTCACTCTGGAACGTGCCGCAAATATAATATAAATTATTTTAAATAATTAATTGTGAAATAACACAAATCAATTAAATAAAATTTATTTGCGCATGCCGGGTTCCAACCCGCGGTCTTCGGAATGGGATTCTTACGCCCTACCGCTGGACTACGCCGGCCGTCTTATGTTATGGTATATCTGAAAAATTAAATTAAATTTATTTGCGCACGCCGGGTTCGAACCCGCGGCCTTCGAAATGGGAGTCCAACGCCCTATCGCTGGACTACGCCGGCCGTCATAAATACTTATTATTAAAATTACTCGACTCCCGTTTTTAATCCCGTTTTAATTTAAGTTTTTTTAATTTCAAAACCAATCGAGATTCAAACCATGCTTACGCTAAGAATTCACCTTTCTCTTCAACGCGAAATAATAATGTGTTCTTGCAATAGGCGGGGATAAACGAGGTTCAAACGAGGTAGAAAGAGGGAAGGTGGCTTCCATCTTATCCTCACCTTGTCGGAATGCATTTTCAGCATACTTTCCGTATGTCTTAGCTGCCCGCATCCACGTAATAAAATACCGTGGAAGCTACCAAAAGCTTCATAAGAGGTTCTAGAAATCCAGAATTTTAGTTTATTTATTTACAGTAGATATTTTCAACAAAACAGCAGAATTAGGTAATCTAAATGTATTACATTTTCAACCGAAAAAAACTAATGATCTATTTATTTATATTAATATACGCTTACAAAACATGTGGTATACATAATAATTTTGTGGAACAGTAATCGTAAAGTAAAATATGCTACAATATGAAGAACAGAAGCCGTGCAGAAAAATTGTCAGTATTATGTTAACACATATATATTGAATATTGAGGTATGTAGTTATAGCCTGTTGTAACTACTTTCCGTGAAATTACTACTTCACTACGTCTGAGAAAGCATTTTCCAATTTGCGGATCCAAATATTATCAAGAATTGTGCTGGTGATCTGCACGTGAATTGGAATCATTGGGAGGCCTTCCACGTTTGCAGAGAACGACATTACAAGGTTTTTTTTCAATAGAAATTGTACAGACAGCCATTCTTCTGTGATATATTGTTCGCGCAAATAAAATCACAATTACATATTTTTTAGTATTACGCTCAGAGAGATCTGGGACTATTTACACGCCCCACGCTCACATATTATAATCCAGTAGGTTCGGTCGCTCTGAAACTTGTCAGCGATAATAAAGTATATAAGTGGCTCTATTAGAGAAATATTGTTTAATTTATTTATAACGGATAACCACAAAGCTACATTAAAGAAAGTAAAAATATTTAACGTGTTTATTTTTGTCTTGGAGAAAGATATCTATGCCTGTTTTATACGTGCCGTGAATTTTCAAGGAAAAAACACTTAGGGCCTCAGCTGACGGGAGACTTTAGTTGCGGAGGCAGTTGCATTGTAACAATTGCAGACATACAAATCCATTATGGTAATGGAGGTATGCTCACGAGAGACTTTTTAGTTAGGAGACTATTCTTGAAATTTGGAATAGCTTTCCAACTGTCGCTGTCTGCGGGCGCCCTAACAAGAATCAGATAAGTTTATCATGTGTTACGAAAAAGATGTTTCGCAAGTAACAAAACAAAAAACTTTAAGGTTGATTGGAAAAGCTTACCGGTCGTTCTTTATTAAATGACAACTTAATTTAAAAAAAAAAACACAAGAAAAGTTATAAAATTTAGAAAAACTTTAAGTAAATTGAAAGAATTTTTGAGGATTTATTATAAATTATTAGAAGTGATGTAAACAAAGTTATTTGTATTTTTTTTAAGTAAATAATTCCATCAAAAAGTAAAAAACCTTCCGAAGAAGTTTTCTTCGAAAAATTAATTATTTGAAACCAGAATTGTGAAGTTTTATGAAACTATGAGTAAACACGTGCATAAATTTATGGATTTTTATGGGTATTTATTTATTTTTTATAGCGTGGAGGATATACATACTCCGGCTGCATACACAACACGTTTCTGAATTGGTGTTGAAAGATAACATTTCCAAGAAATTTATGCACAGCCAAGGTCTTTGTACACTGCAAGTGCTCACAAAAGAAAGAAACTTCTGTCTCTATGTGTG
The DNA here is from genome assembly GCA_951813805.1 of Limnephilus auricula. Taxonomy (NCBI): domain Eukaryota; kingdom Metazoa; phylum Arthropoda; class Insecta; order Trichoptera; family Limnephilidae; genus Limnephilus; species Limnephilus auricula. The sequence goes on along the minus strand of OX638389.1, from coordinate 41,028,947 downwards.
CAAAGCTCTCAAAGAGTATGAACCAGGACAATCTCATAGTTAGTGGAACACTTTAACACTTTACAGTTTCCTGTAAATAACCAAGAAAACTAATGGAGCGATTCCATATAAAGCTCTTTATTTCTCTAAAGATGAAAAAAAATCTTCTTAAAATTCGGGAATTTGGAATTTACCTGGAAATTATTACAATAAACTAAACAATTTTATGTAAAGAAGCTGAATATTCGAACGCACCAACCACTTCCCTGAACCGTACGAAGGATAAGATGGATCCTTCTTCAATTTATCGACCACCATAACACGGGCATATGCCTGGCATGGTGGTCGAAAAATATTCTGATTATGCCGTTAACAATGCAATGAATAAAGTATAATTATTTTTTTTTTTTAATTGATAAACTAATGTTTAAGACAAAACTTTTTATGCATAGCACAAATGGTAACAATTATAATAAGCAATAATTATTAGCCTGAAACACTCATCCATATTGAAAAACCTCCCGAAAAAAGATACATGCCGCCGACGGGGCTCGAACTCGCGCCCCTCTGATTGCCGGTCACCCTTTGTGCTATGCATAAAAAGTCTTGTCTTAAACATTAGTTTATCAATTTAAAAAAAAAATAATAAATATTTGACGAGTTAAAAGTATTTCACCAAAAAATGTAGACATATGTCTCGACGCCACCTAGTGAGAAATTTTGCACTTACAATGCCTTTCTCATATAAAAATAAAGTTGGTTGTTTGCAGGTGAAAAAATGTAATTAGCGATAATTGTTGAATGAAACACTAGCATATATTAAATCATTTGGCGTGTAAGAGATAAGCCGCCGTAGCTTAGTGGATATAATTCGGCGCGGATTCGAGTCCCGTCGGCGGCATGTATCTTTTCTCGGGAGGTTTTTTTTCAATATGGATGAGTGTTTCAGGCTAATAATTATTGCTTATAATAATTGAATAAAGTTTGTTTTTTTTTTAAATCAGTTATTCTTTTCCTTCTTCAGGCTATTTTTATGAAACGAAACTAGGTACTCATGTAAGATTCTGTAACGACATGTTGTTTCACAGAATTTGAACAATTCTTCAAATTACACATAATTATGAAACTTATTGTCTTGAGGATAAATGAAAGGAGAGAGAATAACAGTAGAGAAGAACCAATAATAAAAAAAAACGATTAAATAATGCAACTATGCAGAAAAAAAGTTATGAATCATAAAGTAGCGGTACGGAAGATAAGTTAGTATAATAAAACTGGCAGTGATACCAAGAAACATGTTAAACAAGACTTACTGAGAAAATGTTAAAAGTGTGCAACAAAGTTAGTTTTATAAAGCGCGAAGCAAAACGGTTATTTTCTATCTATAAAAGGAGAATGGAATAAAATAACGGATTGGTGAGAGAGCACGGAAAATCGTGCCGCAAATAAATTTGCCATGATCAATTTTATTTCCACGAACCAGCTCCGTGAAACGCCTCGTATATTTTGTACAGAAGAACGAAAGCTTTTATGTTTATCATTGCTTCGAATATTCCATTTCACTCTTCACACAATTATAATAGAGACTGAAAGCGATACGTCTGTATTTGCATCAGTAAGGAAATATCCATTAAGATTCCCACACGAATTTATTTACGGAATCTTTAATCACCTTTATTTATTATAAATTATTCAGATGGGTTGGCGCTATGCGGATTTTTGCTATGTCAAGACCGAGAACGGCGCAAGCGATTCCGACATTGTTCTTCATACAACTTCTTTATACATAAGGAGCAAAATCGCTTCAAAAAATTTTTTTTTTTAAATTTCGACCCGCGGCCACTGGTGGGCGAACGGCAGTCGAGAGGTTAAACTTAAACATTAAAACTTTTTTCTCGGATTGCTAAAGGAAATTTTTCCGCCCACATTAAAAAATGAAACCTCCGAATTTGAAAATGGAGATATACAAACTGATAATAGTTCTATATAACCAATGAATTCACCTATTTTTATTTATTATCACATATTCGTAGGATTTATAAAAAAATATTATTAAATCGTTAACTTAAAATATCTTATAAAACATATTAAATATCAAACCTCTGAATTTGAATATGGAGACATACAAACTGATTATAGTTCCGTATAACCAATGAATTCACCTATTTTTTGTTTATTATCACATATTCGTAGGATTTATAAAAAAATATTAAATCGTATCTTTAAAACATTTTAAAGAACCTAAAGAATATTTTTCACATCGTGGTTACAAAGGAATCCGATGCTTTGGAAATAGTGCCATAATGTGGCAAAAAGCGTTCGAGTGGATATAAACGTCACAAATACATGAGCATTATACTAGACAAAATAATAGATTGTGCACAAATGCTGTTGACTAAAAATGGCAAGAGAAGTATTGACCACGAGGGTGTTCAAATGTATAATCTCCTTCCAGATACAAAATTGAAAAATAAATAGCCATATTTTGGCAACAAAGCAATCTGTGGTTTTGTTAATAGTGCCACATTGTGGCAAAAAGCGCTGGAGTGGTTATAGGAATTTTAGTAATGAAAAAAAAACTTATGTTATTTAAACGTTAAAAAAGAGAGTCAAGTGCATAAATACTGTCGTGGTTATGAGTTGTTAGTTATTACACGGTTGAGGCTGAAAAGAGTTGGATAGGGAAGGAGATGGGAAAGGAGAAGGTTTTGAAGAATCCCAACTACTCCCGTCTGGAGCCAGTGAAACTATGGCATCCCCAATTGGGGTTTGTTTTGAGGCTGATGATTGTGGGGATGGGAAGGAGATGGGGAAGAGGAACGAGGGGAAGTACCTGGCGATTCAGATCTGGTTACCTAACATGGTTAAAGCCATTTCAAGCAACGTTAAATTTCTGAATGGTGGTCTTACACCAGTGCGTTACTGAGAGTATCTTCCACTCCGGAACGTGCGGCAAATATACTATATATTATGTTTTAATTATTAATTGAAAAATGCGGCAAATATAGTGTATACTATTTTTTAATTATTAATTGTGAAATAACAGAAAATAAATCAAATAAAATTTAACGCGGTTCGAACCCGCGACCTTCGGATTGGGAGTCGAGAGCCTTCCCTCCAAATACCCCTTTACACAAATCACAGCTACACTTATCTCTCACCTACATTATACATCTATATATCATGAACCGCTGTACTTGGTAGTTGTATTGTTATATTTTCTAACCTACCCTCCTCCTGTAGACCTGTCATTTGTTTACTACCCATAATCAGAAATAAATTGATCCTCACCGCATAAACATCTCCGCATCATAATTCCGATGTAAATTCCGGTGTAATTCTGCCGGTGTAAATTCGCCGCCGCTCATAGATATTATGTATAAACCTGCCCTAAGTGATAAAAGCGTATTATTTCCCCCTCCTTAATTCTGGGTTCCATGGAACCGGCTGGGCCGGCGTATGGGTTCGCATGAATCTAGAAAATGTGACGTCACCATTCTTGTGCGGACTGGCGTCGAGCTCTCATCGTAACTTGTGCTATTAAAACGTGTAAAAATAGAAGTGAAAGAGAGTATAAACCCAATTGTCGTATTACCTTCCATAGGTAGGTATTATTTGTCTTTATTTTAAGCTTATTCACATCATATAATATGATCAGTTTTATCACGCCGAGGAATATGAAGCGTTGGCAACCGAAATTCCCGGTCCCGCCGTGTGCACGTTGCTGTTTACTGGGGTAAGTAAATTATGAAACATTTGTAAAAGTGTCGTAACTGAACACGGTAACAAAATATTCTACTCTCAAAACAAGCGAACCTTTCTTCGGTTTATATGGATTACACAAGTTTGTTCAAACCTGGCAAACAATTCGCGCTTCCATGTAAAAAGGTCTATTCATCCAAAAGCAGATTTTACTTTAAGAACTAAATGGTGATATTATAATGCGAGATGCCTATATACTGTCAGAACATATCGTTACAGTCAACTCATTCCTCTGCGCCCCGCTACAGTTGGTCTTTACCACTCTCCCTGATTCTCTGATCTATGAATATTCATATGTCTATGCCGCCACTAAAGAAAATAACACTACAATTGTACAAATATTCCCCTAAAAAAATACAGTGTAATATAAACCAGCTCGAGAGAAGAAAGTGTTCCGCAGTAAGTCATTTCTTTCCTTTGCTTTTCCTGTATGTACAATTTTCATTACACACACACACATCATACAAAAGGTCCTTCAATTACAAAATTACACCCCATAGGTATTTTTTAAATCTGAATACATCTCACTTCTTGTTATTTTCGGTTCAGTGGTTATTATGCCCTACCCCTTCAGAACCGTATCACCAATCAGTGTCTAAATGTCAGCCTGACATTGCTCGGTGGCAAAAACTCACATCTCCATCTCCTTAAAACATGATTTGTCTCTTTCTTTCATTAGCCTACTCGCTATTATCTATGTATGGAATACTTATGTACGATGTGTGCTACTTTATGGTAATGGGAAGGAGCTCCGGCAGTTGATTGATGGTGAATTATGCTTTTTTGTATGAGAGTAACGATGATTGCCGGCACACAATGCTTTTTGAAGATGTCATTGACGAATGTTTATAATATTTTGGCTTTGTTTTTTGGTCTTGATGGTTCCACTGACATAAAACGCACAATATGGGATAGGGGAAATTCTTGAATCAATTCATACCAAGCATGTACATTGTACATACATTTGGCTGTTAACGCCGAGTGCAGAACATATACAAAAATTCTCATTATACACGGTGTTCCGGAAACTCGTAGATCAAGATGGAAATTCTTGAAATGACATTTGAAGACGATTTTGTGGTGTAACTCATTTTGGTTTAAGCATTAAATACTCGTAAGTATTCGAGTAAATTCGGGATTTTTTAGGTCAAATTTGAAGAAGAAAAATCAGTCATTTCAGATTTTTTTATTTATTAATAAAGATAATATTACAATATATATACACACATTTTTTAGTCTATACCACCTCATTACGCTGAGCCTGTTCGAGATGGAAGGAATTTAAACTAATTTTGATATTTTAATCTTGGAAGATGTAGTAAAATAAATTTTGAATAAAAATTTAAATAGATAATTAGAATGATTGAAATAAAAATAAAAGATAAAAATGAAATATAAAGGAAAAAGAGAAACAGAAGAAAGAAATGTTTTATGTATTTTGAAATGTCGTCGAGGCGTTGACCCGGCTTTAAAAGTTTGAGGTATGTTTTGTGCAATTTTGTATATCAAATGACCTTTGTATGAAAATGTGTGTAATTGAATGAAACCATTGCAATTTAGAAATTATGTCACGGACGGTCGAGCTGGTTCATGAATTGCAAAGCATTTATAGCGGAAATTTTTGTGTTGTTTGCGGTATGTTCTTTAGCGGCGGCGAAGAACAAAAAGCGGAATAGGAATATTGATGCGGAAATGTTTCTGCATTGAGGATCGAGTTTAGCTGTGTATTGTGTAAAGGTCCAACCACTTTAGTTGACGAAAAGAATTTTAAAACCAATAATATATTTATACATCAAAATGCTCTGATTAAAAACTGAAAATATTTTTTTTTTGGTTCTCTAATTGGTGAAGTTTCATCATTTTCTCACTTGCACTATGAGTTTCCTAACACCTTGTATGTATATTATCATTTTTTTTAAATATTCTAGCGTTTCTCTCTCCGTCGTCAATCTGCTCAACAAAGCATCCCCTTCATAAATCTTATTCACGAAAATTTCGTGGACCTCAACTTATTTTCAGTTTTTCTAACTCATAGTATTTTATTTAGAAATCAAAAACAGCAATAATAAATCTAAATACTCTCAGTAACCCCTGGTGAAATAATTTGATTCTGAATGTCGGCGTTAATGATCGAATCGGAATCACCAGGTACTTTCCAGCCTTATTCTTCCCTGTATCCTTATCTATCTTTAAAAATACCCCAATGGGAAATGGCGTAGTCCAGCCCAGTAACCGGGTAGTTGAGACCTGACCAATTTCAATTTTTAACATACCTACATTGAAATAAAAACCCTTATAACCACTCGAGCGCTTTTTGCCACATTATGGCACTATTTCCAAAACCTCCGATTGCTTTGTTGCCAAAATGTGGAAAATAAAAATAAAAATAAAAATTATCTGAAATTAATACACTGTTATTTCCTAAAGCACGCTAGCCGTAAAACAGAACAGAATTCTTCATAAATAGAGCTTTAAAAACTTCATAAACTTTTATCAATATGAAAGCCGTCATTTCTTTCGGAGTAGAGCCTTGACAACGAGTATTATTTTTTAAACTTTTTGTACATTTTCTTTTTTATAAAACTTCAAAACGATGTTAAAAGTTAAAACTTATACAACTTTACAAAATTTTATAACTTTACCAAACTTGTTTTTTAATATCTTACTTGTTCAGTGCATTGAACACGTGGCATTTTTTTTTATTTATTACTTGAAAAGGTTAAATATGAAATTAAAAATTGTGGACAAAGTTCAAAAACGAAAAATTACTAACCAAGTATAAAAAATGTAAAAAATCGAAAATCTATTGACACGAAAAATGATTAAGGAAAGGATGTATAAAATATTTGAACATTTCGTCAAATATTTTAAGTGAATTTTCACGTTCTGTTTAAGTCTTTTAGCGATCACTCGCGTATTAGAAGTGTTCTGGAACATGCCTAAGTTCCACTAACCACGAGAAAGTGTATACCTCAAACACACCCTTTCTCATGGTGCGTAGGTATGTTCCAGAACACTTCCAATAGTGACCTCTACAGTCTTATTCAAGTTCTGTTATTGTTTAGTTATTGGCCAGCTGATTCATAAAACTGAAATAATCACAGAAATTGAATAGAACGTTCACAGTTTTCACACATTAACTTCAAATATATCGGCCACCATAACACGGGCATGTGCCTAGTATGGCGGCCATAAATTCCACAATTGTTATATATTTACTATTCAAAGAATAAAGAAACATTAAAAAAAAAAAAAAAAATATTTGATGAATTGTACAAACTTATTTAAACAACCCATCCAAAGTATATATAATTATAATGTTATATGTGAATATGATTATATCTTCCAAATACATACATTTTATAGATAATATTTTTCATTACACGTTCCAGAATATATAGGTACTCTTAGTATCACCCTATTGGAATACCACCATCCAGAATATCACATTTATTTAATACTAGCAATGTACCTTATACATATAAAAATATCAAAACTATCAATAGCTTTCGTAGTGCAACCCTTTTGTATTTTGCGTGGAGTTTCGAATTTATCCCCATTTGTTTCGCTCTCCTTGACAATTCGTCTGATGGTACTTTCTGAAAAACTGCGAAAAAAATACAACTATGATAGCTAACAATAAATAAAATTAAATCATACTTAAAACATGTATGCGTGATTGAAAATATTATTATTTATAACAATATTTCATAACAAATTGTTATTATTAAAATAAAACTAAAAATATTTATACATATTTTAAAAAAAAAAAAAATTTCATTGTTACTTACAGTATTCTACATAAACAGTGTCATTGTCATTTCACTGTCATTTTGACAGTAAAATTGCCAGCCCACAATTTTTTTTGTTCCGTTTTTTTTATGTTTTCTACTCTTATTTGACAAAGTGTACAATTTAATTTATAGACCCCAGATTTTTTATTTAATATGTAATTTTTTTGGATAAAATGTATATAATTGTATTTGGTACATTTTTCGTTACAGAATTGGATATTTTATTATGAAAACATTATATTCCTCTATTTTTTTTTCAACTGAAATGTTTGTTGGGGGTATTTGTATATTCCACCGTTGGTTGACATTCCGAGTTGGTTGCGATTCGCGACTCTGACGAGGTTAGGTATTCCATTGTTCCCGGTCTCCCGGCGATGATGCAGTTTGTCGTTAGCGCTAACAAGGGCGTGTTTGCGTGCCGACGCGGCGCGGGCGTGGAATAACTCGTCGTATGTCAATATTAGCACAAACATCGGCACTGTGTCGTTTGCCGACAGCCACTGCCGTTCCCAGTTGTACGGCGCGCCCTGCTTTGCCTTTGCTAAATCAGCGGGAATACGTTCGTACCAGTTCTTATGTGAGTATGATGTATGTTCGTATGTGAGTATGATATACGTTCGTATGTGAGTATGATGTACGTTCGTATATGAGCGGCGTCTGCTATGTTTAGGGAGCGATGGTTGATTATTGTGTAATTTCACAACAAGAGAAAATCATTAGTAACATAGTGGCTTAGCGTACGAGTACGTGCTTTGTTGAATGAAATTTTCGGCGGTTCAAAATAAGCGGGCACATTTGACATGTATGGCAGAGTTCCATATGATATACACAGAATAAAGTCAACTCAACACCTCTGTAAAAAGTCATTAAAGCTTTGACTTATAACGAAATTATAACATAACCTAACCTAATGTAACCTATTTAAGCATTTTTTATATATACTTTTTTATCACTTTTCATGAATTTTCAAAGGAGGTTTTGAGTTCAATTCATTCTGAGTTATAGTGAGGCATGGAACTGGCACACGGAGAAAAATGTTAATCTAAAACACCATCATTTTATTCGTAAAAACAGTTTAAAACGGGACTGAAGTTCTTACGAACAAATTAACAGGGTTTCAATGTTTATTGGCGGGAAAATGTAAGAATAATTTGTTGGTATACGTATGAAATTACGTGTATACCAACAAATTATTCTTACATGTTCCCGCCAATAAACATTGAAACCCTATTAATTTGTTCGTAAGTACTTCAGTCCCGTTTATAACCGTTTTTACGAATAAAATGATCGTATTTTAGCATTTTCTCGAATAACATTTTTCTCCGTGCAGAGGACGGTCGAATGGGGGTTAGCGCAGCTACATTGACAACTAAGCAGAATCGTTACGACAAACTAAACATACTAAATAATCGTTGTTTGTCTATCATTATCGCCAGCACTTCGGACGCTCCTTACTACTTTATTATCAATTTTTCAATATTATATCAATGACGACACTAACAAATTAAATAACCTTTTGTATGTTAACATACAAAATAAGATTTTTGGGGATGCATTTTGGGGGGTGTTTTCAAAAAGGAAGAATTGGAGTGAACACGTGTCTTGAAGAGAACTACATTTTTGTAGGATAAAAAACATTGGTGTAGCCGTTTTGTGTTCATCATTTTGAAACGTCTAAGTTTTAACTATTTCGTTTTGTAAAACTGATTTTATTCATTATTTGCTGCTCTCTTTTTAACAAATTAATATTTGTTAGTTTATTACCTGTGATGTCATGAATAAATGTTAAAATACGCTTACTCAAAGTTTAACTCAATTATATTTCCCGCGCAGCCCCGAGAACCGATTATTACATGGAGAAAAATGTTATTCTAAAATACGATCATTTTATTCGTAAGAACGGTTAAAAACGGGACTGAAGTTCTTACGAACAAATTAACAGGGTTTCAATGTATATTGGCGGGAACATGTAATAATAATTTGTTGGTATACGTAATTTCGTACGAATACCAACAAATTATTCATACATTTTCCCGGCAATAAACATTGAAACACTGTTAATATTAAGAACTTCAGTCCCGTTCTTAACCGTTTTACCGCTACGTCAACAAACCAATTGGTCACCCCAATTGGTTTGTTGACTTAGCAGTAGTGCCCGGGTTCATGGGGGTGAGTTTCGTTATTGGTGGAGGATGCGTTTGCCCACCTACTACGTGGCGGACCGGATCGAGAGATATTGGTTGAGTATTTTATTCTGAGGCTTTTTACCTCTCTCCAGCACTGCAGTTGGAGGGATAGATAGACTTCTTCTTCTTCCTTTCCTTAAAAAGACCCTCCACGCAGAATACCCTAAGTCGACATGTCTTGAGGGAAATTATTTTCCTCGGGACCTCCTGTTGGAAACTAAAGTAAAAGAAGGTTGTTTTCTCAGGAAACCGAATAGTAGTTAACTGTATGATAGGTCTCTGATATTACTTACCCGATGCTGTTTCTGCACAAAGTACATAATTATATTATCATGTAAGCACTAATGGCTTAATACATATTGACTGCTTTTCTCCGGAAAACCAGAGAGAACTTTTCCATTTTTCTAATTGAAAAACGATGTTCGCGTAATGGACGACGATTTATCTCACTTTAGCTCAGAAAACAGTAGATATAGACCTCTCATCCAAAAAAGTATTTTTCTAAAAATATCTTATTTAATAAATCAAAACCAAAATTTTCTCTGGAATCATAATATTTGTAAATGGGTATTTAATTACCTACTTAGTTAATTATAAACCATATATTTTATGTATTTTTTTTATATTTTTTTATTTTAAATAAGGAATTATGCAATGTCCAAAGAGACATCTCAATGATACCTAAATCTTTTTCAAACTTTATTTTTGCAGGTAGGTATTATAAAATTGAAAAAAAATGCGATTAAGCAATTTAAAATAATAAAAACAAAGATTTCACATTTTAATAAAAATTAAAATGGCCACCATCTTGAAACGGAACCAGAACGTACATACAAATTTACAGACAGACAAAATACAAAACGGGCAAGGGCTCAAACGAGTTCTCTGTTTGTAACTACTGAAAAATAAACTGACAAAATTGTATTGCGGGCGTGTATGTGTGCCCAAAGTAATATCAGTTTTTTTTTCTTACTTCGTGTGAAATTGAAAATTGATCTAACATTCATTGGCCTCTCTGGCCCTATTAATGGAGAGGTCTTATGTAAATTGTCAAAAATAGTTTTCTTTCAAATCGGTTCAGATCACACTTCTACTGATTTTCTATTCAGTGTCTGTAACCCACTTTTCTACAAACTTCTCTTAAACTTAACCGACTGACATAAAGTACACTTTATAGTGGAATTTTTTACGGTTTCTTTATCCCTAAATGGTTTTGCCTGCCATCAATTTAAGTCGGTTTTTACTTTCAAACTGAATATTTTTATGAATGCCAGATACCATGGTAGACGTAAGAAGTAGTTACGGAAGGGAAACATTACCAAGTTTATGTCATTTGGTCAAATTGGCTTTTTAGCATTTCTTTGTAAAATGGTACAAATGCCGCACACCATCTTCTGGAATTTTTTTAAAGCTTTTAAGTTTTCAGGTTACTTCAGAACAAAAAACACTCCGGATTGTTAGTAGTTTGAATTTGCTCACAATAAAACATTTATACATTAACGTTTTTTTTTTTAAATTCTAGCCAGATGAGCTCGGTCCCACTGTTTATGGTTCTGAAGGAAATGCTTTGTCCCGCTTACGAATTAGAAAGAAGAAAGTTCGATAGACCCCTATTATATTTATAAAATAAGGGTTCAAAAAACCAGAGAAATGACAGAGTGTGTTTACAAGGGAGCCCGTAGTAACACTATTCATTACCATCTAATCAAGGGAACTGCTTTATTACGTAATGAAATGTCATGTAATGAAAGAAATGACAGTAGGTTTTAACCAAGCTCCAAACCTAATACAAAGTAACATGTCGGTCAACCAATGCCAAACTTCTTAACAAAAATATAACTTTACGTCAAATTAAGTACTTGGAAGACCTTCCACCAACGCCATCTTTCTTTCCCGCGTCCCGAGCATTTTTTTTTAAATAAATAAGTTATTTTATGATATTTAAAAATATTATTCATGTCTCCATATGTCACCTTTCAATTTAATTTTGTTGGCTGATAATATATCTTTATTCTCTATCTTAGCAGTATAGTATGTACAAGATTAATTAGTGTGATCTATATACTAATAATCCTTCAAATTTTTCATTTTCTAATAATTCTCTAACTTCTTCATATTCTTCTTGTAACCCAATCTAACTATACATCATTTTTTTATTATAGAAGAATTGGATGCACCGTATTAAAAGCAGGCAAAACATAATTTATCTTTATTCTTTATCTTTATTTCCTATCTTGATTATTGTGACTTATAACTAATTATGCCTTAAATTACTCTTTTCCAATAATTCTTTAACTTCTTCATCGTATTCTTGTAATTCAATCTAACTACATATAACTTTTTTATTGTAGAAGAATTGTGTGCATAACACAGGGATTGCTTACTTGAATGTAGGTATATATTCAAGCAAGTTTTGAATAAAATAAATCGATATTAAATTTTTAATTTCCAAAATTTGATACGGGGAATAATCGATCTTTCTCATTGGAACCTCCCTGTATAGTTGCAATCATTTTTAAACTTTTATTCTCAGCCGCTGGTCAATCGCTCTTAAATAAATAAACAAATATTACTGTAATGCTGGGGCCGCATCTGTGCCTATGGTCACGAAGCTTCGCGGAAACGTATTCTTTTTTTCTTTTTTCAAATTAAACGAATAGCTTTTTTTCAAATTAAAATAATACGTTTACGCGAAGCTTCGTGACGATAGGCGCAGATGTGGCCCTAGCATTAGAATAGTTTTTTCTTATATTAATAACGAGCAGTCATATGCTAAAATCAAATACCAGCTTACACTAGGAAAGAGTATAATAATGCACAAAATATATAACCTGCAAATTTTTTTGATCATGTAAAATATGTAAAAAAAGTAATACTAACTTATAATCATAAATATTTTTTATAGAAAATGAATGGATTATAAGTTGTCCAGAGGCCCTAGCACGCTTGCTCTATAACGATCGATAGGATAACTATCGGTAACTTCTCATAGTTCCCTACGACAACTGCAGATCGCAAACGAATAGGTGACAGTTCACAATGACTAAGTGTCCTTAATATATTCGATATCAACTGTCGTTTGTAAGTTTGAGATCTGCAGTTGTCCTAGGGAACGATGAGAAGTTACCGACAATCGGTCGGTAACTTCATATCGAGCGACCGTGCTAGCACACCAGATATCGATATTGAGTTGTGTAAATTGCATACGTGAGTTACGCTGGGCCAGCGCTTGAGTGTTTTACCAGAGAATACCGGAAATTAGTCATTTTTACAAAAAAACATAAATTGATTTTTAAAGATTGTTATTTTATCTAGTACACGCAGTGTTAAAATTTTGAAAAACTACTTAAACGTTGGTCGTTGGCAGATTTGTTCAATTTTCAAACGATAGATTCTATTAAACAACACAAATTTCCAATCATATAATCATACAACAAAATAAATCATCATATAATCTAGTCAACACAGTTTTCAAGATTTAAATTTTAGGCAAATTAAAATCATTAAAAAATGAATTCGATAACGTGTTTTGTGACAAAAATACCTCAGTTTTTCTATTTATTTAAGGTCTTACAAACTAAAATATTTCAGAATTTTTTACATACTTATTTTGTTTAGACATTATTGAAAAATTATAAATTATTTTGATCAAAAATTAATTTTAAGAAGTATATAATTTTCATTAATTAACCATCTCCCGTTTGGTAATTTTTATGGCAGTTCGAGACATAAATTCTCGCGATTCATTAGCCGCTGAGATGCGGCCGTGCAAGGTTCTGTGTTCGCGTCGCTCTTAATGACAACATTTTGCATTAAATTTAAAACTAATACCGTTTAGCTTCATGGTTGTAAAAACATCCACGCGCTGCGCTGTTAACAAAACGGAATAATGGATTGCTCGATATTACTTCTTAAACCATGCATGTCACTGATAGTGTGGTAAGCGAACAATGCAGCGCTTTCACGACGTGATTACCTCCGATTGGCCACTCGTACTCCAATAGCTGACACGGACCCTTTGACCACCAGCGAAGTGATGCAGAGCTAAAATGCAATTCATGCCGTTTCCGATTGCCGTCAGCCCCCGACTCAGTGTTCGCTTCTCACTTTCTGATAAATAATCTTAAATATATATAAATGATGGAGATGAAGATTGTTTAGTAAACCTGTAAGTACAAAGTCTTGCGTTTTTATTTATACTCAAAAAACCTTCTCCAGCAGATTACAAAGGTATTATAATTATTCCCAGTTCCAAGCTTCAATTGCAGAACTAAGATAGGGTTATTCTGTCAAGAACACTGCACCATTATCCTACAACACAAAGGCAGGCCCTGAAAAACGTTTCCATCTTTGTTTCAAAAGCTCCGAGGGGATCTTCACCTAATTGGGAGTCTAATGAGCCGATCCTGTTTTAATGAGGAAAGAAGGAAAAAGAGCGGATACTTTATAAATAGATCATAATTGTGCAAACTTTGTGAATATGAAAAGTTGTAGAGTCACGGAGGTAACCGTAAGCATTTTTTTCATTATGATGTTTGAAATCGTTGTATCTCCCTTACTATTGTAGTGAGAAATTTGATATTAAGGGGGTATTACCAGAAAATGGCGGAAATTAGTCCCTTTTAAATGAAATTCTAGATGGATTGATTCTTTTTTACAAAAAAAACATAAATTGATTTTGAAAGATTGTCATTTTATCTGGTACACTCAGTTTTAAAATTTTGAAAAACTAAGTGTATTAATTATACTAAGGTTTATACCGTTGGTTTTAGCAGATTTGTTCAATTTTCAAACGATAGATTCTATGATTAAACAACACAAATTTCGTATCATATAATCATACAACAAAATAAATCAATACATAATCTAGTCAACACAGTTTTAATTTTTTAAATTTCAGTTAAATTGAAATCATTAAAAAATAAATCCGGGAACGTGTTTTGTGACAAAAATACCTCAGTTTTTCTTTTTATTTTACGTATTACAAACTAAAATATTTAAAAAAAAATTACACACTTATTTTGTTTAGACATTATTGAAAAATCATAAATATTTATGATAAAAAAATACTTACACGAAGTACACGATATTTAATAATTTATCATCGTGCGTTTTGAGCATTTTTAATGCTTACTTGAATGTAGTTATGTATTAAAGCAAGTTTTGAATGAAATAAATCGATATTAAATTTTTAATTTTTAAAATTGGATATGGGGAATAATCGATCTTTCTCATTGGAACCTCCCTATATAGTTACAATCGTTTTTAAACTTTTATTCTCAGCCGCTGGTCAATCACTCTTAACGGTGTTAGTAAGAATATAAAACACCACGCTTTATATTAAAATTTAAAAATTAACCACGAAAGAAGTAAAATGTACACCTTTATGAAACCAAAGTTTTAGATCGCAATTTGAAAAAAAAATTATGAAACTCTGGGAATTTTTAATTATTAATTTTTACCTATATTTTTTTAACTCTTTATTTAAGTACTGAGTTGTATTATAAAGCCCTTTGAGCATGTAAATAAAATTATAAATGCTGATGCATTGAAACAACAAAAATCTCCGGTGATTTTAGACAAAGAGCAAAGTTTAAAGCCAGTCGCAAGGCGATGTAATCCTGCAATTCCACCACCTTTAGGATAGAGAAATTTCCTTAGACCTTCTTAGTGGCTCAGAGAGAATTCTTGGAATTCCCAAGTAAGGCATAACTCGCGGAAGTCGGTCTCAAAAGGATTAAGGTACAGGAAATGGGCGTGGTAACCAGGCAAATCTATCGGGAAATGGGAATCAAGGGGTTAATCAGAACGTCGATAACTGTGTGGAGATATCATTTAATAGTTCGCCTGCATAATTTTATATTGGGAGATGGAAAAGGTCGTACATTTAGATTTGTGGTTTCTTGAATTTAATATTGAAAATGCGAAGAGGGTTGGACGAAGAGTGTGTATTTTGTATGTATGTTAGTGATTATTGATGATCGTTGTGGAGGTATTGATTTTGATTTTATCGAAAACTAATTTTAATTGTCAAAACATTTTGTTTTTGCAACAAAATATTTTCAATTTACATTTTCAACAAACTTCTATTACCTACACATTGAGCGGCGTATTACCCGACTAAGCAGAGGTGCCGAATGGAACATTGACGCTACTTCCTCGGAGCATCTTCCATTGGAATACCTACTTATAGAATAAGGACAGCACACATACTTGACGCCTGTGCTCTAAAGATTGCAATCCGCTTGTTAAGATTGACGAATCTATCAAATGGACCGCCAATTTCTACACAGAGTCAAGTGTTCTTTTCGGGAATTTTTGGGCTCCAGACCAGAGGTGGCTGCCAAATTCAACAGTCCTATAAACCAATAAATGATGCGTCATGACCTAGTATTAGAGTATGCCCCATTATTTTATTTGTTTCATTCTATTCAATTCAGTTTAGATCACAGATTCTTTCCTTTACCTACGCGCACGCTCCAGAACCAACTACCATTATGATATTTTATGAAAACAAAAACATAAATTTCTTAATGGAAAACTTACTTTTCAATGTTTTCCTTATTTACCTTGGTAAAATTTCATATGGCATCGTAAACTCACATTTTGTGCGCATGATAATATATTATGATATAAGCTGAGTGGAAATTAAAAATACTTGGAAATAACACCGGTGAATTTATCCTGGCGAACTAAACAGATAAGTTGTGAATAATTTACTAAGGCAATCTACGAAGCAATGCAAAATTATGTGTTTTTTTTTTATAAATTTGATCGCTTAGAAATATCATAGATGTTTGGAGGTCACGTCGTGGCCTCCAACGAAGGAGTGTCGGATGTTATGTTGATACTTAATGATACTCGAGAATAATTACTTTGCAAAGTTTATTTATTGTTTATTTATAATAATAACAACTTAGTAAAAATTCCCACGGCTTGGACTGCAGGTAGGTGGGTCACTATACTAAGTACTGGAATAAGTATATTATGTTTTGTTGATAGACTGACTCGCAAGGGACTGCTGAAGCCTTATGTAGCCGACTTGTTTAGTAGCTACTGGAAAGGCAAGCAAATTTCAGGCGAGATCCTTTGCGAAGGTTCGACGCGGTACTGTAAATTATTGATTGCAGCTCTAGACCTTTCCAGTAGGCGGAGAAATAATAATTATTCCCGCGCGTGCCGCTCGGCGTATATCACGGCGTATGTAGTTAGATCGCCACAGATGATTTAATTTAATGCTACGAGTAGAACATATCCTAGCCATTGAAAAAAATTGTTTTTTTTTAATAGCTAGCTGCGCGGATTATGGTACCTAAAAAATTGTTTAAATCAAGGTAATTGAATAGCCTAAAATTATACACTCCTTTATATTCATTTTTCCACGACATTGGCCACAGGCAACAAATATAGTTCGTCGTTTTGTTTATGTGAATATTGCATCTTTTAGTAGTGATATTTTAAATTCCCGCAAAAAAGTTCCATTTTGTGAGTCATCAATTGTATCCGCTGCGGCTATAGATCATAGCTGTGTTTTGATGTTTTTATAACATTGTGTTGAACTGTTTATGTACAGTAGCGAAACTATAGGGTGGCAGGGCTGGCAAAATGCCACGGGCCCCGTGGGGGCCGGGGCCCCGGCCGCTGCGGGGCCGCGAGTTCAGAAGTAACCTAACATTTTTAACAAAATTTAGTAAAAATTATAAATTTTATATGAGTACATAAAAACAACTAAAGTTAGACACAACTAAAGACCATGTACAAATTCAAATAAATTATTAAGATTTAAACGCATTCATAAGAAAAGGATGTCGTTTACTTTTAGAACGCATCCATTGGTTGCTGAATTTTTTGTCGCGGTAGTTGGCTGCTATCGATGCAGCCTCTAAAGCACTTCACTCCAAAGCCATCTATCTTTCGAATGCAACGTTTGAAAAGTTGTCTGGAAGAATTGGAAAGGTATCTACATGAATTTGAAAATTCAAAAAAGGAAGCAAGTAGTGTAGCAGAAAAGTGGTCCATCAAACCTGAATTTTCTAAAGACCGTCAGAGGAAGGTGAAACGCCATTTTCACTAAATTTGCGAAGTTGAGCGTCTCCAAGATCCGGAATGGTTGTTTAAAGTGAACATATTTTATCGAGTATTGGATATCATTATTAATTAACTGAAATCGCGTTTCCTTTCAATGAATGAAATTGTTTCCAATTTCAGTATTTTGACATATATAAAAAAAACATATCTGAATTATTTGCCAGGGAAATTCTCAGTTTTCGGTCCACCTTCAGAGACGAAATAGAAAAGGCTTCGTATATTGGAGAACTTGCTGATTTATCAATAATAAAGAATCATTTTATGTCGTGCAGCTTTCATGAGGTATGAACTGCATTAATGTTATTTGTTACAATTCCTGTGAATACAACTAGTGCCAAAAGGTCGTTTTCGAAACCAAAATTAATAAAATCATATTTAAGAAACTCAATGGGACAAGACAGGCTATCTAACTATTCTATCTATTGAAAATTCAATGGTCCGATCATTAAACTTTGATACTTTTGCGGAACAGAAAGCTCGGAGAAAAGCATTTTGTTATTAAATATCTTGTAAAGAAAAAAATGTTATTTCATTATACCTACATAGGTAATACCTACGCTTTTGAAAATATTTTTTTTATATATTTAACAAATATGCACACAATATTAGTAATACTGTCGTGTAACTTCCTAAGTTATTTATAAAAAAAAAAACAATTACAACGCGACTGTGATTTTTACTGGGGGGGGCCCCATCCAATGAATTTGCCACGGGCCCCCGATGGTATAGTTTCGCCACTGTTTATGTATATGAGATATGAGCGACAATCATATTAACAAGTGTGACTGCGGCTCTAGAGACAAAGAAACCGGGAAGAGACCAGAATAAAGTAGTCACAACGTGAGTCTGAGGCCTACCTTCCCAATCTCCTAGGCATATAAGGCAATTCAATGTTCTATTTTTTGACGCAATCCGCAGCGTTCGGAAGTGTTTAAAAAATTCTCGCAACCATGAGCCTCGAAAAAAACAGTATCAGGTCTGTAAAAACTGATTTAATATTCAAAATCTCCTTTTACTTAAATTACGAACAGCTTTTCGGTAATGGTTTTATTGTAGAGTGTGGAAAATTAAATTTTTTAGATAAAAGTTGTTGATATTTGGCCTAAGCTTTTTTGGCGATGTTTTTTTCTTGAATAAACAAAAACAGGCGTTTAGTGTTAAAGGGGAATTTGAATCTCATCGCCATCTAAATAAGAAGGTGTTCTTCATTTCTACTGAATTCAATCTACTTTATTCCTTACTCTACCAGTTCCATTCTTATTTTCATACAAATTGTTAAATAAAGAGTCTGTTCACGATTCATATCGGTATCCAGAAAAATCGTCTGCTATTTTAGGATGAACATAGACTAGATTCTGTAGTGTTATGGGTATTTATTGTTACGGTGTTTATGTATATCGTACCGCATATTTATTTGTTATTATTATGTTTCCCATTTTACATCGTATAGTTTTATGTTATCGTAAATGGAGTCGAGGAATATGTTTCACTCGTTTATGTGAAGGACTTTACCATCGGCCAAATAGACATTGCGTTTGTATTCAAATTAAATGTTCTCCGAATTACTCCAATTCCCATTTTCACTCAACGCGTAACTTCGAAAACAGATCGATTAATTTTATTAATAATACGTGGTCGTTTGGTGTGTTGTATCGAAAATTTGTTAATACATTAATGCAATCACACTTCATTAATTTCTTGCGATTTATTACACCTCTTGGCTAAGTTACCGAAATAACAACTATTACCATAAAATATATCGCAAGTCTCTCTAAATGTAAACATTTTATTCGTGATATTTTACGCACAGTGAGAAATTTATTTATTTTGTACATTGTAGGTAAGTACATTAGGTATTTATAGAAAAATATATTAGGTTTTGACATTTTTTTAAAAATAATAATTACATTAAGTCCACCAAATCTTGGCTTAAGGAATTATTAGAAAAGAACTGTCTTGTGTTTTTAAATACACCACCATAGATATTACTGTAAATATTCTAAACCACGGAAGTCGCTAATAACCTTTTACCCTAAACCTAGTTCGCCTCAGCACAGGATTTCCTAGTGGGGATGATAAGGAAAATATTCTGTTATCTGCTTTTTTTATCTTACATATGTATTATATTATCTTAATGACACAAAAATGCATATAAAACTTAAAGGAAAGATATACCAGACTATTGTTAGACCCGCGATAATGTATGGCTCCGAATGCTGGACCATGTTTTTATTTATTTGCAAAAACAGTACAGAAACCAATACATTGCAAAAGCGGTAAACAAAATTACTATTAAATTTTGACAAAATAAATTCATTTAAATTAGAACAGAAATTTTATACATAAGTTCACAGTTGAAACATATATAATATTTCGCGTTTAAAATCGTTATATGACATGTGGAAAATATTTAAGTTACCTGCAAGGAATTTAATTACCCTAGAGAGTCTTCACAAGGGCATCACCACTGGTAAGTTAGTTCTTCACCTGAGAAGAATTAAAAGTCTGTGTTGGCGGCCTCGCGTGAAATTATCCGGGACACAAAGCCCTATTTTAGCCAGAATATCTGATATTCATAGTAAACCATTCAGAAGCTTATAAGCCATCAGCAGTAATGTGACGTTCCGCCTGGAACTAAGGCTGCAGGTACTGCAGGTACAACTCCTACTCTAGGCAACTCGAAACAGCAGAAATGCGAATGCTTAGATGGTCGGCAGGAGTATCACTAAAAGATAATATTAAAAGTTCACCCATTAGTGGTAGCCTGGGACTTACAGTTGAGATAGAATGGTCACATAAGACAGAGACGCCAGCCCACACAGTGAAGCAGGTAATGTCTATGGAGCCCCATCGACAGTCATCCAGAGGAAGACCAAATAACTCCTGGATGACTCAACACTCAAAAATTCTACAGAGAAACGGCTTGGATGAAAGCGATACTCAAAACCGAAGACGATATAACCTGAGAACGAGAAGAGCCGACCCCAACAGCCCATCTAGGCAAAGAATTCAAAAATTCTACAGAGAAACGGCTTGGATGAAAGCGATACTCAAAACCGAAGACGATATAACCTGAGAACGAGAAGAGCCGACCCCAACAGCCTATCTAGGCAATGAATTGGGCAAGGAAGAAGATGGTATTATCAAGGGGATGGTAACGTTAATTCGGCATAATAAAGGCCCATTATTAAGAATTTTTTTAGACGCTGAAGGTAATACAAATTTATTTAATTGATCGTAACATTAGTAACAACATACAAACAAAATTTCCTTAATTTTTTAAAAGAAAATATAAATAATTAAGCCGATGGCAGCAAATCTTCAAATAAAAATGACCTCATTGGACTTTCCTAATGTATTCTTGGGAGGATTTTTTTTTTGATTTTTAAATTTAGAAGTGAAAACACCGATTTTCGTCTAAAAAATGGGCCTATTTATTATTGTAAAACTAACAATTATGAAAACTCCCAGCGTTACCTGGTCATTCATGTAAGAAATTGGTATACAAAATTTCAAAAGAATCGGTCGAGTGGATTTTGATTTAAACTGTTCACCGGCTTTAAGAATGTCAAGTGTCAGATAATCGCTTTAAAGCTTTGCATACCCGAAAATCCATAACCAAATATGAAATTTTTATTCAAGTTTCAAGTTCTATATCATAGTTAGTTTTGCTCCGATTTGTTTCAAATTTTGACACAACAATCTTAAGATGTTCAATCATTTGAAACAATTAAAAAAATTAAATACGTTACCATCCCCTTAATGTAAAAAGTATTTTATATAATGTTATTGCATTAGTAATTAATTATAGTGAAAACGTAATAATATTAAAAATACAAAAAATTATATATAAATATGTATGCTTGTAGTTTTTTGGGTTCTAGAATTTTATAACCTATCCGTACAGACCATATACCTAACACCTATCCCATTTTCTAGGGGATTATTTAGGTGATAAATCATTTTTTGTCAGAAAGACTAACAACCCCATTTTTGAACATAACCTTTTATTACCACGGTAAGCGGAAAATGTTACTTGTGTCGTGATGGAGGATTTAGCCAGCCGAGGAATCGAACTCACAATCCTTACAGACTACATACCTAACACCTATCTCATTTTCCCCTAGAAACCGGAGATTATCCAAGTGATTAATCTTTTTTTTTTAAAGAAAGACTAACAATCCCATATTTGAAAATACCCTTATATGACCACGGTAAGCGGAAAATGTTGATATGCTAACTAAAAAAAACACTGAAAGAATTATATTATTGCATCAACATCCCTGTATTCCGGGATAAATAATTGGATATGATTCAAATAGGGTGTGTTACAGAAACTCATGTTTAAAATGTAATAACATTATTACATATAGGATTAAGTTTTCGAAAAAATACAAGTTTACAAGGTTTGTTACATAATAAACGACCACATAGACTTTAATATAGGTAATCCACGAAAAATGACAACCAAGCTCCAGTGTAATATACCATTCAGGGTTGCTTTCCATTGGACGAGGATTTTCCACCTGAACCATTTGATGTGCGGCATTTAAGACTAATTTATCAAAGTCGCGTCTGTAATTTATTTTATTTGTGAGCTAACAAAGAATACGAGCGATCAGCTCGAACGTAATATCGACACAATGTGCATAAAATCAACAAACAAATTGCTTGTTAATATGGTGAATTTCAATTTTTCGCTGTCATCCATTTGACTACGAGAATGTTTAATTTATGGTTTAAATAAAAAAATATTATGATATGCAGATTTATGCTCAATTATACGTTGTCAATAGATGTCTCCGTAGTTCCATTAATTTATCAATATTTTAATTAGTATATTCCGGATTTACCATGATGGCAATTTTTTTCAATATAACAATATTACAGATTCCTGTAATAGCGTAGTAACCATTTTCTTTTATTCATAAAAATAAAAATAATTGAAAGAACACATTTTGATGGGTGTAAATTTTAATTACAAATGCCTACTTACATCGACAAGTAGGTACATAATTTGATCTATATACATTAAAATCACTACCCAAACAAACTGTATTTTTACGTTATTTATTTTCTTTAAATAATTATAATTAACTGTCATAAAAATTCCAAATTTGCCTTCAAAATGAAAAAAAAAAATTCTTTACCTGTACGTCATCATTTAAAACCAAAATAAATAAAATGTCACAAATCCGTACTAAATATTTAATACATAGTTTGACTTTAAAAAAAACGAGTGTGCTTTAGACAAAACGACTGAAGTAAATACTTCTTTAGCTCCATCTATATGTATGTCCATATGTATGTTTATATGTATAAAATATGTACATGTTTAAACATATATTAATTTTCTACAAACATTTATTTAAATTTATTATCATTCGCCTCGCCCGATCAAGCCGTGCGCATCGACATCCGCTCCCCACCGCGTTTGGCGCGTCACTGGTATTTCAAAATACTGACTGAAATATTTCACGCACTGGCTATGAGAGGAAAAGAGAAATAAAATGTGCGCGCGCACTGCTCTCTCTTGCTTCTACAGTGAGCCCGTTCGCCTCGCAACGCATTTCAATTTCCGTTACACATTCGCCAGCTTATCCCCCAAGTCAAGCGTGCGTAAAGAAGTATTTACTTCAAAAAGTACTATTCAGTTTGGTTCGGTATTTTGGCCTCAAATCGAAAATGAAGTTTTGTATGAAGCGGGCAGAATCGGGCCGCGCAGCCGTTCCTCTTAAGAGGCGGCTCTCCGAATTTCTACCGATTTCTTACATATTTTCCTTAAGCGTTTGAAGTTTTTAAGCTCTAAAAAAATAAATGTTATTCTTTAATATAGTATCTATACATTCCCCACGCCGAAACGGTAATTATTTGAAATTCCCTCGATAGAAATAAATCGCAAAGTATGTTCCGAATATAATTATTTGCACGTTTGTTTCTGTTATTTTATACAGGGTGTTAAGCATCGTACTTGAGCCAGTGATCCTGACATTATTTGAAGTAAAAAATGTAAATAAAATTTTTGGTCTCCGATGACATTTTTTAAGTTTTTTTTTTTTTTCTACAAAAACGTAGAATTTAGTAGGTATTGGGAAGTTAGGGGCCGGGTGAGGGGTGAGGGGTTCGTTGGTTATTTGGCTTAGAGACTAGTGACGACATATGGAAGAATTTTTTTTTCCATTGATTTTGATGAAAAATTTTTAAAAAAAGACATCTAAAAATTCACCGGAGAACAAAATATCATTTACATTTTTTACTCCAAATAATGTCACGAATCACTGGTTAAAGTAACTCAAGTACGATGCTTAACACCCTGTATGTAAGTTATATGAATGAAAAAAATCACAATGTTTCTTTAAATGCTGCTTAACACAACTCCCACGGATTTTTGCTCTTTTCAAACGAGTCGTGTTTTATTAAACATTTTCACAATTTTCGCTTGAATTTTATCGTTTTTACCACCGATCTTGTGCTAGTTTATCTTGGAAATTAGGTAGATAGATAAACTTTACAATTCGTCTTTTTAATTGCTTATTTCTCAGACTCCATTTTAAATTTAAATAATATTTCCATTATGCGAAAAATAACATCCATTATCAAAAGTAGGTATATTCAAAAACCTTTCAAGCAAATTGTCTTTAAATATTTAACACATCCTTTTGGAATTGGTTAATGTCGGTTCTGGAATCCCTTATATTATATTATCCAAAACCGCAGTTAAAAGCACCATTTTAGTCCCTGATGGATCCAAAAACATAGCATGCTTTTAGTATCTACACAAAAATATCCATACATTATTATTTAGTAGAATCTTAAACTCTACTAATTGTCTCGGCGAAAGTGTAAACGGAGAAATGGGTGTCCTTTTATGATAACAAGGGCATTAGAGGAGCCGTCCAAAAGGTTCGTTGTTAATATATTTACATTTTTCACGTAATTTTTTTCAGAGATTTTTAAAAAATAAGGAAAATGTTCCTGGGAGATACTTCAGAATGTTTCATTATCATTGCGGGTAAAACACGGCATTTTTAAGGGCATACTTGAAACATTATGATCAACGAAACATTAAAAATTATGATAACTCTACACGGAGAAAAATGTGATTCGAAAAAACGATAATTTTAATAGTAAAAACGGTTAAAAACGGGACTGAAGTTCTTACGAACAAATTAACAGGGTTTCAATGTTTATTGGCGGGAACATGCAAGAATAATTTGTTGGTATACATAATTTCGTACTTATACCAACCAATTATTCTTACATTTTCCCGCCAATAAACATTGAAACACTGTTAATTTGTTCGTAAGAACTTCAGTCCCGTTTTTACTATTAAAATGATCGTTTTTTTCGAATAACATTTTTCTCCGTGTATGAACATTGAAAAATAATAAAAATCAAATCAAATCATTATATCCAAAGAAATTATAAGATAATGGAAACATTTTTTTAATTCTTTCTCGCTAAACTGCCAAAGCAGTTTGTCAGCAGGCCAATTTCAAAATATTATTTATAACACTAAGGGGGTTTCTCACCATCCCCGTAATAGCTTAACCATACTATAAAGTTTATTTTCTATTTACGTTTTACGGTTTATTTATTTATTAACTCGGTGTTTATTATTCGGTACTCGAACCTCTGAAAAGTAGCTACCTATTTTAATAATATTCGTTACAGTATGGATAAGCTATTAGGAGGATGGTGAGAAACCCCTTTAGAAGAATAACATCACAAGTGACTAGAATACAAAAAAGATATGATATTGACAAAATATGACGTTTAAATAAATGGTGGCAGTGGCCTAATTGGTATGGCGTTTGTCCTGGTAGACGAGAGGTTCTGGGTTCGAGTCCCAGTTGCGACCGTTATCGTTTATTGTTCGTGTTAATTGTTATTTTTTCATATTTTCGTTTAGAGTATTATTGTTATAGTCTCCTGCAATGACAGAATACAAAGGTTTAAATACACATTTAGATATAATTCAGGCAACATATACTCAAACACAGTCGCAGGCATATTTTTATATAAGGTTACAACTAAGAGTATGGATATTAGAGAGACGGCATGTGAAGTGTGCCCGCGCGCTCCAAGTGTGCCTTTTCGAGAATTCTACCCACACGGCTGACATTGGCTGTCACCATGTAAAATGGCTGCTGTCATAAAAATGTCGGAACGTATTAAACGGCCAAAAACCAGCGGCTAATGTAAGCCGTTTGGGTAAAATTCTCGAAAAGGCACACTTAGAGCGCGCGGGCACACTTCACATGCCGTCTCTCTAATATCCATACTCTTAGGGTTACAAGCATTAAGTCAGTGGATATTAAGGTGCTTAGAAATAATATTATTATAAAAAATCTTGATCTATTAACCATTTTTCAGATTTTTTTTAGTTGAGTGGTGCAATTTTATTCGCAATAATTATAAGCGTATAGAAGATAAGTGAATGTGGGCTGCCCGTAAATAGATGTAATTTTTGGAATGGAGATACCTTTATTTTGATGTTCGATTTTCGCGTCGCAATTCCCCAGGTATATAATGTATTTATTCAAGTGTAAATAAGTAAACAATTCAAAACAATATTATTCACAGTAAAGCCGGTTGCCTGGGTTTTGGATTTTGGAAACTGAAATTAATGAAGCGAGCTGAATTTACCGGATGAAGGAGTCTTTTCAAACATCGGCATAAAATCGCTTCAGAAATAATTCGAATCGTTCTACCCTTGTACGAATGCCACTGAAAAAATTGTAATATCATTTTATTCAATGTTATCACTCTTTCGAAAAATTCTGGTAAGGCAACGATCAGTGTCCGTGAACGCTTTAAAATTGTCAAAATTGACAAAATAAAGATATATTTATCAATAATATTAATAAATTAGTCGGCTCTTAAAAGTTCAATAAAGTAAATAAATTTAAAAACTTGCCACGTTTTTTTAGTAACATAATGCAGTTCCAGCTGCTTGATGGGAACACGGGTTTACAAGTCAAATAGCACTTTTATAATCACCACAGATTATAAAAGTTATGGCACGGTGACGGCACAAAAAATGCAACATACGTTTATGCAGTTTATGCTCACACACTAAATTATAGTGAGACAAATGATGAGTAAACCGGTTTACGTATGTCTGCTTCCACCAAAGGTAAAACGTAATAATTTTCTTGTATCTTCCTCACTCATATTAAGAAATGAGATGCCACTGAGAATTATTTTTTAATTTTGTTTTTATATGAATACCGCACAAGAGTAGCAACTACTCCCGTCTGGTGCCAGTGAGACTATGGCTTCCCCAATTGGACTATGTTGGGACACTGAAGGTAGCAGGGGGAGGAAGGAGATATAGAATTATAGAATAAAGAGCTTACTTTTATTAAAATCGATGATCGATGATCCGTGCAGTTATCCAAACGATTTCAATTAATTAAGGTAGCGACAGACTCGCAGCTCACATCAAAAAGTTATTTATAACACAATAGCGCTCGCCATACAATCCCATGAGACCCGCCAGACGTAAAAAGATGATGCGCTGTGATCGCGGTTTGAATCTTCGCTAATCGGAATTATTTTTCGTATTCGCTACAGTGGCGATATCAGAAAAGTTATGCGACCCCCTCTCTACCGTCAACAGGAGAGGGGGTCATTTTTAATACACGGAGCATGCATGGAGCTGTCAAGTTAACATATCCAGTACAAAGAAATGATATTCTCTCGACCGCTTCCGATTTCAACTGACCCCTTCTCCTGCCGTAGGAAGGAATATTTTATAACGTAGTGTGTCGGTAGAAAAGATACTTATAACGCAGTATCTTTTTGATGTGAACTTCGCGTTTGTCGCCCGCTTAAATCTTTCAAGTGTTCAAATTAAAATTTTAAAACTGTGAATGAAAGTAGGTAGCAAAAAATTATGTAATTATCCATGTTAAAATATGAATGTACAAGATCTTACCTATGACTGGATGAAACGGTCGCGAATGAACCGAGACTCAAACTTGGGAACTTTCGTGTAGATTTAAAGGGGCGACCATGGAACTAAGATTCTAGGGAACCGGCATACTGTGTTGTATCGTACGGGAACCGATGTAGCCAGGGCAGCTGGTAGGAGCGGGGTATTGCGGCCAGCGTGCGGGGGGAGGGCGGTGGTTTAGAGATAAGGGCCGGACTTTGAATGGGAATAATTATTATATATATATTTTTTTTAAACGTTTGTTTTTTTATATCACACTTTGGACATACATTATTATATCCCATTGCGCAACCGATTTGGGCCGTCAGGCCGGACTGTGAATGGGAATAATTATTTTATTTATTTTTTATTAAAAACACGTTTGTTTTTTATATCACATTTTGTACATAAATTATAATATCTCATTACGCAACGTATTATTAGCTGAACAATAAATAGCGGTAAAAAGTGAAAAAAATGCTAAAGTTGTAGTACTCCGCTTACTTTTGATGCGCCGCATCCAAAAAATTCGGCAGGGGAAAAAGACAGGAGTAAAAAATCAGCTAGTACATAATAAAAAATACAGAAATTTATATGAAAATTATACACAACAAAAAATTGTTCGTGAAAGCAAGAAACACATTCATTTTATGAAGCTTATTCTGGTAATATTGAAGATGATAAAGACAAAATATCATAGTATAATGAAAATAAGATAAGATACGAAATTTAATAATAATTCAGAATAATATAAATAAAGCAAAAAGTATGTATGTTTATTATCAGATCTGTAGGTTGCGTTGGGGTTACTTAATAATTTTAATTAGTTCCTCATCTTCGTGTTTAGTTAGCCATAATTTGATGTATTATTTAAACTTTTATGATGTTTTAATTGTTAATGCTTGAGTTTTAGCAAA
This sequence comes from Limnephilus auricula, assembly GCA_951813805.1. Classification (NCBI taxonomy): domain Eukaryota; kingdom Metazoa; phylum Arthropoda; class Insecta; order Trichoptera; family Limnephilidae; genus Limnephilus; species Limnephilus auricula. The sequence goes on along the minus strand of OX638389.1, from coordinate 41,000,281 downwards.
GGAGTGCTCGTTATTAATATAATAAAATAAATATTTACAGTTTTACAGTGATAAAAAAATATAAAAAGAAAAAAATTAATAATAATTTAAAAATTATGAAAGCATAATAAAATAATTGTGAATAGTGGTCTAATACCAAGTCGATACTGAGAGTATCTTCCATTCTGGGAATGTGCCGCAAATATACCTAATGTTAAATTCAATTGTGAAAACGCAAATCAATCGAATCATTTTTATCTGCGCGCGCCGGGATTTGAGCCCGCGACCTCAGGATCGCTAGTCGAGAGCCTTGCCCCTCGAACACGGAGGCACGTCGATGTGACTTTCACATAACAATACAGTGACTAGCAGTTAAAAACCCGCTCCGCGGGTTTTTGCTGCTAGGCCCTGCGGGCGGCTTTTATTCGGGCTTCGCCCAATTTCGCCAAGTGTTGGTGACCATCTATAAGGCTCCGCCCTTATGCAAAAATAACAACTGTGAATATAAAACTGCAAAACACTTACATTTAATATGTGGATATATAACAGTAGACATTCTGTATTATAAGACCGCGGACAGTGAGTAGAATTTCGGAAAAGAATCAACTCAGCATACCTAAATCTCGTTCATCCACGTCAATGAAAAAAAAAGAAAATTGATAATAATAAAAATATTTATTCATCAATAGATTTATTACAACATTACACATTTTGTTGTTAATCATTGATTCTATTAGCGTAAAGGTCACTGTTCAGCTACAATTCAGGATTTCTCCTGGAATGCAGTTGGTTTTCAGCAGTGCCTCCAGTATAAAACAGAAAATAAAATAAAATAAATTAATCAAAATAAAATAAATACAATTAAATTAAATTACATAAAAATAATTAAATCAAATCTCTAATTCAATACACACAATACAATATATAAAAAAAAAACATAAATTAATAATGTAAATCGGAATTCAAATTAAAGGCAATAATCTTAATATTAAAACTCAAAAAAATAATAAAATCAATTCGAATAAAATATTCTCAATTAAAACTCAAAATAAAATCGTCAAGTATAAAATATAGTCAAAATAAATAATGTAGTAATCAAATCAAATCAAAAACAAAAAGACGAATAATAAATGGTATCTTCTTAGTAATGAATGAAAGAGACAAATGTTTCTTCCCAATACCGTTTATTGGATAATCAACACCCTTGCCATAGGTAACTCTAAGTGGTTCGCTATGTTTAGTGACTTAGCAGGGGTGCCCAGGTTCATAGGGTAAGGTTTGTCTATATTTTGGCGGCACATGCGTTTGCCCTCTATTGCGTGGCGGTTCGGATTGGTAGAGACTGGTTGATGGAGACATTTTACCTCTTCAACAGGACTCTCTCGACCCATCGCCTTGTAGCGCAGTGGGAGAGATGCATTCATACGTCCGTCACTCCTGGACACATCGACCCCCAGATTCCTACTCATCCTTCATATTTTTTCCTTCCCAGAACTTCCTCTCCTTATTTTCTCTAAAAAGAACATCCACACAGCATCCCCAACGATAACATAGACCCCGAGGGGAAATTGTTTTCCTCAGGGTCTCCTGTGTGGAGCTAATGTTAAAAAAATACCTCCTAAATGATTTCTTTTTATCGAAATAAATTTGTAAAATTTATATAAACGTTCACGGAAATTTAAATATATATATATATATATATATATATATAATAATAATAACATAATAATTTTACATGAAATCTAGCTAAACTTACTCTTACCAAAATATTATCAAAGTAAATGCATTTTTTTTAAATATATAAAAAATCTACATAGAACTTCCTCTCCTTATTTTCTCTAAAAAGAACATCCACACAGCATCCCCAACGATAACATAGGCCCCGAGGGAAAATTGTTTTCCTCAGGGTCTCCTGTGTGGAGCTAATGTTAAAAAAAATACCTGTGAAATGATTTCTTTTTATCGAAATAAATTTGTAAAATTTATATAAACGTTCACGGAAATTAAAATATATATATATATATATATATATATATATAATAATAATAATAATAACATAATAATTTTACATGAAATCTAGCTAAACTTACTCTTACCAAAATATTATCAAAGTAAATGCATTTTTTTAAATATATAATAAATCGACATAGAACTTCCTCTCCTTATTTTCTCTAAAAAGAACATCTACACAGCATCCCCAACGATAACATAGGCCCCGAGGGGAAATTGTTTTCCTCAGGGTCTCCTGTGTGGAGCTAATGTTAAAAAAAATACCTCTGAAATGATTTCTTTTTATCGAAATAAATTTGTAAAATTTATATAAACGTTCACGGAAATTAAAATATATATATATATATATATATATAATAATAATAACATAATAATTTTACATGAAATCTAGCTAAACTTACTCTTACCAAAATATTATCAAAGTAAATGCATTTTTTTAAATATATAATAAATCTACATAGAACTTCCTCTCCTTATTTTCTCTAAAAAGAACATCCACACAGCATCCCCAACGATAACATAGGCCCCGAGGGAAAATTGTTTTCCTCAGGGTCTCCTGTGTGGAGCTAATGTTAAAAAAAATACCTCTGAAATGTTTTCTTTTTATCGAAATAAATTTGTAATATTTATATAAACGTTCACGGAAATTAATATATATATATATATATAATAATAATAACATAATAATTTTACATGAAATCCAGCTAAACTTACTCTTACCAAAATATTATCAAAGTAAATGCATTTTTTTAAATATATAAAAAATCTACATTTGGTTGAAATAATATTATGATTTTACCAAAAAACAATAAAAGCAAATCTATTCTCCTACAATGTATTCAACTTTTATAATAAATCGAAGTAACCGTGACAGGAATATAGACCACGTAAATATGATCGATCATCTCAAGACAATCCGCTGACAGCGACTTCACCGTGTTGTGTCTGTGTCGTTTGTGATCATTGAAATTTTTTCAACGACTGCAGCATAAATGAACCAACACTACAGCAGCGCCACACGCGGCGTTACGCGAAATTAAGCATGCTAGCGAGTGGCCACAAATCACAAAAGCAGCTTAGTCCCAAACACTCACGCACAGCGATGGAAGAGAGGGTTCAGATATGCCGCGGCGTCAGAAATGTAATTAGAGTGGGGTTCTTAAATTCAACCGAATAGGCGTTATGATAAATCACAGCAGTAGTTTATCCCAAACTTTTGCGTACAGAGATGGAATAGAGGGTTTTGGTAACCCGCGACGTCAGAGATGTCATCGAAGTGGGATTCTCAAATTTTGCCTACGGGCTTTAGGACAATAATACTATCAGATTATTTACTTTGAACTAACATTTTACACATAAGTAAAAAGGGGATTAAATTACTAGGAAAAGAAGTAAAAATAATGGTCCAAAAGACACGAAGTAAAAATATTTAAAAATGAAAGAGCTAAATGATGAATAATGCGTACCTATGATAGAGTAAATCACAAGTTAATAATAAAAGTTTGTTGATAATTTATAATTATTATAAATTAAGATGACTGATTCGGCCCACTGACATTCGTAAGTCACGTGTCACTGGGATAGCGCGCGATGGCGGATGAAATGAACACATTGAGAAATTATAAAATGTCTATTTAAGCGATGTTTAAACACTTAAATATGAAAGGTAAGACCGTTTTTCTTTTTAAATGTCTCTGAAGAACTGCTTTTGCATAATTTAACGGCACAGTGAACCATTTTTCTATGTCTTATCAACGTTTTACCAGGAGCACAATGCGCGACCGAAGTGTGACAACCAATGTTAGCCGTGTGGGTAAAATTCTCGAAAAGACACACTTTGTGCAGGCGGACACACTCAACATGCCGTCTCTATAATATCCATACTCTTTGGGGGCGACAAACGCGAAGCTCACATCAAAAGATACTTTATAACACAATTGCGCTCGCCATACAATCCCATACAGACCCGCCAGACGTAAAAAGATGATGTGTTATAAGCGCGGTTCGAGTCTTCGCTATTTATTAATATTCTCCTTCTGGGCGTACTATACAGGGCCCGCAGATACTTTAATAGTACACAACTGTTAACCCTGTACAAATCGCAACTGCGCCCCAAGATGTAATTTGGCAGCCACCTCTGCTCTGGAGCCCCAAAGTACCTAAAAAACACCCTCGACTCTGTGCAGAAATGGGCGGTCCGTTTGATAGATTCTCCCGTCTTAACAAACGGATTGCAATCTTTAAAGCACAGGCGTCGGGTGGGAATGTTATCCTTGTTCTACTGGTATTTCAATGCAAGATGCTCCGAGGAGCTAGCATCATTGATCCCCTCGGCAGCAGTGCACAGTCGGGAAACACGCCAAACACGCGCCCAACCTATGTACACGGTTGATATTTGTCACATGAGAATGGATCGTTTTTACGACTCGTTCTTGAGTTCAACAGCTCGGCTGTAGAACGATTTGCTAGCCTCTGTGTTTCCTCCATCCTACAACATGGGTCTCTTCAAGACCCATGTTCACTCCTTCCTCTCCTCAAAAAGACCCTCCACGCAGCATCTTCAAAGGTGACTTACGCGGCGCGATATCAGAAAAGTTATGCGTCGTAAACAGGAGAGGGGGTCATTTTTAATACACGGAGCGCTGTTTCGAGCCGCTGTCAGCCGTCAAGTTGACATATCCAGTACAAAGAAATGATATTCCCTCGGCCGCTTCCGAATTCAACTGACCCCCTTCTTTTATAACGTAGTGTGTTGGTAGAAAAGATACTTTATAACACAGTATATTCTGATGTGAGCTTCGTGTCTGTCCCTACCTTTAATGATTTACTTATTAATAACCCCTCTGTACAATTAGTTCCCTTTTGGGAAAAACTCATATGGGTCTCATACATGTTTTATTGGGTAAATGGTTGAGGATCTTATTGAGAACACTTTCATTCATATTTTATAAGATTTATTCACGACTTGCTGGATCAGACTTCGACACAGAGAGAGCGTACACCATAGACATAATGATCATAAGTACTTTCCACTAGTGATGTGATCTACTTTACAGTAGTGATGTGACAATACATAGATATCGTTATGTCTCCCTCACTGTCATGGTGAGAAATATCATGTATTTATTTATTAACGCCCTTTTTAGGGGCTTTTACATTACGTTCAGGAATACTCCATTATTATGGGTTAAAAAGGTATTGTTTATTTTCATAAATAAAACATTAGTCTTACCTTCATTCCGTGTGGGCAGAAATATTCTGAAGAACATAACACTTAATCAGAAAACTCTCAAGTCAGTACGCTCAATATGTTTTGTTTAATAGGCACCAAGAATCGCGGTGTGCTAAATTTATTACCTACGTGCACTCAAGATACAAACATATCTGTCCGGTGGGGATAATAAAAGGCCTTTTGTCGGTTCATTCTGACAATAAATTATTATCGATTGGTGTACTTCGGGAATTTGGAAAACGGAATTTGAAGTTATGTTGGGGAATTATTCACTTGTAGATATTATTGTGGTTTTCTAAAAATCATTAAGTCGTATTCTATTTGCTTCTCAATTTTGTGTTTGAGAATCTCAAACACAAAATAATTTATAAGAAAAAGTTGGTATAGAGGGATTTCTACATCCTCTTGCTAATTATTTATTAACAATTTTTTTACTTTGTCACACATAGGTTCCAATACCACACATTCGATTGGGATGGAAGTTTGTTCAATAGATTGCGCGTCGGTAGTTTGAAAAATGTGTGTATTTCATAATAGTTTAGTTTAGGCAGGAGGGGAGGGGAATCCGGGAGCGAAGGAGATGGGGAGGTTCGCGGGAGGGGGGGCGAGGGAGAGAAGGTAGAAGGGGAACACGGGAGGGGAGGGGACGCATGGGAATGGGAAAGGTCACGCAAAGGATGGGTGGAAGAAGGGTTCGAGACGAGAATGCAATGGAGTCATAGTAGCGGTAGGGGATATCAGAGGGTAAATTTGGACAATCCAAAATCCAAGCTTCTAACACGGTATGTGTGTGGCCTGCTCAAGCACCGGAAACCTGCTGATTTATTCCTGTACGCACCAGGCGAAAAAGAAAAAATATATATAAGTGCGTCTAACCTTTATGCGCGGTTGAAGTAAAACTTCTTTGACTGTTGTGGCAGGTATTACTAAAACGGTACAATTACTGCCACCCGTGTTTATTTTATTTTTAAATGGTTCTCACCTTCCCTATAATATTTTTACTATTTTGATGAAAAATCAAGAGCGAATCTGTATTCATAATTTTTATTGCATTTCTCAATACAAGCGACCAAACTCAAGAGACGGTGGTGTAACTGTGCATCATTCATATGTAGACATGCATGTCTCTTGCCTTTATTCACTATTGATTTTTCATCCAAGTTTCGGAAAATACATCATGAAAATGTTCTAGCGAAGGCAAGAACCTTTTAAAAATATAAACAAACAAAGATGGCAGTAATTGTACCGATATCCGAAGGTCATTCCAGTTTGAAAACGTTATTTCCTTCCGAAAACATCTGAATTACTCGTCATACCGCACATAGAGAAGTTTTACTTCAAAAAGTATTGTTTATCGAAAAGCACTCCAATAAATATAATTGAAATACAAACACTTTCTCGAATATTTATTTATTACTAAATAATAAATAAATATTCGCAGCAAGCGGAAAACTCGGCTAACTTCTCCGATGTATTAAAAATATCGGGTAAGTTGTAAATTTTATATTTTAACCACGATAGGTTCGAATAGTAATCTCGGACTTTATAAAATAATAAATCGTACACGAAAATAATATGGATGGTGCTTATCAAGAGGATAGTGAAATATCCCCAACTCTACACTTTCAAATAAGCTACATATTAGGTATTTCGGCTGGATGTATGAATACGATATGCAGAAAACAAACTACGAACACCTGTGCCGTGCAAAGGAAAACCTTGTAAAACAATTTGCATAACATAATATTTTCAATAAAATCGTCAAATATTGAACCACATTTTACAAAGTTAGCAGTCGAGCAGTTAGTTCTAGAAAAAATGGGTCTACTGTTTTGTTAATTTTCCAATAAAATTTTATTTAGTTTCGCAAACTACCTATGAACAAAATTCTATCTAACGAAACTATCTATTTTTCGAACCAAAGTCATTTTTCCAAGGCTGTTATCAATTTTGAATTAAGAAAACTTTAGGCCACGATATGTCCTACTATTTTATAAGACCTATTTTTATGAACTAATTTTTTTACTATTGATTATATGTTGGGTATCATTTATTTATATTTTTTTGACTTTATCGTGAGTGAGTAGGAGTTATTATTTCATTTTCATTGTTTTTGTTTCTTGCTAGAGCAATCCCGATGAGTTACAAAACTCATTTTAGGACGGGAGGAACTTACAATGCACAAGTAGGAGGTAGTAGTTACAATTTTAATATATTATTAATGATTATCGCGATTATTTTTGAGTTATTACTAACTATTCTATTAGCGAGTTATTATTACGTGTTGCCCTTCCTCTTTCTTTAGCCAACAAGGCGGCGTTACAGAGTCCACCATCACTATTATCAGGGCAGTTTTGAATAAAGGAGGAAGCAAAACACGGCGTAAATAACCAAAGGGGGTTTCTCACCATCCTCCTAATAGCTTATCTACACTTATAACGAATATTTTCGATTTACGATTTACAGTTTATTTATTTATAATTCGGTACTCCAACCTATGAATAGTGGCTGTTGTATATTGGATACGTTGGCCGAGTTTTCTAACCACTGCGAGTATTTTATTTATATTTTTAATAATATTCGTTCTTAGTGTATATAAGCTACTAGGAGGATGGTGAGAAACCCCCTAAGTATAAATCACGATACAATGGGCGCTTTTAATATTCCGACGGCACGGCAACGGCACGAAAGGTATTAAAAGTATGTTTCTCGTCATAATAATATGAAGTGATTTTTTTATGTATTTATTAAACATAGGGGGTTTGCTATGCATAAAAAATAAAAAAAATCAATATTATTAAAAATAAAATACTTGCAATTAGAAAACTTATCCAATATATAGCCACTATTCAAAGGTTCGAGTATCGAATATTCCGACAATGAATAAACAAATAGTAAATCGAAAATAAACTTTATAGTATGGATAAGCTATTAAGAGGATGGTGAGAAACCCCAATAAAATCAAAGTAGAAAGGAATGCAAAATATTTATTGAACGAACAATATCGACATCTAACGTTTTATACCATAAAAATAAAATACAATTTCGCATTCTTCTACATTTTTTTAGTGAAGAAACGAACCTTTTTGGTTTACTGAGTAAATTTGAAAATTGTTTTTGTTTCGTGTCAATAGATGGCAGACAACGAAGCAGTTTTATAAAAAAATTAGATCCCTCCCCCCTTGGTGAGATTAAATGAGATAGTGAGATTTTGACCAAAAATTAATTTTTGGAAGAACCTATATAATTTTTATTAATTTATCATCTCCAGTTTGAACATTTTTATGGCAGTCCGGTACATAAATTCTCGAAGCTTTGATGAGAACATTATGTAATAAATTGAATACTAATTTGTAAATACACAGTCCTTGTTTTATTGTTTGTGACTATAGATTCTACAGGGTTAACCGAACGTAATGAATATTTTTATTCTACATGATGTTCTATCTTTATACTAAAAAATGAATATTTCTTTGTTTGTCCCTTATTATTTCCTATACATATTACCATTCAACCGATTCCGATGAAGCTTTGGTGAGTTGTTCGGCGCGCGCCCGCGAAGGTTTCTGTATACGACGGTGACCTCTGGTGTCATGAAATTTTGTCCAATATCATTCATCCGATTACGATGAAACTTTGGTAAGTTGTTCTGTGAACGTCCGCAAAGTTTTTTTTATCTAATGGTGAGCTATGGCGTTATGAAATTTTTCCCTATACCATTCATTGACGGTTGGGGGTTCAAACCTGGCATCTTATCCAATTTAAAATTTAAAATATTATATTATTTTATGAAAATTTTTTTTGAAATACGCAATTCATTCAGAAGAGAGTGTTTATCGCTTGTCTGAATTTTTCCAATTTTTAAAATTAAACATAAATTCAAAACAAAAGTGTAGATTTTGATGAACTCGGGTTATATATCAAATATATCAACGAATTTTATTATTTATAAAAAAAAATTATTTATATTTTATTATTTTAATTTTATTTATCAAAGGTAGATTATAAATTAGCTAGTAACTTCTGGACGACTAGTTATCCAGATATCATAGTTTCCAGAGGGAAAAAAAAATTTTGGATGTCCAAAAACACTTCAATAAAGAGAATTAAAACATAAACCCTCTCTTTGAGTGGTATCACAATGCATGCCGGGTACTCTGTAGCCTAAGGCCCTTCGCTCATGGAGAAACTGAAACCAAACTAAAATTGGCAGGTTGCTATGGTTTCCAACCAAACTTCTATCACGGCACTACTCAATTTTACAATTTCAGTAATTATCTCAGCTTGTTTAACCATAGACGAGGAACACTTCAGCTGTCATCTCAGTCATCTGTCGCTGTCATATTGGCGCTGGCGAATAAAAAAATTTTAAAAACTCGAAAACTGACAACAAAACCGTGGCAACTAGCATGGCGAGATACGAATGACTGGTTGCGTTGCCATTGGCAATGGGTTTTTGAGAAGTGTTCGGACATCACATTGAAATACACAGGATAGCGAATTGAGTTGCAAACTAGTTTTTTTTCAGTTGCCCGTGAGAGGATTAATAAATAAATGAAAGATTTGATACATTCAAATGTTTTTATTCCATGTTAGGCAGAACATCAACATATTAATTATTATAGATAAATTCAGTAAGAACACATTGTTATGTACAAAATTTTCTATGCAATTCATACAGATTATTATATATACAGAAATGAATTCTTTGGCCTGTACAGAAGGAAACCATTAAAAATATAACCAATAAATTATAAAACATTTTTAAAACAGCTGAGAACATTCAAAAATAAAAAATAAACATTTCACAAAGCAGATCTTGAATGTACAATTTAATTTATTTAATAAATATTTTTTAAATACTGTCAACTATCTATCGGTGAAATATTATAGTCTGCAATTGCTACCGATTCCTTAACTAGATATTTTTATATCTATATACTATGTGTTTATAAACACATATAAATATATTTTCTATAAATGTATCAATTTATTCATACAATTTTGATTTTATTGATGTAAAAAATAGTTAACAGAGAAAGTGATAATATTTTTATACAATAATAAGAAGTTACAAATAGCTTTTTTTAATGTGAATAACGCACAAGAGTCATAACTGCTGCCAACCGTCTGGAGCCAGTGAGACTATGGCATTCCCAATTGGGTATGTTGAGGCTGAAAGTAGTAGTGAAGGGAAGAAGATGGGGAAGAGGAATGTGGGAAGTATCAGGCTATTCAGAACTGGTAAAAAAAATGGCTAAAGCCATTTCTAGCAATTTAATTTCTGAATATGGTCTCACACCAGCGCAATTCAACTCTGGAATGTGCCGCAAATACATTATTTTAAATGATTATATTGTGAAATAACACAAATCAGTCAAACAAAATTTACTTGCTCTTGCCGGGATTTGAACCCACAACTTTCGGATTGCTAGTCGAGAGACTTACTCCTCGACCACGGAGGCCATCAGGAGGCCTATTCAACGTTTAAAAATTGAAAAGAATACAATTATTATTTGTGAATAAATTATAATTTCAAAATTCAACAACAAAAATTAAAGAAGGAAAATGTAACATATTACAAAAATAACATTACAAATTATGGTATGTGGTATTGATTTTATTTGTGCCGAGCTAATGCAAAATTCGGCACAAAATGCATAAACAACATAATTAAAAATTACCTATACAAATTCATTATTGGTTTGTAAGATGGCTTATGCAAAATTGCAAATAACAGTTTTATTGTACAGTAATAAATAACCATTTTCCACTAAATATATTCCATAAGTAATGCAATGTAATAAACACTTAAATTTTGCCAAACGTTTCGTACAAATTTAACTATGTAATCAGATATTCGAGGGAGTCAGTCAAATTTAAGTTCAGACGTTTTTACAATAAGCATTTGTGCTAAAATTTTCCAGCAATGGTGCTAAGATTGTCAGCACTAGAAAGGCGCTATAATGAACAATTAAAGGACACAAATATCACATCACTACCAAAGTAGTCGTAACAGTCATTTTTTGGGGAAAAGAATATCCCAAAAGGAAAAAATCTAACACACTCGCTTAATTTTATCTTAAGAAAATTGAAGCACAAAGCTATGTTTTTAAAAAATTTTATTCAGACAACTCAACTTTTTTTAGATTCAGATTTTAACAAGGCGGACAAAATTCACACATGCGTAAATTTAAATAAATTTTATTTATGTAATTTTATTAGCATATTATCATCTCTCTCTTAACTTTAAAAATCACATCTCTCTTCTCCCTTTCGAGATTAAGTTAATGTTTTATTTCTAAATGGAATGCTCAAATATTACTCTAAATTAGAACAAAACTATCTTCATAAAAACAAATAAATTAAAAAAGTAGCATAAAAAGATAATTACTATTCAATGTTGGTAACAACATTATAAACTTTAAAAAGAAATAAACACTATACAATTCTACCACAGGTAACAGGAGTGTTATTTACACTTTAATGTAGATAAAAGGTAATTTCTGAGATAAATCTAATTATTTATCTTCAACTTAAAGACGAATGATAATCTTGAGAGATTTCCTCTATTGATCAATATCTCTCTTTATTTTTGCATTAATTTGTCAGTCATTTTTGCCGAAGTCACAATAAATATAATCATAATATTAAATTTGCATGCATTGCAAAAAAACATATTATTAATTCGGCCAAATTGACAAATTCGTTATGAAATTATGTTTAAAACATTTCATTGATATTTTCCCGATAATTTAACTCACATTGATAACACAACCAAATAAATAAATTTATCTAATATCAATTTAAACTATGCTGCCGCCGATGGGGGGCTGGCACCGACCATTTCCCATATTAATATTATTTTGTCTTCCTAGAGTATTATTAGAATTATTTGGAATTAGGAAACCGGTAATTGCGCTGTTGTTGCTATTGAGACTGGTGCCGCTCCCGTGGGAATCGTTTCCACCGGCGAAAAGAGTATTTTGCGAAGTGTTAAGTTGGGAATTGGCGACTGCATTGTTTTGGTTAGAGATTGTGTTGGCTATGGAGTTGTTTTGAAGAGCGATTAGCAAGTCGATGAGGGAGTTTGCCGAGTTGAGAGGGGACAGCATATTGAGAAGGGTACAGATGCAGGTGGTGGCTTGGCTTGGGGACGAGGAGTAATTCTGTTTGGTTTGGTTGGAGTTAGGGGCAACATGGTTCTTGGTGGATCCTGTGGAGCTGTTGGTGGAGTTGGGGGCGGAGTGGTTTGGCGCGTGGTGTATGGGGCAGGTGACCTGAAGGTGACAGGTGCGATGCGCCGGGGAGGTGGCGATCTGAGCGGCAGCGAGGCGCGCTAGTTGCAGACACGTCATGTTGTCCGCATCGGGCAGGTTAGGGTTGGCGTTGTTCTGGAAATGTAATTAAAACAAAGTTAGTCCATTGAAAAATGACTTCTTCTAAACAATTGTTTCTCAACCTGGGGTTTTTCCTGATTCTCAATTCCTCAATTAAATAATGAATTTCAAGTCATAATTTGATGTTACCTTAATGCGACTGTTGAGTTTGTTTGTTACTTAAAAAGTTTTCGAAAAGTGGATTGATATTTGAAATATACCAAGTAAATTGTTTTCAAATGATGATAGACAATTTCTACACATTTTTGGTTTTTAAAGCTACCATAGACAAAAACACTTTTTCGTATTATAAAAAAGATGCAAATAAGATCAATGTTTTTCAAAAAGTAGATACGTTACTAAGCTTCTGTATTCACAAAGATGTGCAAGCCAAAACTTATCTAAATCTTGAGAAAAAAAATTTCAGCTGTAGAGATTTGCCAGCCGGTATTTAAATTAGTTGGTTGTGAGTCAGAGGATCTGACTTGTGATCAGAGGAGGTTGTGAATCGATAACACATCTCTTCCAGAAATTATTTTTATCACCTCGAAAACATTTCAGTAACTGAATTACATGCCTTGTGGATTGAATTTGTCGCTTATCGGTATTCGAGATAAATATAAACACATTCTTTTACTTTTGAAATTAGCTATCACTTTGTGGTTATCCATTTTATAATTAAATGAAACAATATATCTTAGTTACTTTCTGAGATACACTTACTCTTCATCAATTCCTAGCCACGCCCCCACCCCTACCACAACACCTACTGATAAATTGTACCCACCCACTATTTTGTAATTGTCATCATTATATGTTTGCCCTGAAGAAGGAACGGTTGTTCCGAAACCGGTCGGCGTGTAACTAAATAAATCAGTGGTTGTAACATTCTTTTACACTTAAGTAATGTAAAATTTTTATAAAACATAAAATTATATTATATTGACGGCGTTGTCAGGTTTTTAACTTTAAGCAAACTTATTTGTTAAGAAAAAACAAATAATAAATGTCATAAAAAAATGTTAAAAAAGTATTTATTCTTACCCATATCAGCAGCTGAGCGACTGGGAGATCCCCGGCAGCGCATGCCAAGTGCAGGGGGGCCCTGCCCCCGCCGCGCAGGTTGACGTCGGGGGCCCGGGCTCGTGCCAGGGCTCCCAGCAGCGGGGGCAGCTCACCCCCCAGGGCCGCCAGGCAAGCACCCCCCACGTCCTCACAGCACCCTGACAGGAATGCCTTGCGCTCGTATTTTAGTCTTATCCACCTGGAAAAGGAATTAATCCATATTTATTTATTACAAATAATATGAATGGAAGGGCATATTACATGAAAAAAATTGTAGCAATGAAGAATATGTAAACATGGCATCTGGAAACAAGTGGAATGAGCGGGAAACTGATGAATCTATAACTCATAAAAAACCCAATAAACTTATTTTTTCAATTTGAGAGTTTTGATTTTTTATTCTTTTTTTTTGGCGAAGGATAAAAATTTTTTGGAACCAGGTCTATGTTTCAACACATTTAAAGTAGCCCTGCTAATAAGACCATCCCATACCATCGCATCTCCACCATAAGCCATCCAATGTCACTACACCCTCTTCACAATGGCCCATCATAGTGGGCCATCATGATGGGCCATAAATGGGCCAATATGTAGTAGGGCCCGTTAAGCAAACCAAATCAAAAATGTTATATGTACCACAAAATCAACACCAAATTAGTACAGATTCGGTTTTCCGCTTGAATTATGAGTTTTTCGAATACAGCATAGGTAACATATAAGAAGCATATTTTGAGAGATGCCATCAAAACTACATATTTCATATTTTACATAAAACAAAAAATTCTTACCTTTCTTTTTCTTCCCGGGAGGAAGTGGGGATAGGTTTGTAATTGCCCCGGAGATCTGCCTCCCAAACCGAGTTGGCCAACATATTGCCTATTGACAACATCACACTCAGGTGACCGGGCCTGCAAATACACACATCATTAGTTATGCAAACTTCAAAAATAATATCACGACTTACATTGCAAAATATCTGCAGGTGAAGATAATTTCATGTTACATTATTTTCAACTTTTTTTTTATTGAGTAGTAGGTAATTTCTTCAACAACTAATGTATGACTAGCACAAAGCTTAACCACTTGACCAATAGCATATTTAAAAAAAAACCTTGATAGGTTAGAGATTTCCAGTTTAAGGGCCGGTAGTACCCGCGCAAAAAGAATAAGAAGGAGAAATACGACAATACAAAGATTCGAGCGAGCGCGCTAATATTAAAAATGTAAAAATTCAAGCGAAAATTGGGAAAATGTTTGATAAAACACGACTTGTTTAAAATAGAACAAAAATCTCTCTTCAACATCTTAAGTAGCATTTAAAGAAACATTGTGAATTTTTTCATACATATAACTTGTAAAATAACAGAAACAAACATGTAAATAATAATTTTTGAAGCATACTTTGTGATTTTTTTCTATTTCTCCTATCGAGGGAATTTTATGTAATTAACGTTTCGGCTCTAAAAATCTTCAGATATTATCTTAAAAAATAACATATATTTTTTTAAGAACTTAGAAACTTAAAGTTTTCAGGGACATACGTTATAAATCGGAATTCCGGCCCTTAAACCCAAATTGTTCAAGAAAGACTAACAAATACAATATTGTATCAGCTATGCAATCCAATAATGTACTTTTTAGCCTTTCTTGAAAGATTTGAGTTTGTTGATAGACATAAGTATTTATTCGTATTCAAATTGAATGTGTACAGTGCAAACAATTAATTCATCTACATATTAGCATAACTAGCAAAAATCTAAAATAATTAAACTAGTGCCGTCTATGAAAGAGCAGATTACGAATTCTTTCAAGTATCACCCTAAAGACAATGAATATTCAATCCTCCTATTTCACCATTTATCCTGTATTTACGGTTTTATAAAATATAATATAAAATATGCATTTTAATTAAATTTAACAAATAACTTGTATACATAATCACAATTATCGACATGTTTCGATACTGATGGTTTCTTCGTCAGGATATTAAGAACATGAAAACAAATACAAAAAAAAACAAATAAACATAAGCATTTTAATTCGTAAAAATCACCCACAAAATCACGCATTAATCGCTCAAGGACATTGGTGGTCCTACCCAAATTTGGGTAGCTATCGCTCCAATGGCTAAATGACTACAGTAAATTGAAATATTAAGACAAATATTTAAGAAACCAAAGATAACGAGATATTAAAAACAAATATTTTAATAGAATAATAGCGTGTTTGTAATTTTAGAGTGTGTACTTACGGCCATTCGTCCAATTCCAGAGATCTAACTCTTGAGATGTGAGAGCCGAGATTCCTGTGAACTCCTGAACACTCGATGCACATCAGTACACCGAGATTCAAGCTTGCCCAGTCCGGATCTGCAATGAAGAATTGCATATTATAAGTATACATTCAAGAAGAATTGATTAATTTTGTAAATATGTATTTATTTATTTACCTATTTAAAAAGTTCGTATTACATAAGAAAAGGTATGCTGCACATCTCACTAAGGCATTCTTGTATCGAGATGTGCAGCTTTACAATTTTGTAAAAAACATAAGTAAATTAAGTACATAACAATTATGAGCAAATATTATTATTTTTAAATATTTAAAAATAATAATTTTTAGTAAATATAGTTATTTTTGTATCTATCAATAGTATTAATAGCATGGAATTTCAAAGCACAAATAAATTTAATATAATAACATTTTAACCTAAAAGTCACCTAATCCTACACACTTATCATCCGAAACCTCGTTCCTCTTCTACAGTAGATAAAATCAGAGACCTTGTAGTATTACTTGACTCTAAATTATTAAAGATTGTATTGAATACATCTTATAAAAAGCCTACAAACAAATGGGATTCATTCTAAGCGTCACAAAAAAAATTAGAACTTTTATTCAATAAATCTTTTACATTCTAACTACTGAATATGGCACATGCAAGATCCCATCTTGAATTTGCATCAATTAAATGGCAAAATTACTTATAATGGATATCAATCTAATCATTAATATATGTATGTACATATATCATCAAAAATATTAATTTTGGTTGTGCCTGTGTGTGTAACTCTGATTCAATGAACACAGATTTGCTATAAATTAAGTGTTACTTTCAAAATTGGAAATGATTGCTTCAAGAATCAATAAAACCTGTAATACAATATTTTTAACAGAAAATAATTTTATCATTTTTAAAATTGCAACTGTTTTATAATCATTATCAGTGAGACATGGAATTGGCGGAGAAAGGATGAAAATGGAAATGATGCTATTGAAATGATAGGTACATGTGGTAAATTTGTACAACTGCCTTAAAAATGTGGAGATCCGAAAAGAATGCAAAGCTGTTGTAAGCTTTGCATTTTTTTCATCAATTTAAGTTTGTAAGCATAGTAGTTACGAAAAAAGGGACAGCTTAGGTGGTTGGAACGAAAAAAGGAGTGTAAGGAGAATATGACGCGAATAGTGGAGTGGATCAAGAAAGAGTGGTTGGTTTATGGACGGCATCACTTACCAAGTGCATCGCAATCCACGCAGGTGCCATTCCCAGGCACAAGGTGCACGTGGCGTGAGATGGCGGCCTCGGCGCCCCCGGGCCCCTGAAGGCTGGCCAGGATCTGGCGCTCCACAGCCGCCACCCAGGCGTCGCGTTCTTCGCAGCTGCCTGCCTCGAAACGCCACCGCTTTCCGTCCAGCGATACGATGCAGAACTCATACACTTCTTGGTCTGGAAGAGGAACAAAGGTTAGAAACCGTAAATGTTTGAATAAAGTATTCAAGACAAAATAGAAAAGTAAAGGTAAACAGAGGAAGGAACAAAAGAACAAACAAACAAACAATAAACCTAAGCTACTATTTTATCATATTCTGTTTTGACACTTTCTGTTTATTCGGTGACTTGGTTCAAATGACTTTTGTAATGACCAAGAAAAATCAGCTATGGATATTAAACAGGGAATGAAATATTTATACTTTTGTCTTTCATTTTTTACATTTTTATAAGACTTGCTGCGAACACGAACCAAAAAAACAGCTGTTTTTAAATGTATCGCAAAATGAAATTCTGCTTTTGAAAGCAGATGAAAGATTATAAAAATTTATCACGAACGCCTTTAAAAATATAAAAAAATTGATTTCAAAGTTAGAGCAATTTATTTCAGATAATTGTTTTGTTTCTTACTGATTGGTTTTTCTTGTAAACTGTAAAAATACCATTTTATACAAAACTATCAAACATATTAATTACATAAATGTATTTTTTTTTGTTTGTCATAAAAATAATTAATAAAAAATTTACAAACTTTGACAAATCTTTCGCAATATGAAATCAATGGCGGTTGATGATTTTTTTAAATACATTATAATTATTTGGAAATGCCTATGGTAAACTTTTAGATGCGAATACAAAGTGTGATATTGCCACTTTCAAACACTTAAATCA
Source organism: Limnephilus auricula (assembly GCA_951813805.1). NCBI lineage: Eukaryota > Metazoa > Arthropoda > Insecta > Trichoptera > Limnephilidae > Limnephilus > Limnephilus auricula. The sequence goes on along the minus strand of OX638389.1, from coordinate 40,982,172 downwards.
TTGTATCTCACAGTAACACAAAATAAAGTAGAATGACTTAACTTTATGAGTCCATATCAGCATGTGCCGCAAAGTACACAAGAATTTTTTTATTTTTTTATTAACCGCTTGGGCACATAAGCTTGTTTTCAAGACAATTTAACATAGGTAGACATAGGAATGACGTATGCCCCGTACCTGAGTTGTTTAACTGCTAGTTACATGTTTTGAGAATTTTACGACCACCACGCTAGGCACATGCCCGTGTTGTGGTGGTCAGAATTCTCTACTACTGTGGGTGATCTGTGTATAAAAAGACACAATAAGAACGTAGGGGTTAAAAAACTATATAAACACCTACATAACTTATTCAAGCGCTGGTTTATACAAATGCTACTTGACCATTTTCATCAGTTGGCAAGTCAAAAAAAAGATTATAAATTAATAAAATAATAATATAATAATTATGATTAAAAAATAAAAATAATAGATCCGTCCGTAACTCACCATCTCCGTCGCCATCCTTCTTCAGGCCGCTGCTCTTCATCCTGCGGTGCCTCTTCTTGACATGAGGAGTGTCCATCTTGGAGCCAGCCCCCGAGGGTGCCAGCGAGTCTCCATTGGTGGACACCACGAGACTGCTGGAGTTGCTGATGTCGTCCTGAATCTGATTTCCGGAAGCCGTCAGACTACCACGGCCAGGTTCCTTGAGAACTTCGTACGCTGTGAGGAGAACTTTGTCAGTTAGACGTTGGATTTTTCCATCCTTCGATTGATAGCCTATAAAAATGATACTGATTTGTAAAAAAATTACTAGCATCTCATGCAATTTATTTATAAATAATAGATAAAATGAAGTGTTATTTACTTTGCTTAGGGTAATAACCTTCTACGCATACTTTAGCTTTATATTTATTATTAATTTAATCTAACCTATTAATATTAAAATTTACAAGATGATTAACCTCTCGGCGAGTATGGCTATAATATCACAGCCGTGTGCCTAACGCGTGCCCAATACTATTTATTCATTAAATGTGAAGTGTACTGCTAGCAGTTTCCAAGGATGATTCGAACACAATTTTCTTTAAAAAAAAAACACACTCTCCGAGAGGTTTAACTATATTGTTTGATTATCCTTTCTTGTAAGCATATTGGTGAACTACAATTTATATCTATGTCGCACATCCTGTAGAAAAAGGTAATAATTCAGAAGTGATTGTGATTATCAATGCCCCACAAAAACCACTCTATTCAACGTATCTTTTCAACGTGACCGCATGTTTCATCAATCATCATTTGTTTTCGCTCTCGTATACAATTTAGTTTTTTGACTTACAACCCTTTTCTAAAGGATGTGGAATGTGTTAAATAATCGATAGAATTTTTGCCGTCCTCGCGAAAAACTCTCAGCGGATCTATTGATCACATCGCAGGTTCAGCGATTTGCCCGTTTACCGAATAGTCTCAGAGTTGAAATCTTAGTTCCCATTTAATATTCTAATAAGTGTTTATTTGACAGTACAAACATAAATAAAATTAAATAATAAAAGTACATACATATTAATTTATAAACCATTCTATCGACGGTCCCGAAGAACAATGTCGGATGTGCAATTTTGGAGTTTTGCGTTTTGCGTTTGAGTAGAGCTGTTTAACCGCTTGGGCACATAAGCTTGTTTTCACGACAATTTAATGTAGGTAGACATAGGAATGACATATGCCCCGGACCTGAGTTATTAAAGTTTAATTGTTTTTAAATTAAATCAACAAAACGATTTTGAATTAAATCAACAAAACGACATTGTTCTTCGGAACCGTCAACATGAATTAAATCCACATGAGGTACTTACTGCTCAGAGACAAACCACCGATGCCATCATTAAGGTGACTGCCGTTGTTGTAAGCCGAGTGGCCACCAGGTAGTGTTGTGATTATTGATTTAGATCCCCTGGGCTTCTGTCCGGGAACCTTTACTGTCACGTACTGCAAGGATATCTCCTTACCATGTACATTCTCCATATAATCCTGAAAAACATATAGAAATAAATGATTGATTATAATATCCAAACTGATTTGAATACAGCGATAATATTGACAAAAGAAGGTAATTCAATAATAATTAATGGATGACTAAAAGCAGTACATATTCTTTAATGGTATCAGAGGGAGCAACGGTTATAGCAGTCCATAATGATATTCTAATGCCAGCAAATGTACGACAGTGAGGCATGAAACTAGTAGAGAAAGGACAAAGGATGCAGTACAAATAAAAATAACCGGGGCATCTGTGTGGTAAAACCATCGACAATACAATATTATTACAAATGAAAAATCCTAAAATTATAAAAAATCAGGTCTCTGCATTTCTTGATTGGCTAGATGTATATCGTTGTCACGTAATAATATTTTCACTTATCACTCATTGAATGAGCGAAATGTCTTTCAGACGTAAATATAAATCTTTTAATGCTTACATTGATACTGGGATGATACGTCAATCTGCCGTCATCACAAAGAGCAACGTACTTCTTCTTCCACTCTTTATTCAATGCTTTACTGCTCTTCTTGTACAAGTAACCTTGTTTTATCGGTATTGCCCTTCCTGATCCTAACTCCCCGTTTTTAAACTTATCGTCTCCTTTCTTTGAAGGGGTAAATAGGTTTGATCGTCTTCTCGTCTTCCTAGATGTGGTTGGCGTAGATGAAGGCGTCGGTAGATCTTTAGATTCTTTATACTGCGTGTTTGGTAATTGTAGGTTATCTAGACAAGCGGGAGCGGCAAACTTTGCAATGTTGTTGTTTTCCGTCGCTATGGTCACTAGACCCTGCGTTGATGCGTGGCTAGCAAGCGTGTGGCCCCATCTGGTGTTATCAGGCCCGTTCATAGCGTGGAGGTCGACTATTTGAGACGGGGCGTTGTTATCGTTGGGACCTGCCATGGTTCGGTGGATATGATTTGAAGAGGCGGAGAGTGTGTGGTGGCCTCTCGATAGTGTATCCTGAAACCAAAAAGCGGTACATATTAGCAAAGGTCAATCAATAGCACAAATAATTCTCATCAGATAAAATATGATAGCAAATAATCTTAATTCGTGATAAAAATTGGTCTGTTTTATCACTGTTTGTGTATTGGTTGTTGCAAGTTTAGTTTCCCAAATGCCATTGTAAACAAAAGGAACAATACAACAGAAAAGTTTACATCAAATAAACAGATGCTATACAAAGGTGATAAAGATTTTAAAAAAACACATTGTTTGACTGTGTTTTGCACAGAATTTTAAAGCTAGGTAATGCAAAAGTTAGGTTAGGTTGGCTAAAACTTGGCAAATTAAAGAATGCGCTTTGCCATTTGGGTTATGCACAGCTTTGCAGAAGTTATTCCGGAATCCAGAATGGTGATTACTGATATTTTACAGTTGACCTAGCCTCCCACCAAAATCGGTTTCTGCACATCAACCATCAGGCACATTTTCTTGCTAGACTTACTCAAATCACTTTGTTTTTGAAGAACCTGACCTCGAAAACTTAATTCCTTATTGAATAATAATTTCTAATTACTGACTGGTCCTCGGTTCAGAACCTAAGTTAAGATTAGGAAAAGTTAGATAAGATTAGGTAAGTTTAGGTTTGTTTTACCTTTCCGTGATTGTAGTTGGCGTGATTGGGAGAGTGCGAGGGGTGCAGACTGGACACGTTGGGCTGCGCCCTCAGGGGGGCACCAAGGGGAGGAGCACCCAGTGGCGTAGAGGGCCGAGAATTGCCAGGGGTGAGGCACGATGTAGAAGAAGACAAGCGCTGCTGCACTATCTTCTGGCATGCTGAAATAAATAAAACAAACAAATTATTACACCAAATATTGCTTGACACATTGCTAAATTTTAAAACAAAACATGGATAACTCTTACAACAATCTTAGAAAGTTCATTAAAAGAACTAGGCTAGATATCTACCAGTGCTATAGAAATATAAATGAGTGGATTAGGAATCTTACACAGATTGTATTAACCCGTTTAATCACAGGAGACCATATTTGTCCCAGCTCACATAGGTCTCACAGAAATCGTCGTTTTTCCCTTACTATCATAGTCAGAAATGTGATCTAAACGGTATTGGAAAGAGAATACAACAAACTATATATTGAAATCTAAAAGAAAACCACAAAAAAATTAAAATTTACCCCTTTCTGAAACCAAAGTTTCCGATAGCAATTTGAAAAAAAATTATGGAACTTTGTGAATTTTTTAAGAATTTTTTTTAAAAGAAAAGAAAAAAGTGAGGTGACAGTAAGGTTTATAATTTATTTATCTAATGAAATAAGTATGTGTTTTATTTTTTTTCATTATCAGTAATTTTAGTTAGAAAAAAAAGTAAAGTGAGCCATTTTTAAAACTTTTTAAAGTTTTAGCAAAAAAAAATTATATTTAAAAAAATACATAGTAATTTACATATAGAAATTTGAAAGCCTATTTCATCACCTTTCGAAAACAGTTTTTAGTTTTCGAATACGTTAACAAATGTTCCATTTATTTGGATTTTATTGCAAAGCGGGAATATTTTTAGCCTCTGACAAAATATGCCAATTTTTTTAGGGGTTAAAGCTTGTCGATAAGTCATCACAGTATTAGTACGAGTAATGTGTCATAATCACAGATTTGTGATGTTTCTCTTCTATAGAAGCGGAAAATTGTGTTTAGAAGAGGAGCGAGTGTCAGAATGAAAAATATTTTGTACCTATAAATAATTAATTATGATAAGGAATTTTGAACTTAAAAATAAGTAGATAAATAGACAGTTAGGTACATTAATTATGAAGATAAATTCATAATTCATTTGTTTCTACATTGAATTGCTCTTTAATCGCTTTTAGTAGACATCTTCATCTTCGATTTTTCTTATCTTTTCCGGTAAACTGTTGAAGTATTTCAATTATTATATCATTCTATGATCAGTTCGAACATTGTTTTAGTTGTCTATATATCTTTGGGTCACATGGTGTTGGTTACGACTTGTGCCGAAGATAGCTGAAGGCGGAGAGGCAGAGTCTCTTCAGACTAAAACTAACTTCCCAGTTATAAGGATGTGTGTCCTCTTAAATTTATTTATTTATTTATTTGAGACACAAACAGGATATTTATAAAACATTCATGTTGGTAATATAAAACAAAATTAAATACAAATATAAATATCCCTAGACTAATGTGTCTGCAGTAATCATATTTTAATATACTCATAAGCAAACACAAAGAATTATACTTGTAAAGTACGAAAAAACAATAAACAGTTAATATGATCTCAAAAAACTTTAAAGTTTTTTTACTCTATACAGAATATTACTGAGATACTGGCCCAGTACCAAAAAAGGGAAGCACAGGTTGCTCAAGAATAAAATGGACTGACTGTTGACTTCTGAAATGGACTGACTGTTGGGGGAGCACGGATGCAGTTAATATTATGAAAAATAAAGCATCTGTCCGTAAACAACAGAAAGTTTACGAAGAAGAAAGAAATATGTGTATTTTCATAAAGTAAATGATCTTATTTTGTTGTGCCGCATTATGTTGTTTATATTTATAAAGAAGGGTATTTCAAATCTACCTACACAAAAATGCACAATGAAACCTTTATAAACCCTTTCATTTTGGTCAGGTAGAGTTAAGGTAGGTCTACAATAGGGAAGTCAAAACTCAAAACCGGTTTTGAAAATAGACAAATTATCAGTTCTATTACTGCGGACAAAAATATGTTCAACAGCATTTTTGTTACATAAAAAGTATACGAAATTGTACAATTTTAAACATATATGCTCTAAAAAAATAGCTTTACCCTAAATAGGTGTCGTGCGATCGTATTTAACACAGAAAACAAAAATATTTTGAACAAAAGGTAAAAGAATGCATCAAAAATATCGATACTAACGAGTAAATTTCGATGAAGTTCGGCGGCCATTTAATTCGGCTTTTTGCAAATTGTAACAAGAACTTCTTCGCCTTAGACTAGGCAGAGGCGACATGTCGCCGAAAACATTGATTCTGTCCATGTTTTCATTCAAGAATACGTAAAATAGTCGCATCCAAAATTGCTTCGAACTCGTTCCTTCTTGAAAAATACAAAGACGTCGTACCAACTGTCAGAAATGTAAACAACAAGTTGCGAGGGTTGCCAGTACAAAAAATGCTTCCCCCGTCTATGGCATTCTTGGTACGTACCCGGGAACAGATAAAAGGGGGAACACACAAATACGTTTTAATGCATTTATTTCTTCACCAATCGTAAAAAAAATATTGTAAACACCGGTAATGTAAATGCTATCAAAAAGAAATTTAACGTAGGCATTTTTAAAGATAAATTAAATGTAATATGATAGAATAAAAATTAGGTAAAAATAAAAATAATTCCAAAGAAGCAAGCATAGGCAGAAAAATAGTCACCATCTTGGAATACACGTTCAACGTTGAGACCGTAAGTAGCACAGGTTTCGTAATAGGAACACCTCTTCAATTCGGTGGCGAGCTTTCGGGCTTTGATATCGTCTATAACTCGGGGACTGTCTTCACTGATTGTATCTGTAAAAAAATGATAAATAAAAATTAAAAATATGAACACACGACATAAGAACCCCCTTCATAAGTAAGGAAATTTAATAAAATAAATAAGTATAGATGCTTTACCTTGTGTGCCAACTAGAATGAATGGTATTTCTGTAGAATTTCTCAGGTGAGCCATTTTATGGTAGTAGGTATAGATGGCGTTGAAGCTTGCTTCATTCTCGAGGCTGAAGACGAAGATCACGGCATCTACCCAAGCAGCAAACTGAAAAAAGGAAAAAAAAAACATTGTTGTACTGACATTTTAATATTCTGTACAAGTGACAAAACATTTGAACTCGACTGTAGAAGCAAATAAAATAAAGGGGTCTGCGTGTATTGGGAAGAATTAGAAACACGTTACGCTTGCTATAAAAACTTTTTTTTTAAATTTTATGATATAATGGCATATAGGAGCTCCGGGACAAAAAGGCCCCTTTCTCTTTCATCGCGAGTTTAAAAAATATTTTTGGAAAAAATACATAAAAACCCATCCACCCATAGAATGCCATTAAAACAAGATCGCAACAAAAGGTCTATCAGCGAGTCTTATAAAATATACGAAGTATAGCTAAACATTTATCTGAATCCATCTTTCGAGGAAGAAAATTGGTTTCTGCAACCCGTAGCGCAGTTCACTGATTTCCTATCGCCTCACAAAAATCAACATTGAAAAGGAAAATATGTATCACGAAAAAGCTGTTCCCCTCGAGAAGGGGGAAGAAAATATTCCCTCCAAATTGCTATGGCAGACAGTGACACGAGAACGCGCGGGAAATGCTCTGATAAGAAGAGAGAGATCGTTCCAGAATTCAATCATCTCTGCGATCTCTGGAACCGGGAAATTGCGGTATCTGACTTGCCTGAACTTTGATACGTAGGTTCAACATACGAGAAAAGTGAGTACAAAATTTACACAGATTTGGTGGTGAGGTCTACGGTCTGCACGCGAGACGGGAATAGATAAGGACTGAAGACGGGATGTTTACACAAAGGGGAATGCAGATGAAGCTAACTTGTTTACTTTCTTATTTTGCACAGAACATATTATGTAGGTACATAACACTTTGTAAATGTGTATCTATATATATTTATATTTTAAAAAATAGTGTTTGTGGCGGGCCGGCGAGCGGCGTGGACTTGATTTTTATCTACAGTTTTATTCCGAGATTGCCGAAATTTTGCACATTTGACCTTTAAAACAAGATAAAGGTAAATATCTACACGATATTTCGAAAAACCACCCATCCTCTTTTCTAAGCAGAATATTGAAACTAAATAAAGAGTTGCACAATTGACGTTCAAAATAAGGAAAAAATTACTGTCTACATCTGATTTTGAAAACTCTAGGTAAAGAATAGAGAATTCAGATAGTTTCTTTATACGGTACTTCCCAACCTTTTTCTTTCTCATCTTTTTCCCTCCCGAACCCTTTATTCTTCTTACATCATAAAGCAATTACGGATGCCATCGTAAAACTTAATCAAACTACAAATTATTCAAAATGTATACCTAAGGAAAGTCACAGAAAAATTAATCAAATTAGAGAAGAACTAAATTGGATTCGAATTAAAAAAACGGGACTGCCAAATAAGATGTAAATTTTGTACATACAAATTTATGAATAACCAAAGGACTAAATTGTTTTTAAACAAAAACACACATAATTATGAAACAGGAAATCTAAATTGAATAAGACTGCCGCAGATGAGAAAAAATAGGGTCACAGAACTGCTTAATGTATAGATATAGGACTAAAAAATATATGATGAGATGCCCGAAATTCTGAAGAATGAAGGAAGATTTAATGTATTTAAAAAAAAATTGTTACACTTATTGTAAAAATATAACTTTATAATCAATGAAATGCAAACATAGACGTATTAATTTATATACATAAAATGTAAAATAAACTAACTCAATTAAAAAAATATTAGAACAATAAGAATTATAGTCCCTTTGGCTCCGGTTATTTAAATAGTAAAAATGCACCTATTTCCAATGACATATTTCTATTTCAGCTTTCCAAACGTACCTAGATTAAGCATATTTACAAAACACGTAAAAATGTGCATGTAATAAATATTTGAAATAAGCAACATAACTATTGAACTATTTTAAGTTCAATAAAAAAATAATTCGGCGCAATAAGTTTAGACCCTTCAATATAGTTCGTAATGGACAAGAAAAGGCCATCACTTGTCAACTAAAAAGGCAACCACTTAAACTTCAAAAGCAATTTAGGTCAGTTCAGTACCACGACCACTTTTAGATCTCACATCTCACGGCGGAGCTTTATGACCCAGTAAGGGTACAAAGAAGAGGAGAAGCTTTGATGGCTCGTTGGAGTTCGTATCGACCCATAGCCAATACGGTACCATACAGACCAAGGAAGTTACTGACCCGAACAACTTATTAGGTAGGTACCTTAGTATCTATCGATGTCTGAAACACATACATTTATCTATTTATTGTTTCTTTACATGATGGATATTTTTAAAAATTATTTATTTATTACTGTATAAAATATTGTTCATACAAAATATGGTATTTCTTAGTCCTCCTCATTAGGGGATCCTGTGCCAAGGCGGAATAGTTATTTCATATTTAGTCGTTGCATATTTAATATGAACAATGTGACGATTTTGACGAAAACAAGTTAAATATACAATTATTTTGCTTTTTTTTCTCCACCTTCTACAATATGAGCCATGTAAAAATATCAAATATTTAAGGCGATAGAAAATAAACCATTTGAGGACAATCAAAATAGTACATAGGTAATAAGTTTTTTTTTAGAGTCTTATCCTCTGCATACCACTAAACAATTCAATTGCCTTGGTATGTACAAAATATTAACATCAGTTTGTAATACCTAGCTGTCAAATTTAAATTAAATATTTTGACATTATTATGGTATTTAAAATTATGCGAAAACTGTATATAGAATAACATGTGAGAAAAACTGTGCATAGAATATGAAGCATGTGACAAAAACGCGTTAAAATTCAATTTTCTGGCATAAAATAATTAATGTTTGCCATAAATATATTCTTATAATGAACGAAATATATTTTTCCTACTTTGACCATAAATGGAATTGTTATTTTCCGTTTCGTTATTTTTTCAGTTTTTATCGATATCTTAGAATGTAGGTACCCAGTCTTACATGATTTATATTCTATGTGCAACGACGATATGTCGTTATTAGTATCTTTTTTAGGGTTTTTTCATTGACCTCTTTCAGCCAGATTTTTATTCTTGATTTGTATTCATAATTTTTTTTTATTAGTTTTATGACTTAGGGAAGGATATTGTGAAGTTTGGTTGCTAAGTAAATGTAGTTTCTGTGTACAAATGCGGTTTTATAACTCGGAGTGTTTTTTATGTCGTTCTTACTCTATCTAGTGAGATATTAGAATTATATAATTATATTAGAATTTATATAATACGGTTCAGTAGAGGTTTAGTATTTTTGAATAGTTTCAATAATATATTTTTGGCATATATTCGTTGTACATTTGGTACGTCAAAGTTATTGAAAATTTCGATGGAAGGCGTTCTAATAGGTACTTTCAGTATGGTATTTGTAATTTCTTTTTGAGTTGTTTTCAGGTTGTGTATGCTGCTACTGTTTACCATTCAACTTTTAACCTCAATAGGACAAGACTTGTTTAAGTTAGTAATTTTATAAAGTAATACAAATGACACAAATTAATATAGGTAAAGAAAGATCAATATTGTTACATTAAAGTTTCTTGCAGATAATCTATATTACTAAGCTGAAGGAAGCTATATACATTATAATGTAAATAATGTAACATAGGGTGACCATGTCCATCGTCCAGTTGAATAATCAGATATCTCCAAATAAAGTTTTAAGATAAGGAGGTAAGCAACATTCAAATGCTTATTATAAACCAAACATTATTTTCACGCTTCTGTGTTTTACATAATAAATAACACCGGGAGGCATAACGATCTGGTACATCAGCACGACATTATGAAATATCCTATTAGTGACCCAGAAAATAACAAAATTTATTTTAGTTCACTACAAGTTATTCTGCATTATAGTTGATTTGGTGGTGTTAATTAGTAATCCGAGTATTGTACCAGATAGAGGGTACACTTTTACGTATAATAAATACATACTCAAATCAATTTTTAAATTTTCGGAGATGTTTGACTAATCAATGTGTAGAAATTTGACGATCGACGTGTAGAAATTACATTTGATATTATACATTAAGCTATTAATTTAAAAAGGAAAAACACAAAAAGAAAATATATATCTGTACAATATATAATTTTTTTTTTAAATTTAAAAGAACAAAGACATTATTCAATCCACTTTCAATATTACGAAGAGGCTAGGTAATAATCGATTAAATGCATAGAATCAATACTAAAGCGGTCTACACACCATGCTGCGAACAGCAGCTATTAGCAGCTGGCTAAAAATCGAAGGATGGAGGTTGTCTCCTGTCTCTTTTTTCCTCATGCGAACCCGTAACACTCTGTTTCACGTTGACTGCAAATTGGAAGAAACCGTCTGCCGTTAGTACCAACCGAGGCGCCGCAGTGAAATGAGATGGTGATATTGAATTTGTTGTGTTAATAAAAGAGACAGAAGACAACGTGAAACAGAATGTTACGGGTTTCGTACGAGGAAAAGGGAGACGGGAGACAATAGCCAGGTGCTAACAGCCCGATATGTCGGGCTGTTCGCAGCATGGTGTGTAGATCGCTTAAAGTGGATGGCCATAAAATAATTTTACCATAAATCAATATTGACGATCAAATGTTGAACGTTATCGATGTTATTGTGGAAAGGTAAATATTATGCATGTAGTAAAATATTAATAGATTTGTAATATTCCGAACGACAAAAAACTAAAATCCTACTTTTTCACTCGGGTAGTAAGTTTGCAGGTACAATTTATTGAGGTGATTTCTCACAAAAACGGCGCTACACAAATTATCCAATTATTATTATATCACACAATTTCCCTGCAGGGGTTGGCCGAGAGGATAGCTACTCATTCAACTCTGTTTTGGCACACACTCCTTTTTTTTAATAGTGAATACCTCACAAGAGTCCCAACTGCTCCCGTCTGGAGCCAGTGAGACTATGGCATCCCCAATTGGGGTATGTTATGAGGCTGAAGGTAAGTGGGAAAGGGAAGGAGACGGGGAAGAGGAAGGCGGGGAAGTACCTGGCTATTCAGATCTAGTCACTAAACGCGGCTAAAGCCATTTCAAGCAATGTTTTAATTCTGAATGGTGGTCTTACACCAGGGCGATACTAAGAGTATCTTCCACTCAGAAGCTCCTTGCTTCAATCAAGTTCACACATGCTCTTCTGTTGTAACGGCTCTTGACATGCACTCAAATATTGGTTCACACAATTATGTAAATTAAAAAAAAAAAACTCAATAGATAAATTTCTAATTATAATATGTACTTTAATCAATGAAGAAAATGTTAGCGAAACTCAATCGAAAATCTGAAACAGTAAAATCAGAAAAAGATCTGGGAATTGAACCCAGGCCCTTCGGCTGATTATTCTGTTTCAGATTTTCGATTGACCACATATGTTGTTGACATTTTTATTTAGTTGATATTTTTTTAGGCAGGATACCTATTTCAATAAATTCTGTATTTTTTGAGACGTGTATTCAAAACGTTTTGACACAATGCTGTAGACAATTTAATGAATTAAGACTCGTCGAAGGTCTGAGTTTGAGTGTCACGGAAATAATAATCTAGTTAATTTGAAACATTTATTGGATAGATAGGTTACCCCAAGTGGTATACTACGTTTGGTGACTTAGAAGGGGTGCCCGGGTTAAGGGGTGAGGTTTGTTTAGGTCTTGGCGTGGCGGGCCGGATTGGTAGAGACTGGTTGAGGGAGACCTAATCTAGACCTCTCCAACTAGACTCTCTCGTCCCATTGCACCATTGCCTTGCACCGCAGTGGGAGAGATGGATTCACACGTCCGTCATTTCTGGACACGTTGACCCCCATATTCCTGTACACCTCTCATACATGTTTCCTCTCCCCCAGAACTTCCTCTTCTTCCTTTCTCTAAAAAGACCTTCCACACAGCATCCCCAAAGATGATACAGATGACTAAACTAAAAATATATATTGAAATTGCAATAGCACAATCAAGGTTCTTATAAGGTGTCACCATACGATACGATACGATTGTACCACCCCAGCCAGGAGCAATCCTGTCCCGGTGAGACCGGTACACCAGGGGGCACTGATTTGTTAGGACTAGGAATAAGTGATCTGAGGATAGGAAGGAGGTTGGAGTTTAATCGACCGGTATACATGGCAAACTAATAAGCCAATATTGGAATTAAGAATGGGCAGGAATAAAGGAATGGATTGAGCTTTATGATTTTGTGTTTCCTTCCTTTATGCCTTCCTTCTTCTTGCCTCTTCTCGACTCTTCTTAGATCTTCTCGTTTCTTCTCAATTGTTCTTGCCTCTTCTTGGCTCTTCTTGCATTTTCCTTATAAGGTGTCACATACAAACAAATTACTGTTACTTACTAACAGAAAAAAAATAGTATTAAAATTATATATTATCCAACTGTATTAAAACCAAAATGCGAGCTGACAAGCATAACTAAATAAGGTTTTATTTACATTACCAAACGATTTACGATCATAACGCAGTCACACCCACAATATTAAAAAATAAACCGCGATAAATACAACGCAATAAAAAAATGTCAAGGAACTGATACGAGAAGTTTCTCAGAAATGTATCATCAGGAAGTTGTTTGATTAGTCCATAATTTAATAGGAGCCGCAAATGCTCACACGAAGAAAGCAAGACCAGTAACAGAACAAGACAAGCTGTAATCAACACTTGATTGAGACGGAAGTACGTATTATTGTAATGTTCCCGATTGCCATTCATGCCTCGCATTGCATAAATAAACTGCATCATATCAGGAAACCGGCCGTCCATTCAGCTGTGAAGAGAAACAAGGAAAAATTAACGCCGCCAATGGAGTGGAAACATACGCTGAGAGTTGAGGTAGGCAGTAAACTAATTATAATCCTTATTATAAGCTTATTGGCGCCAACAAAAAGCAGTCCAAAGAAGCGAAGCTAGCAGTTCACAATGGAGTGCTGGTACCTACCCTGATGTATGGCAGTGAAGCATGGAACTGGCAGAGAAAGGATGAAAGTAGACTGAATTCTGTAGAAATGAGATCCCTGAGGCGTATGTGTGGTAAAACCATGTATGATCGTGTGAGGAATGTGGAGATCCGAAAAGAATGCAAGGCCGATGTGAGCGTCATAAATAAGATTAAAAAAGGGACGCTTAGATGGTTTGGACATATAGAGCGAATGAACGAAGAAAGGAGTGTCAAGAGAATATATGATACTAATGTGAATGGTAGAAGAAGTCGAGGACGCCCGAGGAAGACATGGCACGATCAAGTGAATAAGATACTTGAGTCGGGCCATGTCGAGAGTCAGAATAATAGAAGAGCATGTATGATAAGATGTATGAATGTGAATGAGGCGAGGAGTGTATGCCAAGACCGAGTTGTTTGGCGGTCCGTCCTCTCTGACTACCCCTGCGGGGAAACGGCGTGATGGTTAGTTAGTTAGTTATAAGCAATTATTATTAACCTTAAACACTCATCCACATTGAAAAATTCCTCCGAGAAAAGATACATGACGCCTACGGGACTCGAACCCGTGTCCTTCTGATTTCCGGTCAAATTCTCTACCACTGAGCTACGTCGGCTTATCTCTTACCCGCCAAATAATTCAATATATACTAGTGTTACATTCAACAATTACTGCTGATTACATTTTTTCACCTGCAAACAACCAACTTTACTTTATATAAGAAAGGCAGTGTAAGTGCTAAATCTCCCACTAGGTAGCGTCGAGACATATGATTTTAACATTTTTTGGTGAAATACTTTAACTCGTCAAATATTAATTATTATTTTTTAATTGATAAACTAATGTTTAAGACGAGATTTGTATGCATAGCACAAAGGGTAACAATTATTATAAGCAATAATTATTAACCTGAAACATAAATTCACATTGAAAAAATCCCCCGACAAAAGATACATTTACACCCTTTGTGTTATGCTTAAAAGTCTTGTCTTAAACATTAGTTTATCAATTAAAAAATTATAATTAATTATAATCCATTTGAGACGAATTACAATTTACAATACAGAGAAGATATGACAAACATGTAGAGTTGAAATAGGTAAGGACAAATACTTCTGACATAGTTACCTCAAGTGATATATAGTTTGGATAGTTAGTTGTTATATTGTTCATAGAGTGGGATTTGTCCGGTCTTAAACATTAGTTTATCAATTAAAAAATTATAATTAATTATAATCCATTTGAGACGAATTACAATTTACAATACAGAGAAGATATGACAAACATGTAGAGTTGAAATAGGTAAGGACAAATACTTCTGACATAGTTACCTCAAGTGATATATAGTTTGGTGAGTTAGTTGTTATATTGTTCATAGAGTGGGATTTGTCCGGATCTTAGCGGCGGACGCGTTTGCTCACCTACTGTATGGATGATCGGAACGGGAAAGACTGGTTGAGGGGACATTTTAACCTCTCCAGCAGGACTCTCCCGGAACATCGCCTTGCATCGTAGGGGAGGGATAGATTAATACGTTCGTCACTCCTTGACACGCTGACCCCCAGATTCCTACCCACACAATGTTTACGCATTCCCAGAACTTCCTCTCCTTCCTTTCCTAAAAATACCCTATATACAGCATCCCCAAAGATGGCATAGGCTACAATTATTTTCTTGAAGGCCTCCCGTGTGGACCTAATTGTAAAGAAAAATTTATTGAATTTTGCATATGGTCTGTCTGTAAATTCGTTTGCACATGCCGTTTCCGTTTCAGATAGTGGCCGTTTTAAAATTTAAATAGAGATTCGTTTTTCAAACGTGAAATCGTCGTGTCTATTCGGACTTTCTCATTAGTATTTTTTCGATATCATGGTACCTACACGCTTGCAGAAAAATTGAAATGAGAATTATTGTCATTGAGTCATTCTGTATAATTACTTATTTGAAGTAAATTAAAAAAAAAAAACTTACTTAAGATTGTTAAATGATAAATGTTACGATTTCAGAGAAATTTGATCAGAAACATACGTTTTTGGACGCAAGGTTAACTGTTCACAGAATTTTAATTTATGGATCTTTGAGGCGATTTAGAGTTAAGATTATGTAATTTTTTTATCTTTGGGACAATTTTTTGTAATAGCGTAAAAAACATTCAGTGTTGAGATAAGTAAGAAACTAATTATATAGGTACTAAATATTGTCAAAATGATCTTTTTTTGTAGCACTAGATCAAAGACAATATTATATACATATTGGATTAAAGTCGATCGAGTGGAAAACGTTCTGAAAGAAATAACTCGGGGAATATCAAAAGCCCACGGATAAACTATTCCCAGCGAGAGCTCGTAAAGAAGTCATCGACGTTCATCCTCTCCATTCTCACGCGTCTTGTTTGAAAACGAAAAAGACAAAAGATACTAGAAGGACGACTTTATGTACGATTTATCGCTGGGACCAGTTTATTTTCGAATAGCACAGCAGTGTGGAAGAATTAAGTCTTCAAAAGAATAGGTATTTGCTTTCTGCTATCAATACGATATAGGATTTTAACGTTTTATAGATTTTAAACAAATATGAACCACATCACCTATGAGCTAATTATTTATAATTTATTCAATACCAATATATTTTTATTTATTAATTACGTTGTTGTTATTATTAACAACTAGCTTTACCAACCGGCTTCGACAGAGTCTCAACACTTGATATTTCACAAAAAATATACCGCGTTTTCGTATTTGTATAAAACTCTAAAGTTCACGATGGAATTGATATAGCGAAGTGAAAATATTTGCGTTGACCTATAAATTGCAAACAGAAAATCTGTGCAAATTTTATGACGCTAGAAATAGATTTTTTGCTGCATCAGACAAACGAATAGATTTCTGCTTTGTGATAATGATTAATAGAATATACACTGTTATAAAAAAACAATCATTTTTTATAACTCACATAGTTTAACAATTCGTATCAACAAATAAATAGAATACATTCTTTAAAAATATCACACGTTCAAACTTCAATAATTTATAATTGACCTATAAATTGCAAACAGAATATTATTACAATTTTCATGATACCAGAAGTAGACTTTTTACTGCAATAGACCAACCAACAGATTTCTGCTTTGTGATAATTATTATCAATATAATGTATACTGTTATAAAAAACAATCAATTTTTATACCTCACCTGTAATATCACCGAATAAAGTTCAACTGTTCTTATCAATCAAATAAATAGAATACACCCTTTAAAAATGTCACACGTTCTAACTTCACCAATAATTGATAATTTACTATCGAATTTGAAAAGAATTACGCACTAATTCAATATACTTCTGAAATCGATCACATTTCTTCCAAAAAAGTTCGTAACACACGCAGCAATTAATCGAAGGCCACGTTTTGATTGTTTTCACGGATATAGTTGGACTTTCCCGAGAAGTGGCGACAGATATGTTCAATGCAGAACCTACACGACCACCCCCTCCGAGGGTTGGCAGCGACTGGAGGGCGGGGGTAGTATCGGCCGGTGGGGCGCAGAGGGGCAAGGGGGAGGTTGGGGTGGAAATTCGTGAGATAACCCACCACCCACCAGTAGAGTTTGGAGTACTTTGGATACAAATTTATTGACATGATTTTCATAACAATTTCGAGAGGCAAAACTCTGCGCAATTTAAAACAATTATGGGATCGCCGAACTTGAATTGGATTACGAATTCACTTAACGTAGATTTTTGCGATTGACTGAACACGCAGGTGAATTTTATTTCAGCAAAGCATAACAGGGAATATGCACGTTTTAACTGCGTGTATGGCATGTTTTATAAAAAGGCAACTGCGTAAAAACAAATCTCATAGATCACAAGGTCTTGACAATGGATAAAATTAGCTTTACTTGTACGAAATATTTATAAAAGCATGTTTAATATGTTCGTTTTTTTGGCTGATTTGATCCAGTGTCTCGGCCTTGCGATCTATTTAGTAAAAGCTAGAAGCCATTAAACTTACACAAAAATGTGTAAATATTGACATTTTATTGAAGTGAGTCAAAAGTACCTACTCAAGAAATATTTCTGAACAAAATTCGAAACCCTCAAGTAGTTGGGTAAGTACTGATATTAAAAATGTATAGGAGGTATTCAAGGGGAGAAGCATCAAACTGGCAATATCGTTCCAAGTTTGAATTTAAAAAAACAAGGAGCACCTAACTTCTTTTTTTTTACTCAAGGAGCGAGGATTTTTTACAGAATAAGTTAGGTGGTAGGTAGATACCATTAATGGCGGTAAAAAATTACATAAATTATTTATAGGTAGGTACCTATTCGAGGAATTGAGTAGATACTTTAATATTTTAAAGATAATTTCGGACATTGATTCATTTTACAGAGTGACTAAAAACCACGAGGAAAAAAGTAGAAAACCTATAAAAATAATTTATTTTATCATTTCATGAGCACAACATAAAGGGTTACCCAAGTAAGGGATAGTTAGTTGGTTTGGTCTTTGTTTTAGCATTAAATAAAAAAAATATAAATCATTAAAAAGGTATAAATATTTATAAAAATACAGTACATTGTTCATTCGCAAAATCTATAGTACCTACCCACCTCGATTGCTGCGTAGTTAATTATGTCGATCACGGTACCTACATAAATAAAATGAGCTTACTTGATACGTACATATTCTACCCAGGTAGCCCTGAAAACAAAAAAAAATATTTGTCCCATATAACTAACTACCTACGTGTTAAAAACAAGTTTGGTGTTCAAAAAGAATTACATTAAAAACTATTTAAATATCAAAATTGAAAGTTGGAACGTGGAATCATTTTCGCGCGAAAAATTCCCAGGGCGACGCGTTTCGTCCTTTGGCGCCGGTCAATACGAGCTGGGAAACCTAATGTCATCCCTCTCGCACCGCCACCGGGTGGAAAGGAACTGTACTGAAGAGGTTAGGGTGTTGTCTCGCTCTCGCACGCTCGTTGCAGCAATCAATATATAGCCCCTATTTGCAGGATGCACCCGATTCACGCATCACGTGACGTCACACACACATACATACACACACACGCGCACAAATTTATATGTATTTTTCGAGCGAAGCCTAGCAAAAACTATGTACCAATTTTAGGTTCAAAAACAAAATGATATCGGTTCAATTTCTGTGAACAGCTACTGAAAGAAGTGTATTAGGTGTTATTTTAATATATTTTAGAATTGTAGGAAAAAACGTCAGAAAAAAAGCTGGACTTTTAAATACAATAGGACATAAAAATTTACCAATCGTAAAGTAACCATCATCACCACCACACAGCATCATTGGGGTGCTGTGTGGAGGGTCTTTTATGGAAAGGAAGGAGAGGAAGTTCCTCACCCCATGAACCCGGAAACCCTATTAAATTAACAAATGTAGCGAAGTTTCTTGGTTATCCAAAGAAATTATTACAAAATTTAAACAACTCTAATATTTCTTTATGGGGGAACAGCACAAAATCTACCCCCGATTTCTGGCAAACAAAAAATACGTTATTAATGGTACAAAGTATCGAAAATGTTCCAATTTTGAAAAAATCATTATTTAATTATTTGATATGCATATCAGAATGGAATTGGTTCACAGGTATATGGGACACGATGGTATGGTGTCACAGGTAATGGGGGTTCACAATATAACATCATATTATTATTGCAATTACCTACGGCCTGTGTTTGGTATTGGTTGCTATGGCGATACAATACCATAATGACCATCAAACAATCCCATTAATATTGTATGGACGTCAATTGGACGAGGTTACTAAAGTGACCAGCGAAAACTGACTTCAAACAATTGAACTGCATTATTTTTATTTTATGTTTTCGTTTGCAGTGTTTTGTTTACTTTTTCTTAATCACAATAACATATTTCACAAAAATATATTCGCAAAAGTTGTTTTTGTACCTAATAATCTTAAACACAATCATATTTTTTTTTGTTTCGATTTTTAGAAAAGGATCTTGCTTGCGTTTATTCACACCAAATTTGGGAGGCGGGTATCGGTACCGCTGCCTCGGAAACCATTTATTGAGTAATGGTCACCCATGTCATTGGTCACCCTAAGTCATTTGACACGTTTGGTGACTTATAAGTGACTTGATAAGGTTTGTCTAGGTCCTACTGCATAGCGGCCGGAATTGCGAGAGACAGGTTGAGGAAGTCCTTTTGACTTCTTCAGCTGGACTCTCTCGACCCTTTCTAGGCACTCTGACCCCAAGATACCAAACCACTCCTCATACCTTTTTCCTTACCAGAACTTCCTATCCATCCTTTCCCTAAAAAGACCCTCCACACAGCATCCCCAAAGACGATATAGGCCCCTATATATAGGACATTGTTTTCTTCGGGGCCTCATCCGTGGAGCTAATGTAAAAAAATCTAAAAAGGTAAGAATCTTTAGAAAAAATAAAAGAAAAGTTATTGTTTTCACAAATCAAATAACTGTTATTTTTTTTAAACATTTTTAAAGAAATTAGGGATAATTGGGCTTAGTGGTTTTTATTAAATATAAATTCAAAACGAACTCTATTTTATAATTTAGAAATTTTATATTATTTACTCTTTATTACTAAGAGTATTAAAAAAATCCTTACTTGAAAAATGCTTGAAATCAAATTGGGCAAAATTTTAAGAAAAAAAATTCGATTCAAAAACGGAAATACTGGAAAAATAAATCAGTTTAACATATTTATTTATTCTTTTGGAAAATACAAAGGACCAGAGTTGTTCGCGAGGGAAGGGATGATAAAGACACGACATGGCGCCAAGTGAAAAGGGGACAAAGGAGCAAGAACGATTTGCCTGCATAAAATATTACTTTTAAGGGCATAAAACTGTCCTGCATCATAGGGCATATATAAGGCATCCTTCTAGGTAGACACCCGAACCAATAAAAAATATCAAAGAAAATTCACCCACTAAGCAAAAGAGTTAGTCTGAATTGATGCCTCATATTTTGAAGACCCCGTTGAAAGTCGTTGCTTTGATCTTGTGCACATTGCAGCGTGTGCCTATTTGTATTTAAGAGTTGGGGTAGTAAATTCTGAATAGCATAGAGACGCAGGACATAATGGGAAAACTAAACAAACATCCCTCACTGCAGGGGTAGCCTTAAGTAAACGGAAAATATTTATAGGCAAACTTGGCTATTTTTGTTTGCCACCAACGGGGCTGGAGGAACTCCGGCTTTCCGCTAATTGAGTAAACGCCAGTACAACAGATCGCAATTTCTGCTGGAGAAGATAATTGGATAATTTATGAATCGCTGGGCGTCGAGATCGCAATAAAGATGTCGCAAATTCTAGGGAAAGTAAATACGGCAGAAGAAGTAGAACGAACCATTTCCAGGAGAAATTATTTTAATTATGGGCGGGCGTAATCGCGTCAGGTGCAACAATTAATCAGTTTCCTGGCGGGAGTCTGTTTTAAAGGAGTCTGAACCAAAATAGATGTTTTAGATTATATAATCAATCATCAGCAAATTGGTTATTTCTGGAGTTTTCGCCATTAAGAGATGGCATGTGATAATTAGAAGTAACACCATAATGTTATATGAGACTTTAGTGTACCGCTCATTAGGGTAAAAAGGTTTCTTAAGTATCTAATAGGTAATAAACTCTATTGTACACATTGAAGAAAAAGTTACAAATTGTTTTTATTTTCCGGCCACAAAACAAGTCCCTGCGGAACACTCCGAACATCTTTCTGTTGAGAGGCTATTATTATTTCTCAATTGGTATCGGAAAGTGGCCGAATACTGTGGCTGTCTCGAAAAAATGTGTCAGCAAGAATTAAGTGAAATGCCCAATTCTCGCGCCAAAATTCCACTCCCTTACTTCTTACACGTGCCCCGATGCCCTACTCCCCTCCCCCCCCGCCTCATCCCGTCGTCCCCTCGACACGTGAAAGAAAATGCAATAAGGGCGAACCCAGGAAAAGGTACTTATACCTCCCTATAAACTATAAGACCCTGGGAGAAATGCCAAAAAACATCTGGGAGAATTCTCTCACAAAACAACAGGTCTCACTCAGGTCTCGCGGCAAAGAATGGCGATAAAATGGGGATATAAAAATAAAATAAAACGGATTTTGTAAAAGGCGAGTGAAAACAGACGAAAATTTCTCGCTGCACACAATCACTAAACCACAAGACGATAAGAACAAAATCTACAAAGTATAACAAAATAATAATAGAGCAGATGAATTGTGCATCAAAATTATAGAAGTTGCTGTTTCTGTTTGACAAATGTGATGGTTTGATAGTGAAAGCAGACTTCTAGATAAGTCCAGGATTCATTTTGATTCAAAGTCTTCCCTAACTAATAACTTAAGCAATTCAGCAACTTTGTCACCCCAGCCGCTTTGCTAATCCTATCAATTCGTAGTTCTTGTTGGCTTTCTTCATTTCCGACATTTTCTATTAATAAAACAAGATTGCTTTAGCGCTTTTAAGACAATTACATCCATATCTTTAGGTTAACTCCAAATGGAGCGAGAATTGTAAACCGTGAATTTAGTAGAATGACAATTAATAAAATGAATCCGCATGTGGTATCCGAGACAATGATTAATTTTTGCCGGTGTTATGTTTCACTAAAACAATGCAGAAGCATTTTCGGCATTTTTAAATTTTTTTTTTACAAAGGGCGATCTACTTAAAGACATTGTGCTAATGTCGGTTTTGGCAAAAGAAATGTCAAGGCAAAAATAATGAAGAAAGTTTAAAGGGGAAGGAGCTTAAAGGCTTTAAAGCAAAATGTTCCCATCACTGAAAGATAAACTCTAAAAATTAAAAGGAGAGCAAAGAAATATTATTTATGTAAGCATACGAACTGAAACAAAATCTCAAAGAAACATGATTATTTTTAATGTGACTGTTTTTTTTTCCAGATAACGTTGTAATGAAAAGGTTTGGTTTTGAAATGAGAATGTGCTTAGTTCATTCTGGGATGTCATTTATCCAATGCCCACCTCTCCGTAATGCTGGAAAAGTATTCTAAATTTGGAACAATGGCAAGAAAAACAGTGGAAAATTCGAGTGCATTTGTTTAGAAAACGTGGAACTACCTTGGAAGCAAGCTGTTGGTGTTTTTCGTGTGCAAAATCTCGTTTTTAACTAAAAAGAAGGAATATGACCATCTCGGAAGAACACTCTTTTTTTGCGTTAATTACCTAGAGGTATCGCGTTGGAACTATTTAACTACATTTGGATGTGATTGTGATCGGTTATCCCTTTTCCTTGCATACCTTGTTATTCCTACATATATTATCACGAAATTTCAGCAAACATCATTTAATTTCTTTTAAAGTATTTAGAGTCCATTTACAAGTGCATCTGATGAAGCTGTAATTCGTAAGCAATTTTGGATAAAAAAGATAATAATATAAGTATGTTAGTAGATTTATGAAAACGTCAAGTTATATAAAAACTGGTTTTAAACACTTTCTATGGTTTTTGTTAATAAGACGAGTCTAACATGAAAAGTGAAACTTGTAAAAAAAACATTGCGCAAATATTATGTTAATGTGACCGTAGTCTAAGCGATCGTGCAATATGTGAGCAGACGTTTATATAACACCGTTGCGAAAATGTGAAAAAAACTTGTTTATTTTGCGAAAAAACTATGTTTATAACAGTTTATGTTCGGAAAGAATTGTTATGTATTTTGCCCAACACGTTTTAGGTATAAAATTATACGAACTAGTTGTTACTACCCAAGTTTCAACACTCTTTTTTCTGATGTGTTGAAAATGTGGAAAAAATTATAGATCATATGTTTTTTTACTGTTTTGGGAATATTTCAAAGCTTCCATTAGATGGAGATTACTTCACAGGCTAAAAATACGAGAGGCCCTGAGGAAAATAATTTTCCTCAGAGCTTATGTCATCTCTGCATGGTGGGACTTTTTTAAAGGAGGGGGAGATGAACATGGGTTTTAAAAAGAACCATGTTGTAGAAGGGACGATATATAGGGCCGGCAAATCGCTACACAGCTGAGTTGTTGAACTCAGGAACGAGTCGTAGAAACGAGCCGTTCTCATGTGACAAGTGTCAACCGTGTACAATGTTTGGTGTGTTTCCAGACCACGCATTGGCGCAAGTTTTTCGGAGCTTTCGCAATTGACTCTTGTTCGGTTTTGTTAAGATAGGGGAATCGATAATAATTCACTAGATAGATAGGCTTGTATCTAAACTGAAAAACTGCGAAAATGTCACGATGTCAGAGCTTACCGTTCGAAAGATATAAAATATTAGTGCACAAATTATACACTTTAAAATTAAGATAATAGGTGTAACATAATGATAATTAATGGATGTGATAAGATGAAATCACAAGAGAATATAATATCTGATAAACTTATTGGGTAATGATACATGGCCAAAAGTTTCCATACCACATACGTTCATTAAGGCTGCTATACACTAAACTAGCTTTAATAATATGTACATACATATTAGTAATACAAAGTACAAAGTAAGCAACATCAGTAATATTATTGTGGCTGATAATTAAATCAGACATTAATGCCCTCATATCCATTCGCTAACATGCAATATCAAACCCCTTTCAGCGAGAGATAATAATCTCTAAATACCGAACAAACATAAAATACACATAGAACATTAAACCCTATGCAAGATACTAAATACTGCAACTAAATTGCGCCACATCAAAATGGTTGTTGTTCTAGAATCCACTGAGTTTCATGCATGCTAAAATGATATTTAATCCCTAGAACGTACGACCGTTTTTAGTGAGCACAATATTATTAGATACTAGCTGAACCACCCGGAGTTGCCCGGGCTTCATTCTGCTTTAAGGGGTGGGAATAGTGTACGAGGTGTTTTTTCACATACCCAGTGACCTTTCTCACGTTTTTAAGGGCAAATGTGCTAATTTCATCAATCTCGGATTAAAAATGTAGATTTGTATAAAAAACAAAGCTACACTAGGACATTTGTTCACGTGTGTATACATGGATATTAAAAGTGATATAGATAAAAAATATCAAAATATTGCTTTAAGGGGTAGGAAATAGGGTTTGGAAAGATTTCGAAATTTCATGTAGACCTTGCCATTGATTTGAAAGTAAAGTGTTAAAATTTTCATCAACCTCGGAATAAAACTGTAGATGTGCATACAAGTCAAATCCATGTCGCCCGTCCGCCACAGACAATGAACTTTATATATTAGATTAAGAAGATCACAGATAGTGTGGTTTCGTGAAAGATAAAAAAAACCCCGTCTTATTTTATCAATTCCCAAAGCTCATATTCGCATTTCGTGATGGTGTCCATAGACTTTATATTATGCAGAACGGCGTCATAATGAAAATGAAACCTTGGCACCAACACTGTGACGTCGTTAACAACACTTATTTGGATCATTAAACGTGTAATGAACTCTGCAGATTACGTCCGAGGAGATTCGCAATGGCCGAAGAAATTATTAATGGTTTGGCAACACTTTGTCATTAACCGTGGTCATTAACAAGAACCGACAGCATTTAATTTATCATTAGGATTATGAAGTGATCCGGCAATCAACAGAAGTTAGAGTGGTCGTGATTTTAAATGTAAGTATTATTGCTCGTGACAGTCATGACAGTAATCTCATATGAAAGACAATTAAGTACGAGTAGTTAGGGATGACAAATTGATCAATGAGATCAAAACAAACAAAAAAGAAAGAAAATGTATAAAAATGTGAGAATTTTTTATAATATTTAGTATTTTTCAAGATAATATCGACTGCTCCAAGGAAGACTGCAGTAACTCACTATTTGGTGTTTTTGAGTTAGTTACATTTTCGGGTTTCATAAATAATTATCCACCTCCCAAGAAGACATTCTGTACTCTAACATTTATACACCCCGAGAAAAAACCATTTCAAAATAGTCGTAAGTCACGAAGTCATTAGTTTTCCATGTACTAAAGAAGTAAGTTGAGTTACTGCTCTTTTCTTCGGAATTTTTTTTTTGTCTACGGTCGTAAGTCAGACTTACTTCTTTTATCCACGGAGAAATATCGATATTATCATTTAAACTGCGTTTGACCGTTGATTTTACAGTCATTGCGGTTTGCCTATTGCAGTGATAAAACGGAAAATATTTATTTATTTATTAGTAAGAGACAAAAAGCTTATAAATAAAATATAAAGATAAATATATACATTGTTAAATAAAGTCAAGTCAAAAAAGTCTCTTATTTGATTGGAGATGGAGTTTTATTACATATTAAAATTAGTTTTGGGTGAGGAAGAGAGGAAGAGGAATATAGGATGAGGATAGGAGATGCCCCGGATACATTACACCCGCTTGTATTAATTTTCGATCGTACGTGTTACTTCTAATCGATATTTCTAAAGTGTATTGTTAAATATGTCTATATTTTGAAATTTTGTGTTATATTGTGCACATACACGGGGAATTGATGATTTTTTTCTAACGTTAGTTTTCTATGTAGGCAAATGAAAAAATTGGGATTGCCGTGTTGATCTTGTCGGAATATGATTATTTATTTATTATTTATTAGGCCATTATTAAGAATTTTAAATAATAAGATTTGGTCAAAAGTTTAACGTTGTGTATGAAGGGAGTTGAAGTTGTGGTAATTAATAGATTCGGTGTAATTTGAGAAGCTTAAGTTCTGTTTGTAATTTATGTATTTAATTTTTTTTTTAAGTCTTTCAATTGTTTCAATGTGAGCTTGGTAAAAAGGAGTCCAGATCGGTGTGCAGGGTTCTAAGTGGGGACGGATGAACGGTGTGTATAAATATAAAGAGAATTATATCATGAAAGTGTTAAACATGAGAATATGTAGTAGGACATTATTAGTAGGTAGAGCATTATCGTCTACAATGCAGTCTGGCAAGTCTAAACATACGAGTATGTCAGACATAACCAAAATTTTTATTTAATACCAAATTCTAAAGCCTCAAAAAATTGGCTTATTAATTCTTTTTCTTTACATATTATTTGTTCATATTATAATATATTATTAAAGAGTCTGATGACTTATTGGGTCCTTCATCAGCAAGATTTTAGTGGAGTGAATTCTGATGACTATTGGAAGCCTGATGAATGTAGTAATACAAAATATATAGAATTGAGTGTTTGTTGACTAACTTCTCCTGATTGCATGTTGCTTCTTAATTAGGAAAGAGGATTGTTCTATCGTTCTACTAAAACAACTGATAATATGGATATTCCGAGCACCGCATGTAATTCATTAAATGATAACAAAAAAATTATTTCAATGTTTTAATCAACCTACTTTTTTATGATACTGCAGATTAAATACAACCACATTCGGGAAAATGGGATCAGGTTGCACATCAAACTGCCACTTTAAATGCAAGAATACGTTGCGCGAAGAATCGCGAAAAAAAATGTTCTGGAAATTAGGATGTCATGCCATGCAGTCGAATTTTATTTGTCAATTCGTGGAATTAGTGCCAAAAAAAAATCTTGCTGCAAAGCATAACAACTCCAGGCGTGGAATTTAGTGAGAATATTATTTAAATGTGAACAGCATAATAAGTAATAACTACTAATAATAATAATTACTAATAAGCAACAGGTTTGCCAAACGATGTTTTTGCAAACATTAGGGATCTCTGATAGAATGATAACCACTGCATGTGGAAAAATTGACGAAGGAGGCGCAATAATTCCTGGTCAGTCTGGGAAACATCTCACAAGACCTAATAAAATTCTCCCTGATATCAAACATTCGGTACACGAACACATCTGAGCTTTTCCTGTAATGGAGTCACACTAAACCAGGAAATTATCCGAGAAGCTTTACCTAGAAAGAGATCTGAGTATTTCCAAAATGTCCAGGCTGTATTGGCAGAAAGAAAGAAGCGTTGAAACATCTGCTTCACTGAGACAGTATTCAGATGTTTTAATTTCCATTATAATTACGCTTTTCACAAGCCTAAAAAAGACCAGTATGAGGTGTGTGAGAAATTTAAAATAGCCACAGAAGAAGAAAACATACTGTTTAAAAATGTATGAGCATCAGAAAAATTCAGGCCATAACCGTCATTTTAGAAAAACGGACAAGAGGCAGGCGACTGGACAGATTAGTTTAACCCATTATTTAGTATAATCAAAAACAAAACATCGATATACTCAAACATAAATATCTGCTAGCATTACGCAACAGCCTACTGATTCCGAAGTCTTACCATAATTTCTATCTTTCACTAAATTCTTCCATTGAAGAAACATTGGAGATTCTAATGCCAGAGATGGGGTATCTGATGATTCAGAAAGCGAATGAAAATTGATAATGTTTTTTTTATTCTTTCATTTAATGTAATTACTTAAGAATCTCGCTATTTTATATAGGTAATAGTTTCTAAAAAATATATAATTTTTTCAGTTAATCGAACTAAAAATGATTTTATGTTGCTTTAAAACACTGAAACACCGTAACTAAGTAATGATAAACTCTCAACTGTGTATTTTTAATGTGTATAAATTATGTTTTATACTGTTAAAATAAAGCAGCTCGTTGCTACTTCTATAATTTCTTTAATTTTTCCCTGTAAAAAAAAAGTTTTTTTTTTTTTTTTAAAAAGAAAGACAAACATTCCCGGGTTACGAATAACCCAACAACATTTGAAAATCTCCTACAACCACCACACTAAGCGGAAGATATTGCTTGTGTTGTGATGGAGGACTTAGCCAGCCGAGGGATCTAACATGAAACGCCTGGGTGGGAGCCAAACGCGATGCCAACACAACCACTGACCGGTCAGTAACAAGTAAAAGTAACAAGTAGCTCAACATACTGCATACTGATATTATATAAACCCCGAGGAAAACAGCAGTAAGTCCTAAAACCCTAAAAATTTGTATGAATTCGAATAAAATACTAAGAAAATACTATACAGTTAGAAAGAGTATTAACCAAGGATATTTATTCAATTTAAATAAAATTCAAAACCCTCATTTTAGATTATGCAACATTTTTTGAACTTTAAAATTGCTCTCCTGCAAAATGATAAAAAGTGAGTTACTGCAGTCTTCCTTGGAGCAGTCGATATGTGGGCGGCGTTTTATCCATGCAAACGTATTCCCCTGTATCCTCTCTGGTTTTTTACACCAGTATAAATACATATTATTGTAATATAGATATCTACCACTCTACACGCAAAAAAGTGTTATTCTAAAAAACGATCATTTTAATAGTAAAAACGGGACTGAAGTTCTTACGAACAAATTAACAGTGTTTCAATGTTTATTGGCGGGAAAATGTAAGAATAATTTGTTGGTATACGTACGAAATTACGTAAATTATTCTTACATGTTCCCGCCAATAAACGTTGAAACACTGTTAATTTGTTCGTAAGAACTTCAGTCCCGTTTTTAACCGTTTTTAATATTAAAATTATCGTTTTTTCGAATAACATTTTTCTCCGTGTACGTTTTTATTTTGTTTTGATAAGTTACTTCTTATAGGAGATGGTATGGGCACATAAGACGGAGACCACCAGACCACACAGTAAAGCAGGCAATGTCTATGGAGCATCATTGACACTCATCCAGAGGAAGACCAAAGAACTCCTGGATGACTCAAGGGTCCAAAATTCTACATAGAAACGGCCTGCATGAAAGCGATACCCAAAACCGACGAAGCTTAAAACCTGAGAACGAGAAGAGCCGACCCCAACAGTATACCTAGGCAATGAGTTGGGACAGTGCAAGGAAGAAGATAGGAGTAAGAACCCTGAAGATATCCTTAAAATTTTATCCTCAGTATAAAAATATTTTAAAGGGGTATGCAAAACCTAGATTTTATTTAGGTATAAATAATCAGCCTGAGATTCACTTTTCCATTTCGATAGTTATACGGGGGGTAACAGCAATGGTAATAGCAACATTTTTTTTATAACTATTATTCAAATTTCTCGGCGCCCACGTTCCTCTTAAAATATAATTTTACTTATAATATTATGTAACCCATATATTTACATTGTGTTTGTATTTCTCGGAACCCATTGTACTAAACCATGTTAGTAAGCTTGTCTATGTTCTAAATTATCATAATATTAAAATCTGCATTGTCTTTAATATAATTTGTTGTCAAAGTGCATCTTACGTAAGCTATCATTTCTTACACGTATAAAATATAAAATAATGTTAACGTGTAATTTGTGACAAAAATGGCTCACGAAATAGAACATTTAATCCTCTATTAAGTAGGACTACCCCTCACTTGATCGCTTTTGGGAAAAGATTTTAAAACACATTCAGATCGTTGTATCTCACTGTTTTCACAAGGAAAAATATTATCTAAACGGTGTTAAAAAGAGAAAGCAACACTCTTTATATTCAAATCTAAAAGTTAACAACAGAAAACTTAAAATGTACACCTCCTCCATGAGACCAAATTTTCTGACCGCAGTTTATGAAAAAATAAAATTTGTGTTTTTTTTTATTAATTATTTTTACACGAAACGGCAAATTCCTAAAACAATAAGATTTACAATAAATTTGTCTAATAAATTTTTTATCTATTTTTCGTTATCACTAATTTTATTTTGAAAAAACGTAAGCAGAACCATTTATAAAACTTCTTTTATATTTGCATTAGAAATTTTTCTATTTCAAATATTAATTATTTATCTCTTAAATAAATTTTTGGGATCATATTTCATGGCCTTTCAAAATCAATTTTTAGTTTTCGGATTCGTTCAGAAATATTGAATTTATTTGGATTTCATTCCAAAGCGGAAATAATCTGACCATATGAAAAAATATGCTTGAGACCAGAGAGGTTAACATAGATTGATTGGTGAAAATGGTCGTTAGTTTCATTTCTTTTCTGACATATTTGCAAAGTAAAAGTAGGATGTGTTTTATTAAGGTTAATAATTCCCGCATCAACCTCGAACCCCGATGCCCCATGATAATAGCAATGACTCCCGGAGGAAATAGCCGAGAAATAACAATATGAAATGCCTTGATTCGCGCAGAAAGATAGCAGCTTATCGTTCAGACCAGACGGCGCGACAGGACTAGCAACTAAACCACAAGAACACAACACATAAAGGCGTACCGCGGAGAGCCCCGTCGCCACCTCTCCCTCTTTATCATAAACGATGCATGTTACAGACAGGGAAGTTCCAGCGGACCTTTCTGTGGCCGGCCAACTATAACAGTCAAACGACATTTGTAGGATTTCTTACATAATCTGGTAAAAACGAAAGGAAAAGGGAAAGCATGCAAGAGGTGATTTTTATTTTCTCTGAAGGTAGAGAGATCTTTTATAAAATAATAAACAGCGAAATGAAGAAAAACGCTCTCTTAACGCTGGTTTTGTTATTTTGATTTGCGGTTTATTGCACAACCCATGTTATGTTCTAATCTATAATATAAAAATTAATGTTTGTTTGTTTGTTTGTTCGTACCTTATGCGCGGCTATACCGTTCATCCGATTGCGATGAAACTTTGGGAATATGATGTGCGCTTACCCGGGATGGTTATAGTGAGCTCTAGCGTTATGAAATTATTTTCTATACTATTCATACGATTGCGATTAAAATTTCAACCGAATGCTATTAATTTTTTTTTGTTATGAACATGCCCGTGAATACTTCTGTATCTGTACTGGTGAGCTCTGGCATTATCAAATTTGCATACAAAAATTAAATAGGTCACGCGAGTTGTTGGAAGAATGGTTGTATTTTATGGAATTAGGCGGCAGGGAAAAAAGGCTGGAGGAGGGATATGCGGGAGGATCGATTGGGGAAATAAGGAGGGGGGCTTCGCGGGAAGGGGGACGAGGGAGAGGGGAAGGCGAAGAAGGTGGAAGCGGAATGCGTGAGGGGGGGGGGGGAGTCGCAAGAAAGGGGAGAGCGGGAGAGGGGAGGGGTAACGCGGGAAGGGGAAAAGAAAACGCGGGGGGAATGTGACGCGGGAGGGGAAGAGGAAGAGGAGTCGGAAGGGGAACGGGGACGAATGGGAAATGACACGAAGGGAGAAACAATATAATTATTTAATTAGCATTGGAACGCATGCCGGGTATCGGCTAATTGTAATTATATTCATTTGATAGTTTAGGATATTTTAGACATCAAAATAAATTTTAGTATTTTGAAAATTTGTAAAAAAAACCAATTCAACCGGTTTTGGCGAAAAATGTTAACATTAGACATTATAAAATTTATAGGCTGCTCTGACGAGGAAATGTGTCAAAATTAGTTAATTGACTAATTTGAAGAATAAGTTGTACACCTTTTGATCGTACAAATTTTAGATCGATGTTAATAATTTTTGATATTACATACCTATAAAGTTAAGGGTAAACACAAAACAATTCATAATCCGCTGTTTCTTATATAGTGCGAATTTAATTATTTTAGGAAAAAAAACTCAATATGAATTCAAATTGCTTCTTTTTACTTAAAAACGAGGTTATGTACACGACTTACCTTACAAACATCAAAACAATTATGTTTTTAGATTTTCACGGCCAAAAGCATTTTCGTTGTTTGTTTTTGGGGTGTTATGCCGTGTTGCGCTACCTCCTTCTTTAGCCGACGTTTCGGACAGCGTTGCAGTGTCCATCATCAGGGCAGATCCGGCAGATCCGACGATGTGTCATCATCGGCTAAAGAAGGAGGAAGCGCAACACGTCATAACACCCCAAAAACAAACAACGAAAATCAAAACAATTGCTTCCAAGGTAGCCCCAATGCTCTTTCTATTTTCAAAACAAATGCACTTGAATTATCACTATTTTCTTCCATTGTTCCAAACTTTAAAACAGTTTTCCAGCAAGGCGATTAGGGAGAACTAGGAACTGGATAGATAATATCCTGGTAGGAACTAAGCATGTTCTTATTTCAAAACAAAGCAATATGTATCTCGCATACAAAAGGCAGCCGGTATAGCCAGAACGTCAAACAATATTACCTCCTTTAGAGAATTTTCTTCTAGGTTGTTTTTTAATAAACAGGTGACCCGTGTTCGCTGCAACGGAACAAGCACAGGAGCGCGCTACAGTGATAAAGAAGTCCTTCGGGGAAAGTAGAGTGAAAAACTCGAGCAAACAAGTTCAGAACTCTGGAAATTGCTAAACAAGAACTTGGCTTGGGAGGGATATCGTTTAAACTTTTTAACGATGCAATTATCTGACTTTGCGGTACAATTTGCTACATTTTTTTTACTCCAAAAAATATATTGAATTATTTAGGTAGAAATGCAGTTGATAAAGTTAAGAAACAAGGAGCTATTTCGTTAATAGCAAGTTTTTAAACATTTTAAATTGTTTGAATATTTAGAACTTTATTTGTTTTGTTTTGTTGTAAGAGTTTCTATTTGGTTTAATTGCTTCGGCAAGTCTGTGAAGGTACTTTCTATAATGAGAAGGTTGTATGCAGCTTTCAGGTTTCAAAGGAAAGTAGACGTGCAAGATTTATTATTACATATTTTATACAGTACAGGTACTGCAGTAATTACTGGCCTATTGAGATTTTATAGCAATTATAAAGATCCAGTAGAAATTACGCAGTAATATATAAGGGTACCTCCAAGGAAAACCTTGTTTTACGTAGGTAGATAATTAATCGATTAGTGTCTATCTACTGAGCTGCAATACATTCACACTAAGTGAAGGGAATATTTTTTGCGTGGGCACACACTATTTGCTTCATTCACATTCGTACATCGTATCACATTCTCTTCTGCTATTCTAACTCTTCATTGATCGTTTAATGTCTTCCTAGCACGTCCCCAACTTCTTCTATCGTTCAAATGGAAATAAAATGTAAGAATTTACTCGAGGCAGTTATGTAGTTTAACACGTCATTTTATCGAGTTAACCCTTCCGCACCGGAAGGGGTGAAAAACCCCCCTCCCCCCCGTTTTTAACATCACACACTATATAATTTTGGTAATCCTAGAAAAATTATTCTGTAAACGATCTGCATTTCAAAAGGTATATTTTATTTTCTATATTTTTTAATTATGAAATAACTTAACACTCCGCATTATTTTTTTATTAATTTCTCGCAACAAACTTAAAAACAAGGCGCGAGAGCGGAAGTTAAAAAGGTGAATTTTACTGGAAATGTCCGGTTAAAACTGTAGGTATAAAAATACTGGAACGGGCAGGGGGAATATGAAGAGACACTATCGCTTCCGCGATATATGAGGAATCCCAGTGACCCGCCTTCGGGTCATATTTATTATACCTTCAAGCTACTTGCAATAGCTTAGCGGGTATAAATTCCCATTTTATGATGAAGGCAGGTGCTAAATAAAATAAAAGTGGATAGTGGCTATGAGAAAGTGGAGTATTTCTATAACAACGCGTCAAAATTGTTGATTGCCCCCGACAGTTATTAGTTATTATCATTGACTGTAGCCCCTGTGACGGGCGTGACGCTGATTGCCATAGCTTCAATCTCTAGTTACACAAGCGGCAGAGTGGGAATGGTAAAGGCAGCCTAATAACACGCGAGCGATCCGAACGGCTGCATTCTTTAATCTGTTTGCCTCCTTCCCTTCACCGGTGGGGGTGGCAGGTATCCCCTGTACTACTGACACCCCACGGGGGTGACGAGAGGGCGCCGCATGCAACGGAGAAGGTTGATAGCCAAACTTCCCACATTAAATTTACTTAAGTTGGATTAGGTTGTTTAGATTCAAGATTGCACATTATATTATATTTTATCTTTGAATACGATCTAAAAATATAATTAGTCTACTAATGACAAACTGATTTCTATTGACAAAGTAACGAGACAGATCGATATCATTTGATAAGATTACTATTGTTCATTTTAAATGAATCACTATATGGCTCATTTAATGCAAAATAACCAATTGTGCGAAAATCGTGAGAATAATGTGGCTAGTGAATTAAATAATAATTTTTTATTTACAATGGGTACAAAAAACAAACATGAAAATGAGGTCTATAAACACGAAGATGGGAAAATCAACAAACATAAAGATGAGGTCTACAAACATGAAAATGAGGTCTACAAACATGAAGACGAGGAAATCAACAAACATGAAGACGAGATATAGAAACATGAAAATGAGGTCTACAAATATGAAAATGAGGTTTACAAACATGAAGACGAGGTCTACAAACATGAAGACGAGGAAATCAACAAACATGAAGATGAGGTCTACAAACATGAAAATGAGGTCTACAAACATGAAGACGACGAAATCAACAAACGTGAAGATAAGGAAATTATGACGTAACACCAACACTAGAACCTTCAAAATATATACGGATTCCTGTTCCGAGGCGTACTGAAGGTTCTAGTGTTGGTGTTACGTCATAATTTCCTTATATAAATATATATATATATACCAGGAATACTATTATATATACATAAATTATATCTAATATTGTAAATTTTAATGTACTATGTATTATAAGCTCACACTTCTAAACCCGTAACCTAAAATAGCTTCATATTTTTATGCAGTAAATTTTTTATAATTCCTACATCCTGTTATCACGTACCTGGTTTATACTTTTCAATACAGAGTTTTGGTTTCAGAGAATTTTTTTTTTTTTATTGTTTTTATGGTTTTCAGTGTTTTGTTATGTAATTATGTACATTTCTTAAGGACTAATAATATGAACTAAAACCTGTCAGTTTGTCTGTCCTAGAACGGGAAACTTTCCTAGTTGGACAGGTAAAGCTTTCTTATATGTAAAATGTACTTTTTTGTATCCTTCTATAATAATTAAATAAATACGTATATTTAAAAGCAAAAATAAAAATCTGTAACAAACCAATCATAAAAATCTGCATTCTTCTTGCAAAATTATCAAAGAATCAGCAATCACAGTATTTCAAGTATGAACTGAATCTGAAGTAACAATTGAGAAAAATCAATACCCCTAGGTAGGTACTTAGATTAATAATAAATTTGAATTTGAGCATTTAGCTGTTGTTTGAGAAACGCAACCGGGGTGGTCGCTGGCGACCCCGTCGCAGCGGCGCCGACCGTCCCCACGGGGTGATCCACCGCCGGGAGGGAAACTTTTTAGGGGTAGTTTCATTGGAAAATTGTATGGGCGGAATATCGTGGAGCCAGGGAGGGAGACGTTATGCCTCCCGCGCGTATCACTAAACACTATGTTTTACTAGCGGCGTGTTTGCTAGCGACTGCATCATAAAATTTACATTCAGAATTATGTTATGTTCGGTTCGCTTACTTAGCTGAAGGCGAATACAAGTTTTTCTTTTCAAAGTAAGGAAGTACAAGAAAAGGGCGGTTTGAATGTTTGAAACAAGTTACAAGGGTTGAAAAATGTTGAGGATGGGTGGAATTAATTTTAATTAAAACAATAAATAAAACATAATTTCTTTAAAAATACGACAAACAAATTATAAATAAAAATAAATAAAATTGATCTACAGGCATTATAATAATTAGTTACCTTCTAGGAAAATCAAGGGGTAGTCTGCATTCTTGACAAATCAGTTCCAATTTTAAAAAGGACATTTAAAATAATTTTCTGTTAAAATATTACATTAGGGGTAGGTGCTTCATCGTTTGATTGAATTATTTACACAATTAGTTCACATTTTAAAAATGCCACTTAAATTCAAAGCAAATTCGAGTTCATTGAACCATAGTTACGCAGGATGCAAAGACAACCGAAAATAGTATTTTTGATGGGGAAGATTGATACGTTATCAACAAAAATAAATGGTTTTTAGAATAAGAAGTAGATAATTAACTGTTAAAAATGCTCACTGATATGAAACATATCAGACCGACATGCTAACCGGTCAATGGCTGAGTTGGCATCGCGTCTGGCTCCAAACAGGCGTCTTGATTTCAATTCTTGGGATGGCTAAGTCCTCCATTGCGACAAAAGCAACATTTTCTACTTACTGTGGTGATAGAAGGAGATTTTTGAATACTTTCAGGTTATTCGTAATTAAGGAATGTTTGTCTTTCTTTTAAAGAAAATGTTGATTAATATCTATTAATAATTTTATAAATCTTCGAGGAATACTTTAGTTAAACTATGTAATTAATTGATGATCTGCATAAATAACTAAACAATCAATCATCATCGTTTATATTGCGAAAAACAAAGGTAGAAATCTAGGTAGTGACTTGCATCTAATCGAAATGTTACGGAAATTAGACACGTAATCAAATAGTAATTAATGATATGTCAATATGAACACCTTTGCGTTGATATTCGCAAGTACAGTGAAAGCTTTTCATATCATAAACCTCGTAATGTTCTTCTATCTATGTATAAAATTATACAGTAGGAAACACAACACTTTTACATTCAATGAATAAAGTAAGAAAAATGAATAAAAAGTAATGTGAAAGTGGAAGAAACGTGAAAGAGGGAAAGTTAAAATAAACTAAGGGCGCCCCAAGCTCACTACAAATGATTTTTATTCCATTCAAAGCATAGCGCCCTAAGTGCTCTAGCCATCCCCTAATAATGTATTCCATCCAATGATGTTCATAGATTCAACTACGGGTAAAATAAAACATGTAATCCAACGGTAACCCAACCTATTAATGAATGTTATATTTACAGATCAAATAATGGTTTCCGGGAAAAACACGCACGTGGAAATCGTTGTGGTGGACAATGGGTTTTTCAAACCAAAAACGGAAAACTAACAGTAGAATTTATGCATGTAAAAATAAAGCACATAAAACCGCACAGTTTGATAAGTGCAACCCAACGGTAAATGCATTTGTATGTCGATGGGTAAATGTCATAAAATTAATTGCATTAATAGTGATGCGGTGACAAACTCTCGAAACTTGTAATCAGTAACCAGTGATTCAAAAATCTGATGAGTTAATATTTTTTTTATATTAGCTCCACATAGGCTGCTCCAAAAATAACTTCCTAAAGGAATATAATATCATCTTTGAGAAAGCTGTGTGGAGTGGAAGTTCTATTAAGGAAATGCAGGAGAAGAGGTTCTGGGAAGAAAAAAGGTGTGAGAGGTGGGTAGAAATCTGGAGGTCAGTGTGTCAAGGAATGACGGACGTATGATTCCACACCTCTCACTGCAGAGCAAGGCGATATGTCAAGATAGTCAGGTGATGTACCTAAAACCAATATTACTTGATTTAAGCAAACTTCTTCTGCATTAGAAGAAAAATATCATCTACAGAAAAAATGCCAACCCGAAAAAAAAACTAGGCGAATATCACTTCAAAAATTCAATCATTAGCGGTAGTTAATATGGCTTTATTTTAACCCGTTTAATCACAGGAGACCATATTTGTCCCAGCTCACATAGGTCTCACAGAAATCGTTGTGACTCCCTTACTATCATAGTGAGAAGTATGATCTAAACGGTATTGGAAAGAGAATAAAACACGCTATATATTCAAATCTAAAATTTAACTACAAAAATATTAAAATGTACACCTTTACGAAACCAAAGTTGCCAATCGCAATTTGAAAAAAAAAATGAAACTTTGTGAATTTTTTAAGATTTTTTTTACATGAAACGACAAAAAAAAGAGGTGACAGTAACGTTTATAATTCATTTGTCTAATGAAATATGTTTGTGATTTTATTTTTTTTCATTATCGGTAATTTTAGTTAAAAACGTAAAGTGAACCATTTATAAAAACTTTTAAAAGTTATTACCCAATATTTTATATTTAAAAAATTACAAAATTATTTGTAATAATAAGATTTAAGAGCTTATTTCATCACCTTTCGAAAACAGTTTTTAGTTTTCGGATACCTTAATAAATATTCCATTTATTTGAATTTTATTGCAAAGCGGAAATATTTTTAGCCACTGAAAAAATACTTCATATTTTTGAAGGGATGAGTAACGCTACTCTAAAACGCGTTTGTAACACCAATATTGTGCGTTTGAGCGCAGTAGTCGCTTTTGACAGAAGGAAACACTTTTGCGGTGGCTTTACTACATACTGACATTTATTATCCTGGAATTACGTAAATGTATTTCAATATAAATTCAAAATATTTAAACATGCATTTATTTCAAAGCCGATGAAATATTTCATTAATTAATTGATAAAAAAACACAACATTAAATCTGCTAAATAGGAATGCTTTATTACATTTTAACTATCATTCTGATTCCGTTTTATTTGCAGCATCCAAAAACGAAATTGAGCATTGTCATAAAAATTTTCCGGAGAAAAACTTTCAAGGTTCTTTCCCAAATCGATAAAAGAAATTCTTGATATTGTTTGGTAGGTACGAATGGAAGAAATAAATTATGTAACTGAATGCTCGCAATTTATCGACCAATACAATTCTTGCAAAGTCAGATAAAACCGCTTACAAACGCCAAGTATATAAAAACAAATAAAGAACATAGTCGACAAACAAACGGCAAACGACATTAGCATTATTTATCAATAAACAGAAGAGGTTATCGCGAAACTTTCACTGTTATTTTTATGCTTGCGACATTGCATTATGTGATGGGAAAAGAGCATTGCAAATAAATAGATTATTTATTGAATAAAATAATAGCTTCTTTACAATGACCTATAATTTAAAACACACTAATGCTTCTTGCAATATTTATATATGAATTTATGGAAACAGGTGGAAATCTAAAATACGTCGTAAGAAAGCCGGTGAAGGTTATATAATTAATGGGTTTGGAAAATAAAACATGTAGATTTTTATATTAACACGAAGACGTGGCCTCCAGAGTAATTGAAATCGTAAAAAATCAGTCAGCAATCTACGAAGTTGATTGCGTGACGAAAAACTACAGAACGGTTAAAGAGTTGAAAATGTTGAAGAAAAACTACGCCAGAACAAAAGCTTTGATAAATTATTAACTTGTAATACTACATACACCGAATTAGTGATGGGTATATAATGACAGAATATTTCGAAATGATCAATTATTTCGAATCGAAATATTTTTTACATGTATATTTATAAAATTTTACAGTAGCTCCATATAGGAGGCCCTAAGGAAAAATATCCCTTAGGACTTATGTCTTCTTTGGGGATGCTGTGTGGGGTTTTTTTTATGAAAAGGAAGGTAAAAAGTTCTAGGAGGAAAAGGGTATAATGGGTAGGTAGGAATCTGGGGATAAATGTGTCCAGGATGAATACGTATTAATCCATCACTCCCACTGTGGTGCGAAGCAAAAGAGAGTCCGGCTGGAGAGATCTAGGTAATGTCTACTTCAACCACTCTGTGCCGATCCGGCCCACCTCGCAGTAGGTAGGCAAACGCTCGAATTGTATTATAGCACTGTTCGGGAATAGAAGTAGCCCTACATTTTGGTGCGAAGAGAACTGCAGGATTCGGATGGGTGAGAGGCAACCAAGCAGATCAGCAAATCTGTAAGATTTTGAGAGAGACCTGCATCAAAAGCAGGACACCAGAAGATTCATGAAAAAGAAGAAGAAAATGTTTGGACACTGATGAAGTTTATTTTATTGTGTTGTATGACTAGAAAAGATTTTTTTTAGTAACCATTTCCGGGAATACACTATTAAAAGACATTAAAGTACAAAAACTGTAATAAATAAATTAATCTATAAATGTAGATTTAAAATAATTATAATTATAATAATAAACTTTTAATAAATTATCTACATATTAAAAAGTTCCATGTACACAAACACTTTATGATAACATACATTTAAACACCATCCAAACAAACTATGGTAAGCAGTCCATTGGTTACGAGAGAGGAATCTTATTTTATTTAGTTCAGATATTTCTAGTCAAATAGATAAAAATGTAATTTTTTTTAAGTACCTCAATTCGGAACATCAATAATACAATGTTTCGAGTATGCACATCACTACCATAATGGGGCCAACAGACCTAGCTATAAAAGCTCAAGCGTTATTTGGTTTGG
The DNA here is from genome assembly GCA_951813805.1 of Limnephilus auricula. NCBI lineage: Eukaryota > Metazoa > Arthropoda > Insecta > Trichoptera > Limnephilidae > Limnephilus > Limnephilus auricula. The sequence continues at coordinate 40,941,529 of OX638389.1, read as the reverse complement.
CGTATTTCGGCATATCGGTTGCCGTACATTCCCAATGGGAATGTATAACGAGCGATATGCTGTAGTAGGCCATGCCAAATAAAGCTTGAGCTTTTATAGCTAGGTCTGTTGGCCCCATAAATGTCCGTATTTACCTGTATATACTGTGAAAAAACATTAGGTAGATAGTAGGTAGGTAGGTACCCTAGTATTCAAAACGTTTTTATTTATTGCATTATCCTCAGATTTTACCAATTCTCTGAAGAATGAAGACCTTCACCAAAATCTAAATCTTAAAAAAAATACACTTTACAGGTAATTGATTCAATATTACCTGCATTGTTAACTCTGCTGTACTGTGAAATGGCCTCGTCACTACAAAGGCGTGAAGTCAGATTAGGAAAAAGGCAGTTAACGATCATATCTCGCCATAAATGCTTCTATTTTAGGCATGGCAAGGTATGACCTTTAATATTTCAAATATCAAAATGAAACAATCAGTTTTTGCCCTGTTCAAGGTTATGGAAGACCTTGTAGCCCAAGGGAACTGAATAAAAAATCTGTAAGTACAATTTAGTGTATTTTAAACAAATTTCAGCTACCTAAATAAACAAAAATAACTGAAGCAGAAATCTCAATTAGTGAGTCTGGCTAAGTGAAATTTAGTTTTTTTTTTTGTTGTTGCAGAAACGTGTTTTTTTTGTTGTTAAAAACTATGGAGCTTCGAAATATCAATTTGTTTGAAAAAAAAAACGAAAGCGTTGAAATTTTTATAATTATACAATTTTGCATTGATGTTATATTTTAACGCATTGAAAAATATCTTAGGAATGTGAAAATAATTATTACAAATCTCAACATTTTACGTCTATTTGTATAAAGGAGAGTGTCTACGCCATGTGGCAGGGGGCGGGAGTTCGGCGTGGATTTGATTTCTACACATATATCTACAGTTTTATTCCGGGATTGATGAAATTATGCATACTTGACCTCCAAAACAATAAGAAAGTCAATGTCCAAGTCTGATTTCGAAAAGCTCTGTGCAAAGCTCGGGCAACGCCGGGGACTTCAGCAAGTATGGAATAAAGAAGTACCTTAGAAATGCCGTCCACAGAAATCGTCGCCTTCGTGATTATTTGTCCAAACGACAATTTGCAAGTATTACAGGAGGAGGAGGTTTTCTTTCACTGTTTCAAGAGTCTCAAGTGCTCCCGTCTGGAGCCAGTGAGACTATGGCATCCCCAATTGGGGTATGTTGAGAGGCTGAAGGAAAGTGGGGAAGGGAAGGAGATGGGGAAGAGGAAGGTAGGAAAGTACCTGGCTATTCAGATCTAGTCACTAAACACGGCTAAAGCCATTATTAAGCAACGTCTCAATTCTGAATGGTGGTCTTACACCAGGGCGATACTGACAGTATCTTCCACTCTGGAACGTGCCGCAAATGTAGTATATAGTATTTTTATTAATTAATTGTGAAATAACACAAATTAATCAAATAAAATTTATTTGCGCACGCCGGGTTCGAACCCGCAACCTTCCGATTGGGAGTCAAGTGTTGTTATCACTCGACCACGGACGGTTATTCCCGTAAAGGTAAAGGTCTCTCCTTAGTTTAAATAATTCTTATTTAAGTGATTAATTATCGTTTTTGATACTTTATTTTTAATTTTAAAGTGAAGATTGAACAAAAACTAAAATGGATATTGGACAATTAAGCACTCGGGCGACACAATGTCGCCACTGACTTAATACCTTTTGGTTCCAGCCCATTTAGCACGCGCACTGTCTCTCTTCTGACAACGTCTATCGCCATCCCATTTCAATTTCATAATGATGTGAAAAACTGTTCAGCTTCAGCTGAAATTTAAGTAAAGAATCGTCAGACTTGTCCACAAAAGACACACAGCTCTAAAATAAAATATATAAAATATTTTATAGATACATTTTTATTTATTTTATCTGCATACATGTAACATTTTGCGTAGTAGGTATAAATGTGGGTGGGGAAAAGAACAGGGTATCATGTGCGGAGTCAGTATAAAAATAAAATACACAAATATTCCGGGGTAAACCGGGCAGCAAACTATAAAACAGAAAAAAAATCTTGCCTTTTTTCATTGCCTTCAATGAGTGATAACATTTATTTGAGAAATGCTTGTCGTACAATTTGCCAAGCAAAATGAAAAGCTTCATCTTTAGAAGGGTGAAATCCCATCGTATTTTTATATCAGCTCTCAGCAGTTTACGAAAACCATGCATTACTTCAAAAAAAAAAAAGATGGAATACTGAGAGAAAAAAAAAACACAATAATTCTGTTTATTTCCCAAACTAACTGTTACGTCGTTTAATTTCCAATAATAAGACAACATAAGATGTTTTGGGTATCTTCAAAGTAAGTTATAGGTTCGTGTGATTACTGGTTGATTCATTAAGTTATCATAAATATTGTTATAATAAGGTTTTTTTTTGATAGTAGGATCGATTTAGAAATTTGCAATCAGTCATATCGATATGAGGTGACGTTATAATTTAAGCAAATGAAGTGTTTTGTATTGAATAGATGTACAGAAATGCAATTGGAGAATAAAAGAGAAGAACTGATAAAAAAGTATTAATAAGTTTTTATCTTTCATAATCATAATGATAACATGATATTATCGATTTGATAAACCTACAACAAATAAAGCATTGATGGAAATGAGAAAAACTTGACTGCTTTCTGCGATTAAACTGAGGGTAAAACTGACTTTAATAATAAAAAAATGTATGTACGTACTATGTAACTATACTTCTTGTTTTAACATACATATCTAACGTGTCCTTAAAAGTTATATCCTGTATTCATCATTATGATTAGACTTAGATTTTACATCCTGGAATGCATCAGCTAATGATAAAAATATATTGTAAATAGAGTTAGGTTGATAGCTAAACCGCAAGTAACTACATACTTACATTGACAGTAGTTCAACGCTTAGCGGAGCCTTATACGAAATATGTAAAATAGTTCACTTTGTACACCACTAAGTGAAAATTGGATTGTCTCAGATTTTAACTAAGCGATCGCTCAGGATGATTTATGAAATTAATCATATTTACTTTGTCCTTAAATTGTTGCCTATTGTTTATGTTTCCCAATCATTTGTTAACATTATGTTGGTTGACTTTTGGAAAGTTGGGCTTCCTCCTGACCAAAATTTGAGTCAAAATTTTTGACAGCCTTGCAGTGTCTCTTACAAATTGTATAATTTTCTGTAATATGATGTTAAAGTTAGCTGCTGCCCTCTGTTGGTTTAATTCTTAAGGTATTGAGTTGCAAGGGTTTAAATCTGACCAATCCGTACTAAAAAAAAAACAGTTTGCCACTAAACTCGCTATCCTGTGTATGTCAATGTGATGGTCCGCACACTACACAACTTCTCAAAAACCCGTTGTCAATGGCAACGCAAGCAGTGACTCGAAACTCGCCATGCTGGTTGCTATGGTGACAGCTGATTGTTCTTCGTCTATGGTTAAAGAAGTTGAGATAATTACTGAAAGCGTAAAATTTAATAACGCCGTTGTTCGGTTGGAAACCATAGCAACCAGCCAGTTTTAGCTTGGTTTCAGTTTCTCCGTACGGTGGAGGGCCTAAATCATAATTTTGGTTATGGTGAATGTCAAAAGAATTCATATTCTACGCTTTCGTAGATGGCGTGCGCATAGTATTTTTAATTATAAACGCTTTTTAAAAGTTATACTTTCAAATATTAAGAAAAAATATTTTTTCGCGGAAGTACACAAGCAATATGAATATTAATAAAAAAAAGCGTCTATAAGTAAAAAATACTATGCGCGCGCCATCAACGAAAGAGTAGAATATCAATTCTTTTGATATTCACCTTAATGATAAAACAGAGATTTGCTCAAAGCCTTCAGTTTGATAATGGCCTTCGAAATTACTAGCGGGGTAAAGTAATTTCCTGCTATTATTTGAAAATACCAAGACGGTGTGTTTAATAAATACGATATGCTTACTAGAATTTTCCTTCTTCCATTTCAAACCGCAGAGCAAGCAGGTTCCTTCAGACCGACAGCAAAGATCGTGCCCTTTTTAGTGTAGGTAGATATTTAAAATCATCATACGATTGTTTCATAGCAAAATAAAACTCAGAGAATTCAACTGAAGAGCCCCGAAAACTTGCAAAGCAAAGCGTGAAACTTTTATACATTAATCCTACAATTAAGTATAATTAGGTGTCAAAATTCGTTAAAAATAAAATATTTATAATGTTTCTCGCACATAACCAACAATCAACAATGGAGTTCACCAGTATCAACACTAACTTTTGGTTTTTAATCTTCTGTGAGTATCATTCATATTATTTTCTCATGGTTCAAAGCCATCTAGTATTATCCTCAATTATTGTTGTGAAAAATATCCACGAAGTGTTTTCCATGATTAACTACCAGTTGTTTATAAATAATAAATTAACACGCGAGAAAGAATTACAACAAAGACGATTTAAATAATAACATTCGCTACTAATCCCATTCCCAGGAGAATAAAACATGCACTAAATAATTGGCAAAAAATCTATTCGTAGATAAAGCAATAAATCTATATTGTGCATCTTTTTTGGGAAATTTATGTATTTATTTATTTATACGCCTATTGGGCTTTTACATACATAGTTATAAAAAATATTCTTAAGATTGTAAGTTCATAGTAACAGTAGTAATTATGAATAAATCTAAATATTTAAAACTAAATGATTTATTAATGTAACTCAAAAAAATATTGAGACAAAAATTTGATCAAGACAGCGAACCATTCATTAAATAGATGAGATATGTTTCAAGTGTTTATATTTTGAATGAAATTCCACTCTCAAGAAACAAATTAAGAAAAATAGCAAAAGGACCTTTAATTTAATTAACTATAATCCTAAAAATAAACGTTTACAATACGTCAAAATAATGAATGGAAAAAGAAATTGAGACACTTTGAAAAAAAAAATGTTGACGAAGAAGTTTATCTTGATGTATACTTTTTTAGAGTTTTAATTTTTTTACATTTATATTGCTGAACTCAGAATATATTGCGTTTAATGAAGTAGGTTTTCTCAATCATTTGTTACAATAAATTTTTGTGAAAATATTTTACTTCTTAAATCTTCGCCAATTCACTTTGTGGTGTCATTTTTAATTATTGTTAATCTTATCCTGACAAAGAAACCTTCGGTTTTGAAACATGTTGATAATTTTGATTACATAAGTGGTGTATACAAAGTGATTTGTTTACATTTAATTGAAAATTCTTGGATTCAAATATTTACTTAATAGATAAAGATATTAAAGATTGGGAGTTGCTTATTAGGCTAGACAGTGTAAATATAAAAGAAATATGTAGATAATCTAGGTGCTTGCGATGAAATCATATACAAGCGGAAATTAGAAATGTACAGTGATATTTATTTACACCAGAGTGTATAATGTATAATCCGAAGAACTCGAGCCAACGACACGATACAGACAAAGAAGCAGAAGTAATTCAGATCACCGTGTACTAATCTCAAACTACTTAATGAGCAAATAATTTAGTACCACATTTGAGATAGTCGAACCTAAACAATGGCGATTTCACAAATCTAAGAATAAGAATTCGTGCTAACTCCACTCCATTCCCAGCTTTTAATGCAGTACGAAATGAAAGAGAAATTACGATGCTGAAATTGATGCTTATGAATAAATTCAGAATTAATTAAATGATATAATATTACTTTGTTTGTTCCACTGTATTTTTTTGGTTCCATGACAACTAAACAAAGTGGCATATCCATCACCCCTTAAGAAATTGAAAAAATATGTATTTATAACCCAACCTAATATGTCGACAGTTTTAGGAACAACCGTTTCTTCCTCAGGGCAAAATATTTAACATTACAAAATAATTAATGAACAGAACAGAATTAATTTATTTATTACAAATTTGTTATTTGTGGGGAGACTTGTAAGGTTGGGGTTAAACTCAGCAACGTTATATAAATATGTTTCGATGCATGTTCGATAAATAACAGACTTGCACATGACAGGTGAAATTCAAAAGGGATCGAAGAATCCTTGAATGGAAAAGTAATTCGAAAGACAACGCAGAGACAAGGATAAGAACCACAAAGAATCAACGACAATTGGGGGCTAAGGAAAAGAAAAACGTAAAGATGAAAATTAGTATATATATAGTAATAAAAAACTTAAATATTATTTTGAATTTACAATAAGATTACGACAGTAAAATATAGCAAACTGAATATGTTGATAGTTGTCAAATGTTAAAAAACTCGTTTTCTCTGTAGAAATCTATAAAATCTTGAAATATCACGGCAAGTTTACAGGGGTTGTTGCTCTCTAGGAGAGTATGCACGGACATGTTAGTGGAAGCCTGGTGTAGAGAGGAGAATGTTTAGAAGTGTGGTAGGTAGAGAGTGGAGGGTGGATGGAGGGGAGAAGGGGTGAAGACAATCGTGATTGCACCCCGCCGCAGGACGTGTGTATGACAGCCTGAAATATCAGGGATGTAAGCTGAGGTAGGGATGTAGGGGTAAAGGGACTGTCAACGTGGAAATTGCTACGAACCGATGGCGATGTTGGGTTACTTAATTACAAGAATTTTTACATCTTGTGCCAGAGGAATAAAGTTACAAATTTGTGGTTCAATTCATAAAAAAAGAATCTCAGTAAGAAAACAGTGTAGGAAAATGTTTCTTTCTATGCAACTCTTTACTTATGTAAGTCGACTAATGTTGGATAAAAACTGCATTATTTTTCCAAGAAGTCGAACACCTGAATTAAATTTAAATTATGAAGGGAAAACTTGTGTTATTTCGTCTCTATTTGAGAGCTAGTTGTTTCACGGAAATTCAAATGTAAAAATGTCATCAAAGGCTATTCAGCGCACTTTTGTTTTTTGACATTTGAAAGGTCCCCGTTAAACGCTGACTTTAGATATGTTTCAGCTGTCTATCAAATTAAAATAAGCTGACAAGCTTAACAACACGACTGTTGTCCATTTCAGCTGGTCACAACTTGTTTAAAAGCTGAAATTAACCCAGAATTAGCCTTTAACGGAGACCTTCTGAATGGCCATTCGATGACAATGTCACAATTGAATTTCTGTAAAACAATCATTGGTCCTAAAAGTTATGGGATTATTCATTCTTATTAAAACGAGTTAATCCAGATAATCTACTCTAGCTTTTTTTACCTATGTTTACATATTTAAAAAAATCTAAATGAAGATTGGTATCAAAAGGAAAATTGGTTTCTGTCCCAGACCAATGGAAAGATTTGGTGGATCACGACTTTCGTTACAGCGTTGAAAATAAACACCACTTTCGAAAAGTAATTATTTGTAATTAGGTACAGCAAGAATCTAAAGCTTTCATATCTTCTTTTTTACACGCTTCAAATTGGGAGAAAGTTTTCAAATAAATCGGATAAATTCAACTTCTGGAATGGATTGAATAAAATATGATGACATTTCCTGACGGCGGATTTGTAAACACAATTAAAATCTTTTCGATTATTCACGAGTGATTGTGATTTGAAATAAGTTTAATCTGTCACGGGAATTATCGATACAATCTAACGATTAGCTATGGATAAAATCTATCATGATCAAATGATTCCGAAACAAAACAAATCATTTCACAGTGCCTCGAATCACAGTCATTTCAAATGTGACTAATTAAAATTTTTGTAGACAAAAAGGATTATGGTGGATATATTTTGATCGAATGCTATAAATAGTTACGAAATGATCAACTCAATAAATCATTGAAAACAAATTGTGTAATGTTATTATCATTATTATTACGACTTCCGCGAAGTAGTGGTTTATGTGGGTATCTGTCTTTCAATCGAGCTAAGATCAAAATGCAAGTTCGATTCCCGCACAGCGCCAAAATATATTTACGTGGATTTTAAATGTATTTTCTAAGACTTGAAAGTGATACGTTTTTACAATTGCTCCACACAGGAGGCCCTTTTTAGGGAAAGGAAGGAGAGGATATTCTGGGTAGGAAAAAAGGTACAAGTGGTAGGTAGGAATATGGGGGTCAATGTATCCAGGAGTACCAGGCATTTGAATCCATCACTCAAACTGCGGTGCAATTCGATGAGTCGAAAGAGTCCGGCTGAAGAAGTCAAAAGATCTCCCTAAACCAGTCTATTCCGATCGTATCCTAGATGCCAATATCTAGACAAACCTCACCTGGGCACCCGTGTTAAGTCACCAAACGTAGCGAACCACTCGGGGTGACATATGGCAGGGGTGTTGGTTATCCAAAAAATGTTTTCAGGGGAGGCGGTTCCCATACCCGCCTCTCAAGTGATATTGATTAACCTTATACAAATTCTTTAACGGCTGTGTTAAGAACTTAACATTGAAAAATGAGCTGAATTTTGACCGTCCAAATATGTTAATGGTGACCAAAGGGTAACATTTAAACAAAAGGAAAATGATACGTAATCTTATCTTACTAATATTATAAACGCGAAAGTTTGTATGGATGTATGTATGTTTGTTACTCTTTCACGCAAAATTTACTGAATGGATGTTAATGAAACTTTACAATAATATAGCCCATACATCAGAATAACATATAGGGTATAATTTATAAAGCTAGCTATTTATTTTCAATATATTGAAAATAATAATTGTTGTTTAATAGAAAATGTCAAAATTTGAGAATGACATTTTGCGAAACAATGATTGTTAAATCAAAATTATATTTTAGAAAATATTTAAATTAGTGAATTTATTTAAAGTACCCGAATAATACTTTGAATTGAATCAAGAATTATAGATATTTTAAATAAATTGAGCCCTTGAGGTGATTTCTCACAAAAACGGCGCTCTACAAATTATCCAATTATTAAATAGGTTAAAAAAATTGGTATAAACGTAGATGGGACCTAGGAAAAGAAAAAAGATTACTCAAAGTACTAATCCTATGCAGACGAAGTCGCGGGCAGAATCTAGTTAAGATGATCCACTAGTCCTTGACTCATTCGGAAACGGGCGGAGCGAACGATTTTTGGGCGTTTACCAATAAAAACCCTAATCTCTAGCAAACAACAGTATTTTGTTATTCCGCAAGTATATTTTTAAACATCGAAGCGCCGCGTCGACTAAGGCATGTCCGTTTGCCCCGGGCTCTGGGCGTAGAATGAGCGACGGGCTAAAATCCTTATGTACATGGCATAATGATGAAATTCGCACTTACAAATTCGTTGGGTACCGCCAATTTTTATTCACTGAAAAAGAAACGTCGCCAAAATGCACGTTTTATTTTATTTTGTGAAGTTCAGATACAAATATTAAAATGTCTTCCGATCACTCTATAAGACACATAATTAGCTACATTATTCAATAAAACAACACCAGAAAAAGGATTTGTAAGTAAGAGATTTTTCACTTTTAACCATTTTTTATAGGTTAGACGCATAATTTTTTTCTAAGCTTATTAAAAAGCTTATCAAAAAAATACTCGATCACTTCAAAGGCCAAGATGTGTTCTACTCACAGTACTTAATTGAAGCATCTATATTATTTCTAAGCGAGAAAATTTTCAAAACTAATACACAAGATTTTATACGATTTTGGATTTTTCCGCATGTCTTCACCTTAAACAATAATTATTAAATTTCTAAATATAATTTGATGAAAGGCGCTTGACAGCCATTTGCACTATAAGTTGTAAAAGGCACACAGGTACATTACATAATTTGTATTTAAAGTGACCGTTAAATTCGCTAGTTTAATATTATTAAATTATTTTTCTCCACAACCTCGACATACCCCGTGTCAACTAAACCCTTGGTGAAACTCAGCCTTCAATCGTCTCATAAAATCACCCCTTGTGGGAGGGGGGGAAGGTGGAGGGTTGTACGACTCTATACGTATCCTCGAGAGGACCACTCACGCACCGGATGTCGCGTAGAGTACCTACCTTACATCTGCAGGGAAAGCAGGGAGGGAACTCTAAGGGTTCCGTAATTAGAGGGAGCAAAAATAAGGAAGGTGTATTTAAATAAAACTGGAAAATACAAAATTGAATTTTGCAACCATTTTTAGATAAGGCTTTAAAATTAACCAAGCAACAAATTAAAAATGATTGATGCCCAAATATTTTCCATCGATTATTGCTTTCTAAATAATAATATGAGAGAGTACCAGGACCCCTAGCATGGGCGATCAATGAGGGTTTTATAACTGGATTAGTAACTTTCGGTATCTTCTCATCGTTCCCTGGCATGACTACAGATCGCCAACGAATAAATAACAGTTCACAATTATTGAGTGTTATTTATACATTAATACATCATTTGAAAGAAAAGTGTTAAGAAGAATATGTGGACCCATGAAAGAGGAGGAACAGTGGCGCATCCGGCACAACAAAGAACTGTATGATATATATCAGGCCCCCAATATCTCAGCCCATATGAGACTCCTCAGGTTGAGATGGGCTGGACATGTACAGAGAATGTCGGACACACGCGTCCCAAAAAGAATTATGGCTGGACACCCAGATGGAAAGAGAAAAGTGGGAAGACCCAGACTGAGATGGGAAGACGAAGTAAGAGGGGATGCAGTACAGCTTCTCCAGATAACAAACTGGAAGTCAGCCGCTGAGGACAGGAGGAGTTGGGGGCGAATGTTGCGGGAGGCCAAAGCTCGATATGGGCTGTAGCGCCATCGAAGAAGAAGATTAATACATTCGACGTCAACTGTTGTTAGTACGTTAGCGATCAGCAGTTCTTCTAGGAAACGTTGAGGAATTAGCGAAAGATATCGAAACAATCCTTATCGATCAACCGTGCTAGGGGTCCTAAAGTTGGGCGGAAATTCATAGATTATCGATTCCATGAAAAATCACCTGCGCTACCTCCTTCTTTGGCCAACGTTTCGGACGTTTATAGTTTCCATCGTCAGGGCAGATGTGTAATCGATCTTACAATTTTAATAACACTGTAATGTTGTCCGAAACGTTAAAAAGAAGGTAACCCAACGCGGCATAATAACGCAAAAATAAATCTATTTATTTATTTATTTGAGACACAAACAGGATATTTATAAAACATTCATGTTGGTAATATATAACAAAATTAAATACATATATAAATATCCCTAGACTAATGTGTCTGCAGTAATCACGATGATACTTTTAGCCGTGAGAATATCAAATCATATATATTATCTTACTCATGCATTATTCTGATATTTTCACCTGAAATCACTTTCTGGGACCAAACTATGTGTATTGTTTTGTTTACAATATATTATTTTGGTACCTACTTGAATTATGGTAAGCATTCGATATCCAAAAAAATACGAGTGTGCTTTAGACCACACGACTGAGGTAAATACTTCTTTAGCTCCATCTATATGTGTATGTGTATATATATGTTTATTTGTATAAAATATATACATACATATATTAATTTTATACAAATATTTATTTAAATTTATTATCATTTGCCTCGCCCGATCAAGCCGTGCGCATCGACGCCCTCTCCCTACCGCGTCAATGGTATTTAAAAATACTGATTGAAATATTTCATGCACTGGCTATGAGAGAAGAGAGAAAGAAAATGTGCGCGCGCACTGCTCTCTCTTGCTTCTACAGTGTGATACAGCCCGTTCGCCTCGCAACGCATTTCACTTTTCGTAACGCTGTAATTTCCGTAACGCATTCTCCAGTTTCCCCTCAAGTCAAGCGTGCGTAAAGAAGTATTTACTTCAAAAACGCATACGAGCTAATCTCTTTTATAAAATGGTGTTCATTGGTTTATTTTAACTTTTGTAAGCCATAACCTTTTTTGTCTGAAGTGGTCGTATCGATTTCGCTAGTAAATAATCCGGCCATCCGAGCAGCATCTGGTAGAGTGCATTGCAGTGAACGCGAACGAGCAATTATTATATAAAATCTCATCGGCATTAGGTAGTTGGGAGCACGCGCGGAAAGATTGCTGCTATTCGATGGGGCAGAAGTAATCACCGGAGACCATGAACTAATGAACTACTGGAGTGAACACTTTAAGTGTATATTGAAAGAGGAAAACACTAATTGTTGCTGAATTGCAGTGTAAAAGGTTGGCTATATTTAGAATGAATGAAATTTTATGTAAATACTTCTTTACGCACGTTTGACTTGAGGGGTAAGCTGGCGAATGCGTTACGAAAAGTGAAATGCGTTGCGAGGCGAACGGGCTGTATCACACTGTAGAAGCAAGAGAGAGCAGTGCGCGCGCACATTTTCTTTTCCTCTTCCTCTCACAGCCAGTGCATGAAATATCTCAGTCATGTATGCGGATGTATAGATGGAGCTAAAGAAGTATTTTCTTCAGTCGTGTGGTCTAAAACATACTCGTATTTTTTGTTCAGTTGTATGATTCTGAAAAGATATATCTTGCTTGTACAACAATGAAATCATTACGAAGATGTTCAAAATATCATTTGGGATAGAAAATCGAATATTGAGATCAAGTACTATTCTAGTCTTGATTGATTTATTTATTCATTCATTTTTTCCACAAAATGTTTATACACCAATATATTAGGAAGAAGATTAGAAATTTGAGGTACACCTAAGTATAAACGGTCATGAGGGCAGTTTTACTATTAGGTGATGTGCGTCAAATGATAGTTGCTGAACTGTCGAACATATGACGTTGAAAATGTCGATGGTCAATGCAAAATCGTGCAGTTGAGTCGCTCTGTTGATTGACGCGTTCTGTTAGGCAGAAGTCCTCGCTTTCCAAGCATAAAAAATTGCATGAGATCTTTTACGAGTACGCTTGTTAGGCACATATAAGACAACCTCTTTCAACTGTTAGCACTCCTGTTAAGAATAAGGGTGGATACAGGAATGGACAGTACCTACGTATATTATCTCGTACACAGGTAAAGCATGAATCCCTTTTGTACTTTTTCTCTTTCCAAAATATGGTTTTCTTCAGAAGGGATTCAAATAATGGAGTTAGATGTTCTATCTATTGATATTCCGTTGAAGACGTGAGACAAATCGTAGTCTAAACAGATGCATTTGAAAACGTAATGGCTATCATTACACCTGTTGAAAGAGGGTCAATTTGTAATCGACTTTTAATTCTATTCTCACCTGCATCTCTGGAGCTCCTCCTTCGTCCCTGATGAGGAGGAGGTAGCTCTGTCCGTCCACACAGACTTCCTTCTTGAACCTTCCACCTTCCGGGCTCTCTTCCTGCATGTAGGCACCGGTCAGGTATCTGTGGACCAGGGCTGACTTCCCACTGGACAGGGATCCCACGATGCCCAGCCGCAGGTCCGGCACCGCTCTGGACATGGTCCATTCTTGACTATTGACGAAGGAATCTGAAATAATAGAAAATAAATGGTTAAAAAAGATACAAAACAAGAAGATTGCACGAGGATAGGAAATAAATTATTTTGGCACGGTAACTCAATCGTGAAAGAATACGATTTGTGTACAGTGCAAATAATAACTATTGCTCATCGTAAACTTTTCAAGAGTCGAAAATCACTCGAATTATGTATGTATAAATATATCTCGTGATGCGTGTCAAATGGGAGCATTCATTACTGTAATACAATATTCGACATTAGATCAACACGGCTGATGGAATAAGCTGTTACTGCCTAAGCAATAATGATTACAGGAATTGATACGAATTGCAAATATTCGTCAAATCTATTGTTAGCGAACAGACATTATTTGACTAATGCATTTGTGAGAATAATAATATATAGATTTGGTTGAGTATCTGGGTTCAATTTACCATTACAAATTACGTGTTGGACACATATTTAATTTTATCGGAGTTTCTTTGAGGCCCGAATTAAGAAACCCCTTTCTTCAGACCCTTCTTCAACACACCAAACATATTTCCACACAACGTGAATCTTTTCTAAGATGCCTAAAGTAATAATTTCGTTGTAAATTTAAAAATATCATCTATATAATAAATATATTCGAAGAAATGATAGGAGCTTGCAAACCGTTTTAAAGCCCAGTCAAAAATGTATGTTGCGTTGACAAAAAAATGCATATTATAGAGTACGAATGATCGAATTTTAGCTCGCGTGACGTAACTCAAACACACAAGGCTCGGGGTTGCATAAAGGTGGGGGAGGTTTAATTAAACTTGTAATCGGACACGGATTCGACAAAGGAGGGGGAGGTGATACTAGAAGGGGAGAAGTACTAATTAAGCACATTGATGACAAGTGGGAATTGGTCGGTGAACTATAGAATCTAAAAGACTAGTGTAGTTGTTCTAAGAAGCTTCGAAGAGAACGTTTGATAATATTTGTTTCTGAAACTAAAACAATAGAGCGGAAAACATTTTTTTTTACATTGTACTTGAGGGACAAAAAAACCCTCAGGGCCTTTGTCATCTTTGGAGTTGCTGTGTATAGGGGAAATTAAGTAGTCATTTCTGGGAAGAAAAAAACGAAAAATTAGGAATGGGTAGGAATGTGGGAGTTAATGTGTCCAGGGGTAAAGGACGTATGAATCCAACCCTCCCACTGTGGTGCAAGGCGAGAATCGAGAGAGTCCAGCTGGAAAAGGTCTCCCTCAACCAGTCTCTCCCAATCCTGCCCACCACGCAAAATCAGAATCATCACGCAGACGCACCTGCCGCCAAGACCTAGACAAACGTCCCTGCAAAGTCACCAAACTTAGCGAACTACTTGGTTGACATATCGACCCTTTGGAATAACAAGGTTCCATCTGTAGCCGTAGCGTCGGGCGATAATGAACTCTAAAGTAGCTAACTATAGATCCCAGTATCGCATGACGCTGCCGCCACAGATGGAACCTTGTTATTCCAAAGGGTCGATATGGCAGAGGTGTTGGTTATCCAATAAATGGTTCCCGCGGCGGCGGTACCCATACCGCCTCCCTGTTTGTGAAAATACGAAAACTCTCGAACCCTTGACATTTTGCACAAGTTATTATGTAGAATTTTATTTTGCAGAAAGGATCCATTGTTTATTCTGGTTAGATTGTTTTATTTCAAATAGAAATAATACGCTTCTATTTCTATTTAGATTCCACGGTGATTCTAATACCATGAACATTATTTATAAAACGTGTATGAACAAAAATAAGAAACAGTAAATTAACTAAATATAATAAATAGTCAGTCTTAGAATTTTTTTTTCTATGTGTCGTGTCTGCTTTAGGCAAAATACAGAACAGATAATATATTTTATGATCGCTCACACAGTAACTGTAATTAAGGCATGGTAATTGTGTTGTCGAAACACATCCATTTGATGCCCACTCGTCTATGTCAATTCTCACGTTCCACTGAGAAACACAATCTTATTGTCGGCACAACAGAACACACGAATGAGATTAATCACCTTTAGAAAAAAAAAACTCCGATCGTTCTACCAAGCGACACAAAACTACGTAGATATGGAATATTTAACTCGGTTATTTAGAGACTTAAATCAGAAATAATACAAGACATAATACATTAATAGGGTATTTCCACAAAAAATAATTATTGTTTAAAAAGAATATTAATTACGATTATTATGGCATTTTTATTTTATTTTTATGTTGACGAATAAATTTTCCACTGCGAGTTTAAGTTGGCCATTTTTGTAATCCCGCCAAAACGGCATTTTCGACGTGTGACGTCATAATGGTCGCTCGTTCTTGAAAAATTTCCGACAGTACTACTTTGTTTGTTTGATGACGTGCGTACGAAACGACGTTGGCAATCACGGGTCGTTTTGGTTTCGTTGGTTTTTAAACGTTTTTTAAATTAATAAATTAGAATGAAAACGTAAAAAACAAACATTTTTAGTACAATGATTAAAATCAGAAAAATGACCTTTAAATAATCAATATATTTTCAACAGAATCCCTCGTTTGTGAAAATACCCTGTTGAGACTAAAGTGCAGGGTATCCATTGTTAATGTAGGTATAGATAATTGTATAAGATTATAATCTACCTTGCTTGTTCTCAGCCTTGATTTAAATTCAATTTTAAAGGAGATGCACAACGTCGTGTAATATTCAGAATCGGGCCGCTAACAATAATACTCCTTATGTAAATGGCGATAAGATATAAATTGCCGCTAACACCAGCTATGCAAGAAAAAACATCGCCAAAATAAACGTGTTTTATATTATTTTCAAAAGTTCAGGCATAAATATTTTAATGTTTTACTATAATTTTCTAAAGATATTAATTATCCACATTATACAATGAAACGGTAACCGACAAGGGGAACGAAAGTAGAAGATTTTGATCTTTAAAGTAGTTTTTATAGGCTTGATACTTTATTATTTTCTGGACTCATAAAGAGACATATCAAATAAAATGATCGATTATTTCAAAGGCCAATATAGAATAAGGTCTTCTACACTCAGTTTTTTAATTTCGATTTATAATATCAAACCAAAAACCCTTGATTTTGTAATACTTAGTAGTGCATTCATCCGAAGATTAAAGTTAATTCTGAGGTTAAGTTTTGTTACGTCAGTAGATACCTAATGGATTTTGTATTTGAAATAAAAATCAAAATTTTTAAGACAAATCTAAATTCTCATTCTTTTTTAAATCAAAAAAAAAAAATCATAACTAACATGAACTAATTCGCCATTCATTTATCTAACGAGTTTAATATTGTAAAGAAAATAACGCCACTGTCCTATTGATATCATCAGGAATATTGAAAAATGTTGATTATCACTGAATATTTTTATATTTCCCTATCAAAAACATTGTAAATCGAAAATGAATACAGAAAGTTTTACAGTAAGATTTACCAATAGAACACACCATTTTACCTACAGAAAGTATGATGACAATATCTCATAATGTCATCATGCTTTCTGTAGGTAAACATGAATTCTAATCAAAATAATGTAAAAAAATGCAGAGAAAACAACGTTTCGTAAATATTTTATACCTACGCACAATAAATAATTGAACGTCAAAATATTAAGAGGCTAGACTTTGAACCGCACGCGGAACACCCGCGTCTGTCATTTTGTCCCGCTCACAATAAGCTCACTTACAATAACACACTTACAATACATGCGAATGCGAAATGTGCGAATGAGACAACGCTCAAATTTACCTACAGAAATCGCTCGAAAAGGGGTTTATGGAGAATACACGTTTCTACACCGAAACATTCACGAAATTGAAATTTAAAAAAAAAAATATTTTTAGAAAGGAGAAGCTACGTCAATAGCTTTTTATAAATTTATAATTCTTTATGAGAGTTGAGTTAGCAGCACTTTTTCCTTAAATAATATTTTTTGATAAATCGTACATGTTTGACAGTGAATGTTTACGTTAATACGAAACGCATCGAAAATTCGAAAACATACCGACGTAGTTTTCACCCTCTAAAAGGCATTATAAAAAAATATATTCATTTTGTGCAATTTTCGATGTAGAAAAGTGTTTTTTCCAGGGCGTCCTTTTTGTATGGGCCGAAAAGCGAAGTCTATCATCTTAACGCACGTTAGTTAATGCGCACGAAGCGACTTTTTTGACAAAGAAACTTCGAAGAGCTGTCATATAATGCTCCTTTGTAACTGTTAATATAAAAGCTAATGCTGATAATGACAGGTTGTCAAAGAAATAAGTTTCAGGGACTTGTATTTTTTCTCGCAATGTTCGCTATTCATTGCGGAAGAAAATGCTGATTAAATAATAAGAGCCAAGAAAATAATTATGGAATGAAAACATGTTTCTTGTCACAATGGCAGCATTTTATTATACCCGTTGTAAGTATTAGGGATTTAAGACGAGAACCGTTTCATTCTCAACACCTCCTGTTCTGTTTCCGTAATTTCCGGAAGCAGCCGAGTCACGTGCCCATTCGCTGTGCCCACGTGTTACTTCCGCTACGTTATGAGGCTAATCAAGATAACAGAAACACGGAGAGGTGATTCCAAACAGGATTTAAAAGAATGTCTGAAGGAATACCAAAGAGCTTCCAGCCTAAATGAAAGAACTTATTTTCTAAATAAATCAGGGTGGTTGAAAGGACTCTCAATCGGAATGATTACAAATCCAAGTTTTATCTTGGTTCGAAAGAAGAACAATACGGATATTCGTTATGTTTTCTATGTTCTTCTGGATTCTAAACCAAGCAATAATATAGCTATAGGCACATCAGCACAACACGCGTGACTGATGAATTACTTGGAAATTCTTTGTCGAATGTCCAAAAATTTAAGAATTTTACAAGAAATGTCGTCATCGTAATTTATTTTTCGGGCTTTTTTTTACATTAAGTTCACACAGGAGGCCCTGAGGAAAATAATTTCCCTCAGGGCCTATGTCGTCTTTGGGGATGCTGTGTGGAGGGTATTTTTAAGGAAAGGAAGGAGAGAAGTTCTGGGAAGGAAAAATGTATGAGGGTTGGGTAGGAATCTGGGGTTCAGTGTGTCTAGATCATCCGCTGCCAAGAAATAGATAAACCTTACCCCATGAACCCGGGCACCCCTGCTAAGTCACCAAACGTAGCAAACCACTTGGGGTGACCTATGGCAGAGGTGTTATGCCGTGTTGCGCTTCCTCCTTCTTTATCCAATATTTCGGCCAGCGATAATGCAAGAGATTCGAAAGAAATGGGTTGGCCACGTCATAAGGAGCGACAGCCACAAGATTATCCTGATAATAAAATAAAAGATATGGCAAAGGAAAGATCCAAATGTACCTATGCTTCAAAATCTGGTTTAAGTGCCGATATTTAACCTCCGATAGGATATGGCACAAGAAAAAGAAAAACATAGGAATGTATTGAATAGAATAGAGTTGATCCATAATCCAGAAAACTAGAAGTCCCTCCATACAAATTTGAATGGAAACAAATGTTCCATTTAGCCAAACTGCCCAGTGTTCATCACCCCTTTTCGAACTGAGATAATAAAATGAAGACATAAAACATTTCAACAATATTTCGTAACTTGGTATTCTGAAATAACAAAATTAGGCAACTGCAGCAAAAAAAGTTCAGTTACAAATTACTATTACTTCGTGTCGTCGATTTGGAAGCAATCACCACGAATATTGTACTGGTCCATCGCGTTGAACGGGGAACAGTCGACAGGCACTCGAGCGTCACGGAAGCTGCAGAGATTTGCCACGATCGAAATGATAATACTGAGGAAGAGGCATGTCCGGGATCACGAAACGTCGACGGATGGCCTTCGGCAGACTTTGGAAGTAAATGCGTAGCCAATCAGAGATAGAAAACCACGGAATAACGGCCTCTTCAAGAATAAGAACATTATGTAATATTTTTAAACTTCTAAGCGTATTATTTTTGGGGGCTTCGGTTTTCGATAACGACTTGCTTGACAGAAAAAAATTAGGATTATCCGTTACTCTTGAATAAAACCGTGAGATTTACTACGTTTTTTATTTATTTTTATAATAAATCCGTTGTAATTCCGAGTTGTATTACAAATTCTTTAAATAAATACTACGGAGTCGACAAAACACTGGATGATATTTGTGATAGAAACAATTAGCCCGGGTGGCTTTAATTAGCAGGAAGTAGGAATTATTCTGGGCCTCGACCTTGAGGTTGCGATAGTATTTATTTTAGTCTCAATCCCTGCATTGTAGACAAATATGTGCCATTTATGGGTAACCTCTTAAACGACTATCTTGAATCACTCACACACTGGGGAATTTAGTAATCCTGTAGAATTTAGATCATTCCATGAAGAATGTTTTTAAGAAAAGGAAGATCCTTAAAGACACCCATCTTGTAGAAGGGAGCAAACACAAAAATCGACAAATTGTACATCTACAGCCAATGACTCAATAATGGGTCCTAATATACGACCAATAAATTATCAGGTGAAAATGTCAAACTTGTACAAACAATGAATGAAATTTAGCAGAGAATTTTTTAGATTAAATTTTAAAGGTCAGATCAGGTTAAATTATTTATATAAAAAACTTCTTGTCTTAGTAATGAATGACTTTCGTTTTATTTATAACAATAAAGAATCACCCGAGTTACTTCCCCACGCAAATAATATCAAACACTTCCCACAGTTGAATTAAGATGAAACATTAATCTCTGAGCTGTAAAGCCGACAAAGAAATTAAACTAACTAACTAACTAACTAACTAACCATCACGCCGTTTCCCCGCAGGGGTAGGCAGAGAGGACGGACCGCCAAACAACTCGGTCTTGGCACACGCTCCTTGCCTCATTCACATTCATACATCTTCTCATACATACTCTTCTATTATTCTGACTCTTGACATGGCCCGACTCAAGTATCTGATTTACTTGATCGTGCCACGTCTTCCTTGGGCGTCCTCGGCTTCTTATACCGTTCACATTCGCGTCATAAATTCTCTTTACACTCCTATCTTCATTCATTCGCTCAACATGCCCAAACCATCTAAGCGTCCCTTTCTTAATCTTACTTACTACGCTCACATCAGCCTTGCATTCTTTTCGGATTTCCACATTCCTCACACGATCATACATGGTTTTACCACACATACGCCTCAGGGATCTCATTTCTACAGCATTCAGTCTACTTTCATCCTTTCTCTGCCATTTCCACGCTTCACTGCCATACATCAGGGTAGGTACCAGTACTCCATTGTGGACTGCTAGCTTCGCTTCTGTGGACAACTTTTTGTTGGCTCCAACGGCGTTCAATCCTCCATTAATGGAGTTACCTGCATTCACCCTTCTTTCGATATCCCTATCAGCCTTCCCATCTCTCGTAAACATACTTCCCAAATATACAAACTCATCCACCTGCTCCAAGTATTCGTCATTCACAACTATATTGCACACCGTTTTCTGACTCTCTCTTTCAAACACCATGACTTTAGACTTACTTACATTCATCATTAATTCATTCTTCATACATACTTCGTTCATCCTAGACACGAGAGACTGCAGATCTTCTATACTGTTGGCAATCAGCACCGCATCATCAGCATACAACAGGCAACATACTATCAGATTATTCAATTTCGCGCCCAATCCCGCCTCTTTCAATTCTTGCATACAATTGTCCATGTATAGATTGAATAACCACGGTGACATTACGCAACCTTGCTTAACACCTTTTATGATGTCAAACCACCCCGTAAAACCACCGTTTACCCTTATGCAAGCAACGCTTCCCTCGTATAGAGACGCGATTGCCTGTACAAGATTTGTATTCACTCCATACTTGGACAATACCTTCCATAGCTTTTTCCTGTCGACGCGGTCGTATGCTTTTTGTAGATCTACAAAGGCACAGAAAAGTTTCTGGTTTTTTGCCAGAAACTTCTCAGTGAGCATACGCAAAGAGAAAATCTGATCCATGCACCCCCGTCCACTCATAAAAGCACCTTGCACATCCCATATTTTATCTTTTGTTTCCATTCTTACCCTTTCAATCAATATTCTACCATACAGCTTGCCGACTGAACTTAGCAAACTAATAGCCCTATGATTCCCACAATCCATGCGTGACCCTTTACCTTTGTATAACGGCATGATCACAGCCCTTCTCCAATCTAATGGCGTGTAACCCTCCTCTAAACATTGGTTAAAAAGTTTGCACAACCATGTGAGAATTATACGGCTATCACCTTTAAAGTATTCGGCAGCGATATTGTCGAACCCAACAGCCTTACCATTCTTCATACATTTAATTGATCTTTTTATTTCATCCATGCTGATTCTGGTAACATTCACTCCGTCGTCGCTCATCCCTGATTCGCCGCTGGAATCACTGTCACCCAGATTGCTTTCAAAGACTTCCTCAAAATATTTCATCCATCTATCTTTTATTTCTTCCTCATTCGTCAACATTTTCCCATCTTTTGATTTTATCACTTTCATACTTCCGTTATCTGTACCACTCCGGGATCTTTTGACCTCCTTCCAAAACAGTTTAATGTTTTCTTGGAAGTGGTTGGTCATTTTAATTCCCTCTTCCTCTTTCAGGCGTTTCTTTCGTTCCTTCACTCCGACACTTACTCTTTTCTTGCATTCCTTATATACTTCTTTCGCTCGATCTCTCTCTTCACTAGATGCACTGCCAGACGCTATCAGATATAACCATGCTTTCTTCTTCTCTGAGACCAGCGCCTTGATCTCGTCATCCCACCATGCATCACCTTTTTTCCTACCTTGCGTACTTAATCCACACACGTCTCTAGCAGATTCACAAAGACTTACTTTTATGTGGTTCCACGTTTCATCTATGCTAAGACCGTCCATTTCCTTCTCATTCAGTCTCATCTCTGCACACTTCTCATACTCACTTCTGATAATATCGTTTTGTAGTTTTTCTACTTTGACTCTTGTTGGAGTCGTTACCGTTTTCACTTTAGAGCGCCAGCCACGGAAGAGGTTTACTCTCGACACTACTAGAAAGTGGTCAGTTTCAACCTCAGCCCCTCTGAAAGCTCTTGTGTCCTCGGTAACGGTTCTCAACCTAGAGTCAATTACTACAAAGTCAATTATAGATCTATCATTTCCTCTTTCCCACGTATATTGGTGAATACCTTTATGATCGAAGAAAGTATTCGACACAAACAGGTTCCACTCTAAACATACTTCAAGTATTCTGTTCCCATTGTCATTCGTTCTTTTATCCCCAAACATACCTAAGGCTGAATCAAATCCGTCACGTCTGACTCCCACCCACCCATTCAAATCGCCCGCCATTATAATCCGTTCATTACTTTTTTTTTGTCTCATTACATCATTCACTCCAGTCCAAAAATTATCTTTCACTTCGTCGCTTTCAGAATTAACAGGGGCATAGCAAATAACTAGAAACACCCTTGTCAAACCAATTTTGAATCTGATCCACATTATTCTAGGACTTACACATTCATACTGTAACATACATTCAACCATTCTGGGAGACAGTAGCGCTGCAACACCCTGGCAGGCCCTCTCCGTATCTGGTCTCCCAGACCAGATGACGAACCTATCATCATGCTGCATTGTACCGCTCTCTTTTTTCATACTTTCTGTCACACAAAGTACGTCCAAACATTTGCTTTTCATGGTATCACACAATTCATTCATCTTTCTTTCCATCCCTCCTCTGATATTCCACGTACCAATTCGACATTGTTCGCGTTCCGTCCTCCTCTTTGCGCTACCGAAGGGTCGGCGATGTGATGGATAGCGAGCCTCATCGACATCTGTGTCGGCCATTCCCTTCCAAAACTGCTTATAAAATCTAGATTAACATTATTAACAATTTAACGTTACATATAAACAACCTACCTAGATATAAAACACATACAAGAACAAATAATGTAAATTAGCAATAACAGGAACTTAACGAACTAACACTAAAAATATATATCTTATCACTGTATAATTGTTTTAATCCACTCCCATTTAGTCATTGGTCACTTCATGTAGGCAAAAAACAAGGCGCGTGTGTAGACCGTTTTCATCCTTCCGTGTGCTATGGGGCGCGGGCGGTGGCAGCGGGGGCTGGAGCTAGGGGTGCAGGGGTCGCCAGATGATTCCTTTCTCGTGCGCGGAGAGTTGTTTCTGAGAACGGGTCAATTTAGTGGCAGAGGCAATAGACAGGTCCTAGTCACACACATACTCGTGTATAGCGGCACCGGCGAAAGCGGGCTGACGGCGGACATCTGTGATTGCAGTAAAGGTGAGGAATGGGCGAGGGGGTCCGGGACGGCACCCAAGGGCTGAAGAAATAACCACATCTGGCAAATGTTCAATGCCAGGCTCGAAAGTTAACACAGTGCATTTGCACTATATTGAGGAATAATAATATTATTTGATTCACATTCTTAAAAACTCGTTTTATGTCCACACTAGTCACAGTAACAGTATTTTTACTTCACTTCCGCACTTACACAAAGTAAATGCCATTTTTGACACTTTTTGGGGGTTGAATATATAAAATATCCCTCTTAATTAACTACGAATAACGAGACCGGCCAAAAACACGTCAGGCTATTCCGAGCGCCTGACTAGTAAATTCAACAATCAAAAGAAAAGTTTCAATACTATAAAGTCGGTATAATTTGAAAGATCGGTACAATTATGTAAAACTCTGAGTAGATTGGAGAACAAAAGAGGTAGCAGGTGTTCTTGACCTTAGCAGCCGCCATTGAAAGTATATACAGATGTGGTGGTATCCAAGTATTCCTGCCTTCTCTAGCATAATATTGTACTTGGGAGCTTTTAAAATGAGGGCAGAGTAACTCTTACATACATTACCCGTGTAGAAATTTATTAGTCATAATTCGTAAATATACAATTTGATGAACAATCATTTATAAACAAGGTTGTGAATTTTATGAAAATGTGTTTTATTTTAAGAGTTAACAATGGTACCATTATATTCGTTTTTTTCCATATCTAAAAATATTACGAAGTTATTTAGTTAAAAGTTTAGAGCTTTTAAAGGGAACTTGGATAAAACGTACCTCGCGACGTCAAAAGATACACAATTCAAACACGAAAGGTAGTGTTGCAGTACTGCTGTTTCAGTCATAGTATGTACCTCCAAATAACACACTTCGGCCGGTCGACCGCAAATATTAACAGTTAACGGATAACTTATAATTAGACTTCGGATTATATGCACTAACAAAGTGCCAAAATATGCATGCAAATATGCACTGAAAAAGGCCGAAATATGCACTAAAAACTCTTGATATGCCCAAAATATGCACAATGCAAAATCAATAAACCATTTTTATTTATTTTTATATATTTTAATTAACGACTACAAAATAGCGAAATATTCTTAAAATTATGCATAGTTTTTGTGAAAATATACAATTAAGTATGTTTCCAAATTTTCGATCGCAAATTTGTGACGTTTGTCACCAAGTATTAATTTGTACGCCGAAAACGACCTCTCTACGTCAATTGACATCATTGGACAAAATTGAAAATTTGGCGCCATTTCTGAAGATAGGACCTGTAAGGTTGATGTAGGCATTAATGTTCTTCATGTCTTCAAGACTTGGGTTTTTAAGCAAAATAGCGTCCAACTTTTTACGAATCTTTTCTGATATTGAATTAGGAAGGGAGTTGGCAAGTTCGATCATTGTTTCTAGTATTTCTATTGATTTAAATAGAGGAAGGTTTTTTGTTTCCAATTATTCTATGTCATCTGGTAACTTGTTGAAATGTGTTGCGATGAGGGCGATATTTTGTTTAATGGATGCTTCTTCAAATAATGCTAGCTTGCTTGACTGAAATGCAATGGCGTCAGAACTGTCAAATTGATCAACGAAATATGCACGATTACGATACGATACGATTGTACCACCCCAGCCAGGAGCAATCCTGTCCCGGTGAGACCGGTACACCAGGGGGCACTGATTTGTTAGGACTAGGAACAAGTGCTCTGAGGATAGGAAGGAGGTTGGAGTTTAATCGACCGGTATACATGGCAACCTAATAAGCCAATATTGGAATTTAGGATGGGCAGGAAGAAAGGAATGGATTGAGCGTTATGATTTTGTATTTCCTTTCTTTATGTCTTCATTCTTCTTGCCTCTTCTCGGCTCTTCTTGGATCTTCCTGTCCCTTCGTAGTTTTTCTTGTATCTTCTTTTCTATTCTTGCTTCTTCTTGTCTCTTCTGGGATCCTTTCGTCTCTCCTTAGCCCTTTTTACTTATTCTTGTCTCTTCTTGCCTCTTCTTGATTATTCTCATCTCATGTGGGCTCTGCTTGGCTCTCTTCTGCTATATCTTGTATCTTAATGTCTCTTCTTGGCTCTTCATGCATCTTGGATCTTCTCTCTACTTGTCTCTTCTTGCCACCTCTTGGATCAACCCATCTCTCTTCTTGGCTCTTCATGCATCTTGGATCTTTTTGTCTCTTCTTGCCTCTACTTGTCTCTTCTTGCCACCTCTTGGATAAACCCTTCTCTCTTCTTGCTTCTTCTTGTCTTTTACTTGATTCTTATCATCTCTTCCGGGCTCTGTTTGTATCTTCTTGCCAATTTTTGTCTCTTATGTCTCTTCTTGTCTCATTTTGCATCTTCTTGCAACTTCTTGGATCTTCCCGTCTCTTCTTGACTCTACTTGTATTTTCTTGCCTCTTATTAGATATTCTCGTCTCTTCTCGGCTCTTCTGCTCTCTCCTTAGCTCATCTTGTCTCAATTCATCTTCTCGCCCTTCTTGGCTTGTCTTGTCTTCTCCAGGCTCTTCTTGAATCTTCTAACTGCTTACTGACCCTTGTTGTCTCTTCTTGGCACTTATTAGCTCATAATGCGTATTTTCGTATCACTATTCAAATCCCATGTATGTTTGAACATGTACACGGATATATATGTACACAGAAAAAGGAATAACTTCTGAAATACACTAAAAATGCCGAAATTAAACTGAATACAAATAATTAAAACCGACTGAAAATAAACAATTAGTAAAATTAGGTGAACATGAAGAAATTAAATTTAAATTAAGATATACATTTAATAAAATAATACTGCCAAGATCCTTTGTCCCCTTGTACGTCAATTAGGCGAGGGCATTTGCATTTACTAGGTGAGTACGAGTCAAAAAACGTCATTAAATATGACGAACTCTGAACACTACCCATATCAATCAACGCCATTCAATCCGAGTTCAGTGCCTCCCAACCTTTTCTTACCAGGAGTAGGTAATAGTAAATGCTAAATGAAAAATAGCTAAAATTCGGGCCAGTTGTGGCCCAGCAGTTGTACAATAGTTGAACACCGCTGTTACAGACCGTGGAGATGAGAACATAATTATGTTAAAATAAACAAAACGTCAAGCCATAAACAAAACTGTAATATGAGTAAATCTTATCTTATTGGATGTCTTCGTGTGGTGTTTGTGTCCATGTCCATCACTTGCTAACTTTTAATCGGATTAAAACTTTCAAACAATTGCAAATTGCGGCCAAACGACAAACACTACGTACATTTCGCGACGTGACAAGATATGCACTATGTAAAACACGTGTATTTAACACTTTTCAGGAATCTATCAGCAAGTTAAACCACATAAAAGGGTTAAATACACAGGAGCTTTTAAAAAGCGTCTGCTTCGCTTGGCCGACCGACAATAAATCGATCAACGAAATATGCACGATTGGGAAAAAAGGCTAAAATATGCATTAACGCCGTAATTAGAGAGTTACATGCATTTGCATACGCAAATATGCAAATGCATAAAATCCTATGTCAACTCATAATGAATTCCAATCAACACCTCATATGAAAAGTCATTAAAAGTGATGAAAAAATATATAAAATGAAAATTGGTTAAATAGATTACGTTACGTAAGGTTACGAGTTATTTGTCAAAATAAATTCATAGCTTTTAATGACTTTTCAAAGAGATGTTGAGGTGGTTATTCTGAGTTATCACGAAACCATATTAACATTTTGACAGCCCATATCTTCGGTTCTATTCGGTATTTTATATAAATGTTATAGTTCTGTCCTCACCATAACCTAATTAATATAAAACATTTGTAAATAAGGGGAATTTACCCACTATTAGTCAGGAATACTACACAATACTATTCACATTGAAATTTTTCAAATGCCATGTTTATTCTGTGTTTTATTTTGTTGTTCTAATGGCTGAAAGAAGAAGGATTGTGTTTGAACTAGTTGAATCAAATGTATAAAGTGGTGTCTACATCTACACATATATATTCATTTTTAAAACACGTTGGGTGTGTAGGTTCTTTCACATAACAGGTCTGTGATTAACAACCAAAGGCATGTTAGTTACCATATGGTCCATTCCTTACAAGACGCCTTGAAGCTTCAGGCCATATCTCACAAGAGTCACAAGAGACGATATCATTGACTAATGAAGGGATACAACACGCAGGTCAGACTGGTCAAGCATCTCGTACAAAGTGTCGAGAGATACCAAATAATTAATGATCGGCTTTGTAAAAACACTATGAACCATTATTTAATAGACCATTCAATGGATTGAGGAAACGTAAAAGGTGAAACGCATATGAAATTTAAAGTTTTTAGTTTATCAAACATTAAATAATACTATTATTCAATTTATAAAAATGTTTACGAGAGATGGTTAGGCTGATAGAGATATTGAAAGAAGGGTAAATGCAGGTAACTCCATCAATGGAGGACAGAACACAGTTGACGCTAACAAAACACTGTCCAAATAAGCGATGCTAGCAGTCCACAATGGAGTGCTGGAACCTAAACCTTGAGGCATATAACTTGCAGAGGATGGATTGAACGTAGACTAAATTCTGAAGAAATGAGAACCATGTATCATTGTGTGAGATTGTGCATGATGTAAGCGTAATGAGTAAGATTAAGAAAGCGACGGTTAGATGGTTTGGGCATGTAGAGCGAATGAACAAAGAAAGGAGTGTAATGTGAAATTCATGACGCAAATGCGAGTGTAGTAGAAGAAGTCGGGGACGCCCGCCCGAGGCGAAGGAAGACACGGCACGATCAAAAGATATTTGAATCGGGCCAAGTCAATAGTCAGAATAATAGAAGAGTATGTATGATACGACGAATGAATGTGAATGAGGCAAGGAGTGTATGTGCCAAGACCGAGTTTCTTGGCGATCCGTCCTCTTTGCCTACCCCTGTGGGGAAACTGCGTGATGGTTCTTTAGGGAGTTATTTATAAACAAGTCAAACAAATCAATAGGAATTGGAAAATCTGTGGGCGGACATAGAATGAAACGGCGGAGTTCAACGACTTCAAGTTGACTCCAAAGCGTACAATTTTGATGTCGTTACGTCTTTGATCAGAACGGTAAAAATATGAAAAAACGCAATTAGTGGTTCTTATATACTGCCTACTGAGCCCGTATTTCATATTCTAGTAGAGACCAATATTATAATTACTATTATTAAAGATGCAGCGAATAAAGAATGGACCGAATAGCAAATTAATATCAGTCGCATCTCTATAATATTAATAAATATTAATCATTAAAATCAACAAAATTTCAGGTATTGTAATACGTATGTATAATATACATGATTTATGTACCTAATGTTAATTTTTAGTGAAGAAGGGAGCGTGTGCAAAACCGAATTGTGTGGCTGTCCATCCTCCCACGTGATGGTTTAGTTTTCGTTTTTTAAATTTTATGAACTTTTCTAGTAAATAAACTCACTTATGTCGTACCAAAATTCTACTTACCGATTAAACTGAGCGCTGGAAGAGTGATCGATTAATAATTTGTAATCCGAAGACATTAATACCTTTGTATTTGAAACTACAATCAAATGACCCGTGACAAAATTGACCTCGACCCTAATGACTCCAGTGTAGTGATGGGCTAAATCAAAACACAGCTATTATAATCGAATTAATCGCTCTGACCGTCTAATCTAATTCCAATCAACTCTGACATGAAACCGTCTCTTCGCATCATTCGCATGAAATTTAGACGTTAGTTGAAATCAAAGCATTTCGAATGATAATTTTAAAATCGAATGTATTTTAATCGAGTGTTTTAAGAACAAAATTCTGTTATTGAATTTTAATTATTTTATTGAATTTTAATCGATTATTACGAAATTGATATATAATTGGTTAAGTCCATCACTATTTCAATTGAAATACACTACGATAATTTATATTTATTACAAAATTGCCTTCTTTAACATTGAGTGCTGGTAAATCGAGTTTTTAAATTAAGTTCAGTTTTAGCAAGACGGTAAAATAAGAAAAAAAGAAACTTTGATAATTTTCATTAGTAATATCGACTATACCCGGACTGATATTTATTTTTGTTTGAAAATGAAAACCATAATTGAATTTTCTTTATTTTTATTGTCAGCGAGTTTAATTTGCATAACTCCATAAAAAAATTACATATTATATTAAATAGTATTGCTAACGTAATAAAATAAGTATCAATAAGGGCATTGGTAATAAAAATAAAACGTGTTAATTAACAACAGAACTTGTTTATAAATAAACCGTTTTTTTATAAATTTTGTGATTAAATAATAATAGGTTTATTAAATACAATTTTTATTTTGTATATCTGCTTCTTATGAGAACGAGCACAAATAATTTATCTGCCAAAAATTAAATTTATAATCTCCAGTTTGATTCTAGTAGAAAATAGCTACTGATCAAATAATATTATATAAGATTCAATGTAATTCTGATATTCAATGAATAGGACGATTTCTCATTGGGAAACAATCGTTTTGATTGGTAGAGTGTCGCAGAACAAATATCTATATAATGAAATATTCATTTACAATGCGAAAGTTTATCGACATTATGATGGTAGGAAATCTCTTATTTTTCGTAAGAATCAAAAACATATATCGAATTTATTTGATTTTTAAATTGTATTAATAAATTTGAAAATAAAAACACTTACTTCTATAACACACTAAAAAAATGTGCTGTTAAAAAACCAACATCGCAACAACAGCCAGGAATCTTCGAGGGGAGTTCCTCAAGGTTTCTATTTGGGTTCCACTTTATTTTTAGTTTATAAAATGACTGAAAATGCAGAGAAATTGTATTTTTTACTAAATTCATAAAAATGCCAAATATTTCATTTTGTAAAAGTTATAGATATAATATTATAATCTTGAACAGAAGCGGAACATGAATAATTAGTAGAAGGACATACCTTCATATGAATTAAATAGCATTGTAAATTAAGTCAAATTGTCCGTCAAAGGGTTAGATAAATCACAAGACCAACCGAGCGCAGGACCATCTCTTACCCACAAGATTATCCCTATAAATTAGGGGACATCTTCAGGCAGCATCCCTTGGGCGTACCAAAGTCAAATCTGGTCATAATTTAGACCCTTACCCCACCTAAACAAACACGATTAACATAATAATCTCTTCGTCTGAATGGGCAGGCCTTATAGACCGCCACTTCACTTTTAATGTGGGCAATGTCGTAAAGCAAGGAGGCTAATTGCAGAGTAATAAGAACATGCAACCCTCTGAAGGTGGGGTCCACGTGATACATTTTATAGCCAAATTTTTCTACTATTTGATAACGTAAGGAAGAGCCTGCCCTGAGACGAATAGCGCCTGGGGCAGCTTGGATTTTGGAGCATTTAAAAAGAAAAAAGCAATGCCTTCCTCTTTTGTTAACTAATGATTCTTGAAGCTATATGTTTCGAGCATTGTAAGCAAGGTAGGTATTTAAATAACGATTAGCATTTTCTATTCTTGACCATAATGACTTAGCCGTTTTGTAGATGCGTTAATTGCGATACCCAAAACGGGCAAAATAACTATTGCCAAATATAAAAATGAAAGAGAAAGTTATTTCGTACATGAATGATTATTTATTATTTGCTTGTCATGATAGAAAATCAAATATGATATAAAGGCATTAACCAAAAGATATTTTTGTGAAAGAATGTACATTGTGTTTGGAGCCAAGTTTCAGTGAAGCAGAAAACTACTGCAGATAAAATTAACATTGGAACTAACTGAACGTTTATATACATTAACATCACACATACAATGGAAAATAAAAATATGTACCTACACATTATTATAACGACTAATTATAACGTGATAAGGTAAGGGTGAGGAAGAATAAAAACACGAGGTTCCACATGGAACATGTTTAGTACGGGGCTGTACGTTAAGCTTAATTGATTTTATTAATGATTTGATCGATATAAGGGATTTAGAAAATGGGAGAGTTTCCAGATGTCCAGTTGTTTTCCTTTGTTATTTATTAAAGTAAAGGTGTATTACATATAATTTTATTACTAAATATATAAATAAATAAATTGTTATTTTATTATTATATAATTACAACCGCACCAGTACGATAAAAATAATAAAAATTTAATTAAAACCCAAATTAGTAACTTTTTTACATCCCTTTATTTTCATAAACAATCAACATATTACATAATTTTACATTAGCTCCACCCAGGAGGCCCTGAGGATTTTTTTTTTTAACGACCTATGTCATCTTTGGGAATGCTCTGCGAGGGGTCTTTTTAAGAAAAAAAAGTTGGGTTCAGTGTGTCCAGGTCATCCGCCGCCAAGATCAAGACCCCCAAGACACAAACCTCACCCCGTGAACCCGGGCACCCCTTCTAGGTCACCAAACGTAGCAAACCACTTGGGGTTACCTATGTCGTTTAAATTAATAAATAATACAATCACAAAGTAAAAACCATTCAGAATAACTTTTTTTTCGAAAAATAATAGTAAATAATTTAGTCGGATCTTGTGCAAAAATAAAAAGTTTTTAAACTTTCAATATCGCATGAAAACGTTATGTAATTCTTGTTAGTGAGAAATACACATAATGCCAGAATAGTAGTCGCAGCGTGGTTCGCAGCGTGGTTCGCACCCTTCTGAAAGGCCTAATTAAAATTATAACACCATCAAAGTGTTCCGTTATCGCCAAAAGGCCTCTTCCAGTCCTTCGCACACCCGAGATCGCATTCGGATAAGTTCTCATCAAAACTAAAAACTGTCAAGGGACTCCTAGCGGCTCAGATCCTAGAAAGGGGGAAACCCAGCGAGGTAACAATGAAGGAAGAAGGACGATTTATGTCTCCGCGCTGACCCCGACAAACCCAATATATCACTCTTCATAATAGACCAATGTGGAGCAGAGCAAAGCGAATGAATGCTTGTAGACTATATGCCATCGCAAACAACTGCCAAAGGGGGAGTTTTTTTGAACAGCCCACTAAGATGCGATTTTAAAAGTCTAGGAGAAATGTGAATAAGGTCTTTAGACACTTTATGGCCTACGAAAAATGACAGGAAACTTATTGTAGATTCAATAAAATATTTCTTATATGGTGTGATTTTTAAAGAGGACAAGTTTAATGTATTTATGCAACCAATAGTACTGAGAGATACTAGTTTGGAAAACCCACCAGCAATCGCGTAGCGAAGTTGACCAATTCCGTTCAAATTAAGACTCCCGATTCATTTCCACAATGTTGTTTTTATGTTTTTTTGTTTCATTCTTCAACTTCCTAACTAAAACCAAATTATTTTTGATCCATCTAGTACACCACTAATACCACTTTAAATTATTTACCTGTACGCCAATCAAATGCTTAAATCGAATCTCGAGTACGTATGAACGTAAATGAAGCAATGAGTGTATGCCATGACAGAGTTGCGTGTGTCGAACCATCCTACTACCTATCCCTTTAAAATGGCGTGATGGAGTCATGTTTGAAGTAAGATAGAGAGAACGATTTAAAAGCTTTTTTTAATATATTTTGGAAGCTCTGTTTTCTGAAATCTATCTTCGCAACAACGAACTCGTGAAAGAGGATCACGGCTGACAGTATAATAACGATAAGGAACTTGAAAATAAAGCATCAAAAAGGGGTTCTTATTATTTCGTATTCAGCTACTTTTTCTATCTAACAAGTCCAATTTTTATGACCATTTAATAAGCTGACTGTTTTTTTTTATATCACGGGCTTTCAATTTTTTCTCCCGTCAACCCTTGGCCAGGAGGGATAGGAAATAAATTACGTTAAAATTTTATGACTCCCATAACTGTCGAATACTTGTAAATAAGAAGACGGTACAAGACTATAAATTATCCTGCGGTGTTCTCCCTAGTGATTTGAGAACTGGTCTCAGCGATAATAAAACTAATATTATTTCAATTTTGGATAAGCCAGGCAGAAAAATATGATGATGAGCAAATCAGTAACCACAATAAAAATGCTCATGAAGTTCCTAAATAGGAGAGAATAAGAAAACCTTCTTACAGAGTAAACATATTTACCATGCTTTTATGATCTTTAGCAGACTAGATTTTATCTGATGTGCTGTAATTGGTTAGGAATTTGGAGTCAAAATAAAAAACAATTTCTAAACGTATGAAATTTGCTGATGTGGGAACATTACTCATAGTATCTTCCCACCCATTGTTCCCTGCAGAATGACATTCTGAGGCAATTAACTAGAGCCAAGTTTTTAAAGAGAATAACATTTTAGAATAAAGGTAATAATATTATAAGCAATCCTAATGAAAGTGGTAAGTTTCAGTGTTGGATCGTTAGCGTTGAAAGTTTAAATGCGCATAAGTACTGAGTACTCGACGCAAATTAATATGACAGACAATGTTCTATAATAGTCCAGAATTTCAGAATGTGGAGAGTGCAACATCCCAATTATCTTGCTAACGGTGTTACTGAAATCGGACCCGGTTCGTAGTTGAAGAGAAGGAAAAGCGATAGCTAATGTTCAAACTCACAGAAACTAAAATACTTTTACAGTATTTGATATTATCTATCTAGAAGTAATAAGTTGAAATTAACAAGAGCGTACAAGTAGGATATCTGAAGATAGATCAATAGATTCAGTCATACTAACAATAATAATAATACAAAATGATGAGAGTTTGTATCTGATTGGAAAGGGTTGGGCTTAACTATTGAACTAAAGATGGCATTGAAAAGACAGATCAATTGCACGCCTTTCTAAATATCATAAGCGACATAAAATCTTAATGCATGGTATCAATTTCCTACGGGAAGGTTATGGTGCATGAAATTTTAACGGCCATAAAGGGTGACTTTGATACGTAGAGGGGAGTTTCCAAGGGAAGGAAAGGTCGGTGTATAATAATAAATAATATACCTGAGACTTAAAAACTACAGACTGCAAACACAACACCACATAAATATAGTTGCTGTTCAAAATAATCGTGGTAAAATCAAAACATCGCAATTAGACACAAAATTGAGGCAAGTACAACACGTGTAACATGATTGCATGTTTTATTTTAAATTCAAATGTTTGCAAGTATTATTGATAAATAAGCTTTGTTTGCAAATGCAAAAAGCAAGATATTTTTGCATTTCGCATTCCGATGAAGCAATGCATGCTAAAAATAATAATTATGAATCCGCGTCAAATTTGAAAACCTAACACACCTTTAATTGACTTGTTTTATGCAATCTTCATAAATTCATTGTGAATATATTGAATTAGTTACAACGATTTCATTACGCATCAATGATAATGATATGTTGCAGTTAAAAACAAAAACAATTTACTTTTATTAATTAGAAGACATACTGTATTATGATCAGAAATATGACGAATCAGCATTACAATTATTTTTAACTTTTTCGCATTTGGAAAACAGATGAAATTTGTTTTAATGTATCATTATAATTGAATTTCGCCACGAATTATCAGTATCAAAAATATAAATATTACAATATTGATATTACAAAAAGTTCAACGTCCTTTTTATTGTGTTTTGATGTCAATACTAAACAACACTTGTGAAGAGAAAAGGAACCGTTAAAAAATCCAATTACTCTATAAACAACTCTTCCAGTTGTAATAGAATTAATAATAAAAGGATGAAATTAGAAAGAATGCCATAGAGATTAGATTCCTGAGGCGTATGTGTGGTGAAACCATGTATGATCGTATGAGAAATGTGGATATCCGCAAATAATGCAGTAAGCGTAATGAGTACCTAAGATTAAGAAAGGGACCAGTTGGTTCGGGCATGTAGATCGAAGAAAGGAGTGTAAGGAAAATATATTAGGCAAATGTTAATAGAAAAGAAGTTGTGGACGCCCGAGGAAGATATGGTACGATCAAGTGAACCAGTTACTTGAGCCGGGCCATGTCATGTATGAATGTGAATGAAGCAAGAGTGTATGGTAAGATCGATTTGTTTGGACGTCCGTCCTCTCTGCTTACCCCTGCGGGGAAACGGCGTGATGGTTAGTTAGTTAAATTAAGTATAAAAAATGAAACAACACAAGAATTTTAAAAAAAACAGTTAAATATAGAGATAGGTAAATCAAAGAAAGTCGCGAAGTAAGAGTAATGTTCAAGAATAAAAAAAGAAGGATTAGATTGGTTTGGACAAGTAGAGCAGATGAACGGAGAAATGGGTATAAATTTCTGGGAAATCCTAGAAAAGTGTATCATGCCCAAGTGAATCAAACATTTGAGTCAGGCCATAATAACATGTTTGAATATGGACTAAGTAAGGAGTGTGAACCAGCTCAGAGTTATGTGGCATTCCATCCTCCGTTAGGTTAGGTTAAAGTCATCCGATATACTACTATGAGAGTGTTCTGTTTGTCAGTAAATACAAAAGGGGAGGAACAAAACAACGATGACTATCAATGCTCACGCTTTCAGAGTTAAAATTAACCAAGTGTATACTACTAGGTACTAGGTACTCGATGAAGGGCCAAGGTTCAAGTAACGGATTGCGCAATGGACGCGGTAACAATAAGGTAGAGAGTTACAGTAATTTCATCGATTGTATTTTCTTTGGCATTACAATATACAGATTTCAATTCTTCAAGTCATAGAAACTTTTGTATGGCTGGAATGTCTATAACTGGATAATATTTTAAAATAACAAAAACGCTTCCAAGCACTTTACTGAAATGGCCCCTAACTTCTAAAACAGTATTTTTTTCTGTCTTTCTCTTCCCCATATCGTCCAGCCTCACAACATTCCTCAAATTGGGTTGGTGTGTTGTGTAGTTTGATTGGCTCCGGGTTTTTGGAACTCAGTGGAAAAGAGCAACCAAAGAATACAAAGAAAGTATATTTTTAAACCCTATTTCGAAATCAACAAAACAATGGCAATACAGATGCCAATAGAGGGAATAAAGATACCAATAAAAAGAAAAATAATTTCAAAGACGTCTGAAAACGTGATTCAACATCAAAGTATTTCTAAAACCACGACAGCAAGGTGCAAAACGACATGGATTACGATCAAATGCAAGGCTTGTGGATCCGCAGCTGTAGAGCAAGTGCCTCGGGATCAATGTTACGAAGAAGAATCACTGGAAGATATCGTGAATGCTAAGACTTCCAATAAAAATAGCGCTTGGACGTTTACATGTGCAATAACTTTATGGTATCCGCATTTGCAGCCACAAATCATGGCAGATGCAAATCTAGATTATTAAAATAACTCTCAATGGCGCTTGCGTTCCTTTATGGCGTGCATTTTGAGCAAGTGCCTATTATAGTTGCAGTGCGCAACCAACGTAATGGTCACTTTAATCATAGAAACAGGTTCTACTTGCGGCCACTATTTAGAACTGGATCGGTCGGGTAATAACAGAGTAGAATGATGTGCATTAAAATAGAAACGCATAGGAAAGAGGAATATTTATGGCTGCCGTATCACACCTGCTACCTGCCCGCTTCAGTTTTGCATCGTTATCGCGAATAGATTACTCCCGACTCACGCTATCTGGAACGTTTGTGGTTTTTTGTTGTAAAAAAACGAGAGAAGTTCAGGAGAAATAAAAAAGCTAAATGTGCGTTGTGGTTTAATGGTATAACTGGTGAAGCACAGATATCGAAACAAGTAACATCAGAATTCGTCGTTTTGTCGATGTAATCGAAAGATAATCAAGGTATTTGAAAATTTACTTTCCACAGGTACACGTAAAAATAAACGCATTATAACAACATCGAAACATTATTTTATTCTTACTGTAAATCTGGTTGAGCCTGATTGAAAGAAATTGGTGACAGGTAATAAGCCCACATTTATACAACCATTAATAATATGTACGTTAACAAAGTGTTACATTAACAAACAGATCTTTATCAGAATCCCTTGACCGCAGAAAGCACACCCAATCTAAAATACATACACGAATAAATCTAAAATACACCCAATGTAAAATACATACACGAGTAGAACCGATATACTTTGTACTTTGGAGAAAACAAGTCATGGAAAGCATTAGGTACAGACAAACGAAATTGATAAAGTAAACGTTACCGCACGGAAACATAATCACGCCTTTCCATATTTCCATGAATGGGGTTCATAATAATTACAAAGATGACTTGACAAGTATTTAAATAGCTGAACGAAAAGCGTGAACCGTGAACTGAGACAGATTGCGAGAACATGGCTTTGGGCGGACGAACCCAGAGAAAACAATTTAAAAACATGTTCACAAAACAAGAGAACATTTTTACTTTTATAAGTTTTTGACAAATTACTGACCGAGTGCTCTGGAAGCATTGTGCACAGAATAATAAATCATTAGAAAGGAAAAACTTAATAAACCACTTAAAATAACCAAACTTAAATACAATTATTATTTTGCGAAGATTGAAGAAAAATTTTTCATATTTTTGAGGGTTGGTTCATTATTTTTATTACTTTTTGTTTGATATAGATACAGTTAATTTCAATTCACTTACAAACATTTCAGATAAGTAATTTAATCAGGTAAGTGGTGTAGTGATTATTGATTGCATGATAGTATGAACTAGAATGTAAAGTTTACACATTTTTAATGA
The DNA here is from genome assembly GCA_951813805.1 of Limnephilus auricula. Classification (NCBI taxonomy): domain Eukaryota; kingdom Metazoa; phylum Arthropoda; class Insecta; order Trichoptera; family Limnephilidae; genus Limnephilus; species Limnephilus auricula. The sequence continues at coordinate 40,903,225 of OX638389.1, read as the reverse complement.
ATAAAACACGAGTAAATACATAATTTTTTTATGTAAGTAAGAAATCAAGCAAAAATGTATAATGAATGAGCACAATAAGCATTCTTGTTTTTATAATATTATGTAAACATCGCGTGTGTGTTTGTTACATGAAAGGTTATGACATGTACATTTCAGTTGGGTGGAAGAAAGGAAAGAAATATGATTTATTTTATTTAGATATGAATTGGATTTTCCTGTGTGTTGGGTAGGTACCCAACGGTGCCTAAGAAGATTTCAAATTATTATAATTTTTTTTTTTTTGAAAGACAAACATTCCCGGGTTACGAATAATCCAACAATATTTGAAAATCTCCTCTACCATAATTATAATTACACCTTATTATAATTACACCTTACATTTTCGGGAAAGGTGTGAGGTATTCACATTATTAATAAATCAATACCCAAAGGAATTTTTTTAAAGATAAGTAAAGACCGCATATAAATGAACGAAAGTATCAACACAGCAAAATAATATGCACACAGTTACATGAGCTTAAGCAAAAATAGTAATAAAATAAATGTAAATATTATAAAGTTGTTCAAATACTGAGCACGAGATACACGCTTTTACAGGAAAAGGTAAAAAAATATCCAATGCAATAGCAGTGTGTATTGCATTTCCCCTCCCAAGAGCAAAGAATCTTGTTTTATTCCGGCAAACAGCTTCATACCGAGTCTCCCAACTTCACACAACTCCGCATCGCTACGTCACTTCCTCTTCCCTAATCACGTCACGTCCCCGAGAAGCTAAACAGGTTAACTGGCGCAGGGGATACAGGAAACAAATTACACCAACCCATAAAAAGAGTTGGACAATTTCAATTACAACCTTTTGTTAACCATTTTTAGAACAAAGACTTTTTGCGTGAGGGGACTTAATAATCACTTCTTTGATCTACCATCTACCTAGTGACGAGTTTGATTCTTTCTGGACGAAAGTGGCCCTTGTAAAATGAAATTGTCATTTAGTTACCCGTACCAACTAATCCAATTTACATTCCCGAGTGGTCACAGATCTACTTCATCGATTTTGAGAAGTTTCGGAGTTGATTCAGGTGAAAGGAGGAAATAGGATTACCGAGAAGATGGAGAAAGTTAGGAGGGAAATAAATTCCTGGTAGAAGATTATACAAAAGAATGCAGGTGACAAAATCTGACGAGACTTTTCTTTTTAACCAACCATTTCTACTCGGGATTAGGCATAGAGCGTGATACTCTGTAGAACTCTGCTCTGGTAGACCCTTCTAGATTTATGCACATGCATCCATCGTCTCATACTTTCTATTCTGTTATTCCATCGTCTAACATGATGCAAGCCCCAATAATTTCATTTACATTATCATGGTTTAACTTTTTGAGACCTTTCCCACTTATTTTGATTGATACTGATCCTCCATTCTCTGTTCATCCACTTCAAATAAGTACGTTTATTAAAAATTATGTCGAAGACATTAAAAATACATCCGAACAGCAAAACAATTAAAAATATGCAAAGAACCGTAAGAGCAAGGGTATCTATTGATACTTCAGCTCCAAATAAGCGGAAGAATAAGTAGCTGTATATTTTCTACGTGGTGGTATGATTTCATTGTGGTTCTTATTCGCGCTCGACCTACTGTACCCGGTAACGGTTCTCTGGAAACAATGGATTAGTTTAAGGAACCGAAATTAATCAGAGTACGAGAGCGGTTACGCTTTCAAACTAAAATACAAACGCGTCTACAGACTCGTGAATAGAAAAAAATATGCGCCAGACTCGTACTGAAATAATGGAGTGTATGAATATGGATAATTGCTTCCAAATTGGCAGAACCGAAAAACGGTACAAGGCAAGAGGGCTTATAACAAAAGATCTGTTTTGACAAAGAATAATACACTTATTAGAATTATGTGTGTGCGTCTTATCGATGAATCGGATTAGGTTAAATCACAATCAAGAACAATACACATATTTTACTGTCTAATGTCTAATGCCTCGCTACTCTGACTCATCTAATGACATATATTTGTATGCAGGTACTGTTCTGTTGTTCCAGTTTTGTTACTTGACCCTACTCAAGCATTTATTTCACTTGATCAATCCCTGATGTCTTTAAACGTTCCCAAATTCTTTAAATATCCATCCTGTCTTCCATTGATTTTCAAATCTTATTTTCGAAAGTTCGGTCATAATTGGTAGTCATAGTAGTAGCTTCGGAATTTAATTTCCGCTGTATTCAATCTTCTTTCTACCTTTTTCAAGTTCGTGGATGTAAGAGTTGGCCTCAGAACTCCGCGGTGAACTGCTAGCCACGCTTCCTTCGCCAACTTTTTTTATTAGCTGCTAATGAATTTAAGTTCCGATTATTTGAATTTCCTGCATTCACCATTCTGCCAATTCCCTGTGTTACTCCTGTCACTCTCTGTTTACAATAGGAATATACAGTAACTACAGTGACGAAAATCTCTCTGACGAAATTGTTTGCAAATTTGGTAAAGGAGGGAAATGCACCAAGGCTGATTTAAGTACTCAAACACATGAGCGGAAAATAAAAACATCGAGCAACCCACCAAACGTCATACGCAAAAGGATTTAAACGTTAAACCAAGATATGAGATCATTGCCAAATATGAGAAATAATCAGTATTCGAGAGGTCCTAAATGCATTGCAAATTTTATTGCAGACAAGTTATTTGGCATTGGTAAAGCAAAGATACAAAAATATACAAAAACATACCAAAAATGTACATCTTTTGCATAATTGAAATCAATTAAGTAACTGGTAAATTGTTTGTTTAATTGATGAGACTTTTGGATGATGGAAGACATTCAGTATCGTCCAGATCCCTTTATTTAGAAACGTACCTTCTTTAAAATGGCATTAGCATTATTTCTTGACGAGATCTAAACAATCAGGTACTTACTCAATACTCCTCTTTCCTTTCTCTACCTCTTCCCTACACCCTGCTGATTCACATCATTTGGGCTCATTGGAAAAAAGGTAACGTCCAGTCAATGAAAAAGAACGACAGATAATGATGACTTGATGACACAACGAAGTTTGTATGTGCATATTGAAAATAATCAAGGGTATCAATATCAAGCCGGTATATTATATCGAAATCAATCAGGACGGAAGGAATTATGTTAATCGCGCTATTGAAAGATAAGGGCGCTCCATTTTACATTCACAACATCATTTTGAACGGATCCTTCGCCCGGGACTTTGCACTCCATTACAAGACTAAAATATGCCATAAATTATTACACATAAAAAGAGCGGTAAAATATTTGATGGATAAACTGAATCAGTTCTACAAAGACTTAGAGAAAAATTTTCAAAATAGGCAGATGATTTATTCAACCGCGACATTTTAAACACAAAACATTAAATTAAGCGGAGAACGGTTCGAAATGCATACATCATACTTACAAAAAATGGCAAAATATGAGTCGCTAATGATTTACTTTTGTCACACCATACAAAAAACTGCTTTACCAAAAAGATCTAAAGATCTACGTTGAGACAGAGGGAAACGTATCTCATAAATAAATCATTCAAATGACAAATTTTAATGTGAACCTAAAAATCCTTTGAGCGATTGAAAACATTGTCTTGTTTTTGTGTTTTATTTTTATTTTTTACTAGCTTCTGCCCGCGACTTCGTCTGCGTAGGATTAGTATTTCGAGTAATCTATTTTCTTTTCCTAGGTCCCATCTACGTTTATAGCAAAATTCTTAACCTATTTATTTAAAATATCTATAATTCTTGATTCGACTCAAATTATTAGGAGAGTACCTACTTTAAATAAATTCACTAATTTAAATACTTTCTAAAATAGAATTTTGATTTAACAATCATTGTTTTGCAAAATGTCATTCTCAAATTTTAACATTTTCTATTACACAATAATTATTATTTTCAATATATTGAAAATAAATAGCTAGCTTTATAAATTATACCCTATATGTTATTCTGATGTATGAGCTATATTATTGTATAGTTTCATTAACATCCATTCAGTAAATTTTGCGTTAAAGAGGAACAAACATACATACATCCATACAAACTTTCGCGTTTATAATATTAGTAAGATGTGAATATCTACCGCACAAGAGTCCAAACTGCCCCCAACCACTTAGAGCCAGTGACTATGGCGTCCCCGATTAGGGTACGTTGTGAGGCTGAAGGTAGTGGGAAGGGGAAGGAAATGGGGAAGAGGAAGGTGGGGAAGTATTAGGCTAGAACTGTTCACCAAACACTAAAACCAATTTCAAGCAACTTTTCAATTCTAAATATATTAGGGTAATCTGATAGTATCTTCCATTCTGCAACGTGCCGCAAATTTTTGCAATATTACTTTAAATGATAAAATTGTGAATTAACACAATTCAATAAAAAAAAAATTACTTTCGCACGCTGGTATTTGAATCCACGGCCTTTGAATTACTAGTCGAGAGCCTTACCCCTCGACCACGAAGGCTAATAATACAAGTCGTTTGTAAGTACGACTGGTATTAAAAAAATCCAAGAATGAGAAGCTACGTGCAATGAAACATACAATTGCAATTAATATTTATAATATTGCACATAATATTTATAATATACACTAAAAACATTGTGATAAGTTACTGTAATGATAAAAAAGAGACATTTGAAATATATAACGGGATTAAATTCTCGTAAGTAAACAACAAAAAAATAGTTTTACATTGGGATATATATTAAAAATGACAACATTTGATATTGTGCAGTTGGTCTCCGAGTTATTACTACAAAGCAAATCATTTTGTCGTGTATCGAACAGAGGTACATTAAGATTGACGGTCGGAATGGATTATTTGAAATGAAAAGGTAAAATCAGCCACAAAGAGATACAAAACAATCAAAATGATTACACAAAAGAAAGACAGGCGTTATAGACAGCTCAAGATACAAGATCATCCAGTGATCTCACAAGAGAAGAGAGACAGATTGGATTACATCTGAGGTCCGAAAGAACTCAAACAAAACGCCAGTCAAGAAATAAAAGGTATCCCGCAAGGAACCCAATTCGTCCAGAGCTATAAGGCACGCGCCGAAATAATACGGCAAAAAAGAATTCATCCCGAATAAAGGAATCGGCAGAAGTCCATTCAAGTTCGCCCACCCCCATTGACGAAAATACAAAATGTTAAGAAATAAATAAAATAAAAGTATGGCGAACGTCGCAACGAATTATTTGAAGGACATCTCAAGAGCGAGATGATATTATATTAGTATTAAATTAAAAGCAACCAAAGGGGACTCGGGAATTCTTTGGAATGAAAAATAGGGATCCAATTTTTAAGGATTTCATTCTCTACCGAACACAAGGAGGGGCTTATAAAACCTAATTACAAAAATGATTACTTTTAGTTGAAGATTTGCGTCTTGCGTCATATAGAACACAAAAAATATGTTCATGAATAGCATTGATTGACAAGTAGAAAATAGGATAATAACAAACAAAATTATGACAGTCAAGGTTTCTAGAAGTAATTGCTAGAATTCTTAAATTTTAGAAAAATATTTTTGGTCAATTTGGCAATCTTATGTGCGTATTGGCAAATTAAAGAAAAAAATGCGGAAACACAAAAATATATACGAAAGCAGCTGTCAAATAATTGACAAGGTGTGTGAATTGTCAGTAAAATAATCATTATTACACACACGGAATGGATACTGGTAAGAAACCAAAGCAATAGGTAGTATCTATTATTATTATTATTAAGCAAATAATGTAATGTAGCAGTGTCTTTGGTTTAGAATTTTAACGGCCAGGATTTTCAGCGAGTTCAGATATCCGTTATCTTGCTAAACAGCTGTTTACCTATTCCAATTGTGCTCTAAATCTTCGGCGCAGTTTGCTCCGGATTACCTGTCGACCGCGGCACCAAATCTCCGCAGCTGCCGGCAGCCATCGAGGGTTCTCCGCTTAGACCCGCGATTGTTCCCCGAAGACAAAAACCCTCGATTCACCATCCAAAGGAACGTATGCTCCTTTCCTCCATTGTCAGCAAATAAAATATGGAGCGTGTAGCCGTTATTCAAAAACGCATGTTGTACATAAGTGGAGGGAAGATTAGGAAACCGACCTCACACACAAGTCTGATGCTCAATCATACAAGTTCAAAAATATACACCTTTTTAGGGCATTTGAAACAGTCTAAGCGTAATATTGTAATTGTTGTCTAAACTGAAAACCGAACAGCTGAGACAATTTTTTTAACCTTCTTCCTTTTAAGAAATCTGCGATCTTTTGTGTTGTGTTGTTTGTTGATCTTCTTGTCTTATGATACGGAAGAAGATTCGATGAATAAGACAGGCAAAATTTCAGTGTAACGGTCGAAAGTTGGACGATCGCCCACGCAGAAAATAAAAATACAATTTTATCACCGGGAGGTGAATACTTTATTAAGGGTAAACACCTTGTGATTTGTTTAGCAGAACGACGCACGAACGTGGTTCGGAGCTAATGGGATCCATTTAGGCCTTAGCCTCAAGCAGAAACCGCGCCATATAAAGATTGCAGGTGTGAAGTAGTTGATAATGATAATCTAACTAAAGGTGTCGACAATAAACATAAGCATTATCAAATGAGCTGCTTGCTACTCGGAAGATAAAGCTGAAAGGTGGCAATGGACGAAAAGATAAAAAAATACTTATCCGTAATTTAAGAAGTCATGCCAATTCAACGCTAGAGTAAGCAGAGAGAATGGACTGACACATACTCATTGCACATTCGCCCTGATGCAATCACTTGCCATGTCTTATATAACTTCTTTATCCATGGTCCATCACAAAGTACATATGCTCTACATGTCCAAACATTTCCTCGTCGACTACAAACGTACTTAACAGTTATAGTGTTTAATTTTTGGGAGTCAGCAATTTCACATACCTGTGACAATGACAAACAGAGGTCTACAAAATAAATATAACAATTTCAAATATATTACAATTATAGTACATTCCTACTTGTAATGTAGATCTCACTTAAACAATATACCGTTTTCACGCGAGTCTAGTGTATAAGAATTTGCGGCATTTAAAATAAAAATACTTTCTAAATCCAAGAGCACCAATGTTAATTACAAAAAGTATACAACAACAAAAAAAACAGTACAGATTACTGTACAATTGTAAGTGCCTCTAAATCAATCGGAAGACAGCTCTAATATGTATACACTCACAGAAGAAATATGTGCTTTTAGAGAATCAAGGAATGAAGTTCATACGTAACAGATTTTTATAGAATGAAGAATTCTAACGAAAACAAAATGAATTATTTTCACAAAAAAATATTTTATTGATTAGTTATAAATTATACGTAAGTATAAGTTTTACTGCACATTGTATTAATCATATAATAATTTATTGATAAAACTATAATAAAAATGATTCAATATCCAACCAATGAAAACGCTTCTGGCGTCATAATTACCGCCTGAGACACAACAGCAGGACGAGATTGAAAATTTTGTGACGTCATGTCTTGCAAAATCCTTCGACGTCCCGAACTAATTTCACTAAAACGGGCTTTAAAAAATACGTATGATTAAGTCAGTTGGCAAATTTTGCAAAAAATAAATCGCGGGAATTTTTCGTTCGCTGTTTATGCTCCCGACTTATTTACAATATTTACTCGCGTATTGATACAGAATCCCTAAGAGACCCGACCCAGTGTTATGGCAAAGCAAATACTCTGCCGGTTTCTCTCTCGAATAATTCCCCGCGTGACTGTGTAAAAAAGCTGGATCCGTGTCAAGAAATCCGTATGGCAAATAAATTGCCCTGTCGAATCGCTTTAATCCCGTGATTTTTTAACGCTTCAACTGCTGAATACAAATAAACGTTTTTCAAAAAACTTAGGTAACGAAATTCATATACGTCACATAGATATAAATAAATATAATATAAAGAACGTGCATTTGTTTCAAAGGAGGAACTCTTGTTTAATGATATTTGGAATATGGCTGGAATTTCCAGATCAACGCAATTCTTCGGCCGTTCCCAACTTTTCGTACGATCAAACTGAGTTTCCGATCAGCTAATTGACTTGTTTAGTAACGCTCGATTCGTCTGTTGGTTGGAGAGTTGCGTTGGGAAGTGCATATTTGTGCATTTAAGGAGTGTTGAGCCAAAATTTCGGCTCAACAGTTGATCAGTAGGATTGGAAACAACGATTGTTAGGTGTGTAAATATAAGCTAGGAACGTACAGCAACTCAATACGTTAATTGAAAGAAGAATAAATTCAATATTTAGGGATACGTTGGCGCAGTGGATAGCGCGTCGGCCCGGATTGCCGGAGGACCTGGGTTCGAGTCCCAGATGTATCCGTATCTTTTTCTGATTTTTCTGTTTCGGATTTTTGATTGACTTTCGCTAATATTATATTCATTAATTAAAATATTATAATTTGAGGTTTAACTCTTTAAGTTAAAAAAGTTAAAAATAAAAATAAAAATAAATTCAATATTTGACACTATCTAATAAAAAATGCGAATAATCTCGATGCAGTTAGGTAGTTAACCTACTCCAAATAAACTAGTTCTACTTGACGAAAAGAAACGAAAAATGGCACGGGTATTTATTTGTATTTCAAAAACACCTTTGTAAACATATCATTAATTTTGCATACGAATTCTATCTAATATTGCGATACAATGTTGAGTGATTAAAAAATGTTAAATTAAAATACCATTCGTAACAAAAAACAAATTCAAACCCACGCAAAAAAATACCAATGACTGAACAAGTTGTTTGTTTACTTATGCAAATCTAAACGCATGCAATTGTCCATTATGTGCGACAAAGGACAATAAACGAGTCCGATTTGTTATTCAGAAAGGTCGTTGAATTTGTATGCGTGTAGCGCTTCATTTACCTACTACGCCCTCCGACTGATCTGTCCTTTGTAAAACCCTTCCCTAATTTACCACTGGATAATGGTTCATCATCATTTACTCCCAGCTTGATCGATGACGATTCAAAACAGTTCGAAATGTCAAACAAAACTGTGACAAGCAAATAAATCTCCGCTAGAATTTCAAATTCCAACCCTCTGTTTGAATTGATTTTTTTTTAAATACACTACCGTTCAGAATACTGCAAATATGCCGGCTCTAGGCATTGAAGCTCTAAGTAAATAATACAAGCAGTAAACATACCGAGGCCACATATCAGTGAATGCGATTTTGCAATAAAAAAACTACAGCTTTGTGTGTCAATACGAAATTGTAAAAGCAACATTTTTGAGATACAATACAAAAGAGAAACGTTTAGAAAAACATTATTTTGTCGCTTTTTTGTTACGTATCTTTTACAAATCTTTGGTAGAATTAAGATAATCGACAAGAATAAATACTAAAATGAAAACTGTTACCTTTTTAAAAACATAAAACTGCAATCAGTTTCGGAAGAACGACAAAGAGCACATTCTTCAGAGAAGACATAAAATGATTTTCTTCTTAAAAACTTTTATATCTGCTCTGAAAAAAGCGTGGTTGCGTCGAAACCGGTTGGCGATGTCGAATGAATAAAGCGACATACACACAGTGACTAATTTCCAAAATATAATAAATACTATTTCATCTTCCATAAATACCAACCCACCAGCATGTCTCAGGAAAAAAAAATCCGATATGAATCATCGTATCATAAATGCAAAACTAAACAATATGATGAATCGATAACTTTCCAAGCCAAAAAAGTCAGCCAGAAAACAATAAATATGGATGTTGCCCTAACAACTGTCCGATATAATTTACATAACCGTATTGGGTATCAATATTTGAACGTGGGTGTTACTGCCATCCCGGAATAATTAAGGTTCCGATGGACGTGTGTTTTGAAACATAAAACCAGTCCACAAATGGAAGAGTCGTACAGGCGTATAGTGTTACGGGCATGCCTCAGGGTACACCCCGTTCACCCCTCTTAAACTGGCTGCGATAAAAACCGTTGTGATTTGTGTTGTCTTGTCTTCCGTAACGGGCTAGACACCATAACGATAATATACTATTGTTTCACTTGATGTTGGACGACACACAATGGATGGTAGCCAAAGGTTAGTTGAAAAACCGTAACTGCCACTTGGTCTACTAAATCAAGTGTTAATTACAATAATATGCATACTAAACCAGCAAGCCCGGTTTTACGCGTTAACTCATACTCCTAAAATTTGTGTTAATGAAGGAATTTTATTCCCTCAGGGCCTATGCCTCTGGAATGCTTTTTAAAGGTTAATTTGAGAAAAGGAAGGAGGGAACCTGGGTACTAAAGAAACCCACGTTGCAGGAGGGATGAAATAAGGAGGTCTGCTCAGTTTCATCAACTTGACCCGATTATCTCGAAGTCAAATAAGTATACTCCTAAGCTATGGAGACCATGATCGAAGAGGTGGTCGACCTAGATAGCGCCTCAGCATATTATGTATTGCAGAAATACAACAGGGATAACAGAAACATTTATGTACCTTAATGAAAAAAGTGTATTACTCGTATCACAAGTTTTGCAAAACGTCTACATAGAAAATAGCTAAGGTATTAAAACATTTTTCATTCAATTCAAAAATGCGCTAAGGTACAAGCTGCCTCAGGCGCCAATTGGCCGAGTGCCGGGACTGGAAACGAGAACCTATCAAAGTCAAAGTTATAAAAAGTGGAAGCTTTTAATCAATCAATAACCGATCTATAGAAAAACTTTTGGTAAAAAAACGCATGACCCACTCATCACAACGATAAAAGCATTATCACATCGTGTTAAGAAACTAGAATAAATAAATAACCGTAAATTGTGTAGGCATATAATTCTGCAAAATTTGTCGAGACAGATTATTCAATGTGATATTTATATTACACCTACGTTAGTATAATAAAATGCGTTTTTATCAAAAGTTCCCAATGATCACAAAAACAAGATAGAGTGCAAGTGCGCTATTAGATGGTTAACGAATGGAACCAGGTTAATTGATTTAAGAAAAGTAATTTCAAAATCTAGGTGTGAAAATTGTGTCTTGACTGCCGTTTCTCACAAATAAAAACTGTTATAGTATACGAGAACTATCAACTTTTCACACACGTTGGCTAAAAAAATATACATTATTCGGTTTCAATAAGCAATAAATTATATTATTAAAGCAATGAATTGATGCCCAAAAAAGATATACCCACATATCTAAAACCATGACATTGAGTGCTGAACGCACGCTCACGATTATTAACTTTCATATTACATACCTTCTTTAACCGTTGGATTTCATTTTAGATGATTTATGATGCCAGAGTCGATATGATTCGCTTAATCAATTTAAAAAATGCATTCATCAGTGTTATTTTCATTATCGTAGTAGAAATCTTTCATGCAAAAACCAATTATTTTCATTTTTTTATAAGAGAAACTCTTTTTTTTTTTTACTTTTGAAGGTTATTCTCATTAATTTAATATATCATTGAAGAAGAAGATAACAATAATAATCTAAATTAAAATATGAAAATAAACAAGACACAGAAAAATAATAAAACACACAATGGTCGCAACTGGGACTCGCACCCAAATTTCAGGTCATACCGGGACGGCGCTCAGTGGGCTGAAAATCGCCTTTCATAGAAATAGAGACTTGAATTTTCAAAGCTCTTTTTTTGGCTAGAAATGGATTCTGCTGATCATTACTATGCTATAAACTTTCGTATGAAGCAATTGCGTGTACAAATGAAGGAGTTATCATTTTTTAAAGAAAAAATTGTATGGCACTGACATTAAAAATGAGGCTATCTCTGGAATCATAAGGTTGGCCATTATATCCTTACACATATATACTACTATTTTTTTGTATTTTTTTGACATACTTCGTATTGTGGCGCAACTTGCGCTTTTTTTTTAAATCCTCAATGTTGAAAAAAAAACTTTTTTTTTGTTGATGATTCAGTTGCGCCACAAAACGAAGTATCTCAAAAAATAAAAATAAATAATAGTATATCTGTGTGTTAGGATATAATGGTTAACCTTATGATTCCAGTGTGTATTAATGTCAGTGCCATACAATTTTTTCTTTAAAAAATGATAACTCCTTCATTTGTACACGCAATTGCTTCATACGAAATTTTATAGCATAGTATTGATCAGCAGAATCCATTTCTAGCCAAAAAAAGACCATGGAAAATTCAAGTCTCTGTGTCTATGAAAAGCGATTTTCAGCCCACTGTGCGGCGCGGCGCTCTACCAATTACCATTGCGTTCTATTATAAGACTGTCTTATTTTTCAACTTCATATTTCAAATTTCAGAATTAACAATATTATATTCGACTAATGTTTTTTTCCATATTATTGGCAGCTACCTTTTTTCATTGGAAACAAGTAATGAAAGAATGTATTTGTTACCTAGATAGTGTCTCGGATAAATGTATTCGATTTTATTTTTATCAAATACCTATTGACTTTTTATAAAAGTCTAAATGAATCTATTCATTTTTTTATAAGAAAAACTCTCTTTTTTAGAACATTAGTCGAAGATAATATTGTTAATTCTGAAATTTGAAATATGAAGTTGACAAATACGACAGTGTCATAATAGATCTCAATTGCTGAATTGTTAGAGCGCCGTGAGATCTGGGTTCGAGTCCCAGTTGCAACCATTATGTTTTATTATTTTTCTGTATCTTATTCATTTTCATATTTTAATTTAGATTATTATTGTTGTCTTCTTCTTCAATAATATATTACAAATTATCTGTTTGCAAAAGCAGGAAAAGTTCTCAAACGCTGAGCTCTTCCATTATGAAATTCAAACTGCTTTTCTGTGTGAACGTAGCTATTCCACGTCAATTCCATCGTGTAATATTATATTGTTATATTCATTATCCGTGGAGATTGATTTCACTCTTATAAATGGATAGGATTCGACTGGATTTATAATTTATAACAAAAGATTGATTAGAATGAACGGAAGTGATAAATTAAATAAAACATTAATAGTAAAATGTATTTCACTTTCCTCAAACAAAGCACTAGATCTTCACTTAGAAGTTTTAACTTCACATTAAGGAAAATACATTTAAATAAACTGCAAAGTCCGGCCACAGTAAAATGTAACGAAGCATTATTCAAAGGCTCTTAAAGTCTTATTACCGTGTTTCCGTCAAAGCTGCGAACGAGTAGAGCTTTAAGCTCTATCAAAACATGCCAAGTCCCTGCAGCTTTGGATAAAGCAAGGAACCTGCAATTTATTTTATTTTCTGGTATGGTGGGTATTAAAGAATTACAGTTTCACCATCTAGCTAATAAACAAAGTCTTATCGAACGATGTTGAAATAATGGCTTATATTTTATTGTTCACATTAGCAAAATCAGTCAATAAACTTAAGAGCGATTGACTAGCAGCTGAGAATAAAAGTTTAAAAATGCTTGCACTGTTCAGTGAAGTTTAAATGAGAAAGATCGATTATTCCCCTATCAAATTTTTAAAATTAAAAATTTAATATTGATTTATTTTATTCAAAACTTGCTTTAAAATATACCTACATTAAAAAGTAAGCAATAAAAATGCTGAAAACGCAGGATGATAAATTATTAAATATAGCGTACTTCTTATTAGTATAAGATTATTATAAGTATTTAAGATTTTTTAATAATGTCTAAAAAAATAAGTGTGTATAAAATTTTTTTAAATATTTTAGCTTGTAAGACCTTAAATAAATAGAAAAACAGCGGTATTTTTGTCACAAAACACGTTCTCGGATTTATTTTTTAATGATTTTAATTTAACTAAAATTTAAATTTTTAAAACTGTGTTGACTAGATTATGTATTGATTTATTTTGTTGTATGATTATATGATTTGAAATTTGTGTTGTTTAATAGAATCTATCGTTTGAAAATTGAACAATTCTGCCAACGACCAACGGTATAACCTTAGTATATTAAAAATACACTTACGGCCTTACTAAAAAAAAAACACTCCGCGGCCGTTAAACGGTGTTTTTGTGAATCTTTACACGTTGCAACGCTGGAAATTTTACTTGTAAATTGGAGTTTTCATAATAATCCGCTAGGTGGTGTGATTGATGCGCCTGCGCATTGTTTTACCGCTGAAAAAAATAGCCGCGAATGCAGAATAAAGTCGGTCGCGATTTTGTATGTGATTAATATGATGTTTTCGTTAATGATTTCAATATTTATGACTAATTCGCACTAATATTCACGTAATCAATATATTTACTATTAATTTGTGTTGTTTTTCGTTAGTTTAAGTCAAATTGTGGCACTAAAATCGTGTGTTTTAAATTAAGCTGTCAGAAAATGGTTCATAGGTTATGTTCAGAAATAATTTGCATTTTAAGATCTTTATTTTATTATAAATTCTTGAAAGTGATGTTTTTTGGTGACTAAAATGTCTAATACATATTTTAGTAAACGAATCAAAGAAATTAATGCCTTAAGATGTGCAAGCAATGTATTCAAACGTTAGTTTTTTTATTGTAAATTTTTGGAAATGAAAAGCTAATTTCCAGATTTTTTTATTGTTTGAAGGAGTAAAAAGTGAGGTGACAGTTTTATTTTAAAATCATTAAATAAAAGGACTGTGTTTTTTGAATTTTGATTTTTTCCAAATATTTCAATGTTTTAATAGAAAGTGTTTGGGGTAAGTGAGTTTTTTTTTTCAACTTGATGTTTGAATCTTAAAATACTACAGTTTTTAAACATTTAAGTATATTTTAGATATGAAAATCTAAAAGGTAATTAAATTTTGGTTCTAAAATGGTATTTGTTTTTACGACATCTCAAAAAAATAATAAATATATAGGACATTAAAAAAAAAATTCGAAATTGGTTGAAAATTACAAATGGAACAAATATATACCTACAACAGATAAACTACCCTCCTTGGCCGTGTAAGCAATGTACATATCTTTCCATGAAAATTTTTTTGTCAGTTCTTAATTAGTAAGGATTCTTCATACATGGTTGTTTGACCATTGTACAAATTTTTCAGAAAGTTTATTAGTAAGGCTGGTAAAATGGCGACGTTGTCAGATCAAAACCATATATTTTGTTTAGTAAGAATTTGAAAAACGAAATGTACAGACTTTACACAACGTGCTACAGAAACACCGTTTAACGGCCGCGGAGTGTTTTTTTTTTAGTAAGGCTGTTAGTTTTTCAAAATTTTAAAACTGCGTGTACCAGATAAAATAAACAATCTTTCAAAATCAATTTATGTTTTTTTTGTAAAAAAGAGTCAATACGTCTAGAATTTGATTTAAAAGGGACTAATTTCCGAAATTTTCTAATAATAATAATAATAATAGGTAATACCCTCTTAAGCGTTCATGATAATTTTTCTACATTATTCATTATTTTCTACATTTTACATTATTCTTCTTCTGAAGTAGGTTCCTCGTTGCTGAGGATCGTGAGCCTTACTCCAAATTCCATGGTGGTCAAGGCTTTTCCACTCTCTCTCCCTGTCTCTCGTCGGTGGCTTGCCACAAGCAGTAGCTGATGTTCTTATGTTGTACGCTGCCATAAGAAAGTGTTTAAATTTGCTTTGCCTATATTTTTTTTCCTTTCTAATGTATGTTCCTTAATACAAATGTTGTCTCTTTACTAGCTTTAAGTTTTCGGAATGTATAAGTATATGTTTTTCCGTGTAAGGACAGTGATGGGCTTTTAAATCATAAAATAGGTATCTACTGACTTTATTTTATTAATTATTAATTGGAAAAGTAAATTTCTGATCGCCTTTTGAAAGGCAATGATAACGAGGAAAATATTTTTTTAATAAACACCCGGCGTCACAACTCCTACAATTATAATATCCCGTGATTTTTCACGGCATCTACGCTAGTCAATTTTATATAAAATTAGCACCAGAAAGAAGAGAAGCTTTTTAACATTGAGGTTCCTGGCTTGCAGCGTGTCTCGGTGAGCCTCTCCGGCGAGCTATTAACGCGTCTGGGTCGAATGCGGCCTGACCTTTAGGATTTAATATCGAGGCCGACGATGTCAAGTGCGGCCGGACCTTTAGCCGGTAGGAGTACCACCATAATAATATTATGGACAATCAAAATGCAATACTGCGCTTTGGGCCGTTTTTACGTGCAGCGCATATACCTACTCGTATAAATACGTTCGATACACTAGAGAGAAGAGCTTATTTTGGAGTGTGGGCGGGTTTAGTGAGATTTAATTTAAAACTCATGGTTGACTGAAAAACTCACGTGATGGATTTTATACGATTCAAAACTTATGTAATATATTTATAAAATATCCCGAGGGAAATTATTATCCCCAAAGATGACATATTAATATAAGAAATTATTTTTCTATATATTTACGGTACATGTCAACTATGGGATGCTGAGTGTAAGGTTGTTTTAATGAAATGAAATAGAGGATATTTGGGAAGGGAAATGAATGAGAGGAGGGTATAAATCTAGGGGTCAGTGTGTCCAGGAGTGACGGGTGCAAAAATCCATCCCTCCCGCTGAGGTGCAAGATGATGGATGGAGAGAGACCAGCCGGAGAGGTCAAAGGTTCTCCCTCAACCGGCCTCTCCCGATTCAGTCTGCCATGCAGCTGGTGGGTAGGCGCATCCACCGACAAGGTCTGAACACATCTCACCTATTGAACCCGGGCACCCCCGCTAAGTAACCAAACGCAGTGAACCAATTGAGCTGATATATGGGGGGTGTTTGTTATCCAATAAATGGTTCCCGGGGCTCGTACAATACTCGTACCCGCCTTAAAAATTGAAATTTATTACTTACGATATTCAAATGCAAGCTTAAAATGAACAAAGGGTGAAGAGTGGATAGACGGCGAAAATAGTATCAGGAGAAAATTAGAATCGCAGGAGAATGAAAAAAGAATGCGAGACTCCCCAGAAAGACGTGACACGATCAAAGAAATCAACTATGTACTAGAATTTCACCCTTATGGGATGATGAGTAAGTTATATAATGTTTTTAATTGTTTGTAAGTGAGAAAAAAAACCTTATATTTATGCAAAACGATTTTTGAGACTTAAAACTGACTTCGTATACGAAAAGAAGAAATTCGTAATTCCATGATAAATTTGTCAATAATTAATAAAACCAGGAATTAAGTTCGGTAAAGTTAAATTAGCCAACTACCTACCTGTTTGTAGGTAACCTATAACTTTTGTTAACTTCTACCCTTCTGAGAATTTCGTTAATGCTGGCCCTTTCCTTGGATTTGTGCCTAAAGAACTTTGAAGACCCGAATCTATTACAAAGGCAATTTAAATCTAGAAGCCACGATTAGCATAAATAGGGACTACGGATTAACTGGACACTTCTTGGTAGTCAACTTTAAAGGGAATTTCCAAATAGTGACCAACGTGTACAAACCACGTTGACGAGGAAACTTTACCAAAATAAAAACAACTTTCTAAACTCTGTACACTACCCTGAAGATTGACAGTGCATATAATACACTATTCTAATGCAGATACAACCCTCACAACTCGACAAATATTCTAAACATCAGCAGAAATTTGATTGTTTTAAACAGCAAACCCCTCAAACGATGAGCTCTGGCGACTTTGCACAGTTTTTTCCGTATGAAATTTTTGAATAAAATAACTATTTTCAATTTGTAAAGTTATTTAAGTCATAATTAAAACAGGCGTAGAAATAAACGTGTAGTAAATATTAGTATAATAAAACACAATTGTTGATTTAAGTATTAATTAGGTACTCAATTGAATTATTATTCGGAATAATTCAACAGAGATTATTTTAATAAACAAAGGGAAATTACAGTTCATATTTATTCCAATCATTCTGAAAGCTAAAATAAACAAACACGCTTTTTATCATAAAAAATAATAATAATCCGTTCGTTATACTACTAAAAGAATAACTAAGGCACGTTTCAAACCTCGTAATATTTTTCCTATGGTGGACAATAACAAGAATTCGTGAAACGCGAATATAATTTTGACAGTCGGATTAAAAGTGTCGCAGCATCGTTAAAAAAACCAACTTATTCAGAGACAATAAAATAAACTTTTTACTTCGGTATCTTTTATACTACACGTATTTATTTACCTATACAAATTAGTCATTTTCGCCAACACGTCAAAAGAGTTGCCGTAATACTAAGAGTGGCGACAATTAAAACTACTACCCTTTTTCGGGGGTTATTTATTTATTTATTTATTTAGGAGAAAATACAGATACAGATGTCAATTCATAATTCATAAAAACAACAACTAGAGAACTCACCTGTATCCAAACTATTTCTCACTAATTGACTTTGACAGCAATAAAAACAGATAAAAATAATTTTACTTATAAATAATAAGGAAAAAATATATAAATGAGAATATTATTTTACAATTAGAGATGAAAAAGAAAGAAAATGCGTAATATCCTTAACTTATAAAGGTTTACAAATTATTTTGGAAAAATTCGGAGGGTAAGACAAAAAAAATATTAAAATATATATATATATAGATAGAAAAAGCAATGCTATACGGATGTGTCTAAAATGTTTACTTTGTACTATGTAGGAAAAGAGCCTTTAATTTTCTATTAAAAGTACTTCGTGTATCAAAAAATGGGTTGTTTTGTTAATCCTGCAAGCAGGGGGTGTATTTCGTTTTTGGCTTAAAAAGTTGGCGCATAAAACCTACCGTTAAGGGCTCAAAACCGCGGGACTTCTTTATTGATATTTTTATCTGCCGGAGACGACTGTGGCTCTACAATGGCTGGCGGATGTGGAAGGGTGGAGGAATCATCACTGGCTGTGTCGCCGGTCGTGCCTCAATAACAATAACTTGCGGAATTAACCGCTGAAATGCAAAGCGCTAATCCAGTAGGGGAGCATTCATCAGATTAGGAATAATAAAGATGTACGGCGATAAAACAATCCGCCCTTTCGCATGAAGTCACAGCTCTCTTGTTCGGAAACTGATATATTTTTACACTCTTGTTCACACCCAAATATAAAAAAATACATTTGGTCAAATCTAGTAACATTGTGCCGAAAAAATATTATTAGTAACATATCTTTGAATTCACATGATGCTAGATGCTAGTCTAAAGACAAGTTTCTATTTCTGCTCCTCCCACTTTTATTTGATTACTATATTATAATAATATTTAAATTTGTACTTATGAATGACATTTTCATAATATAAGGGATGTAGCTTTCTGTAAGACCAAACAATAAATATAAATAATGAATGTGAATATAAATAAATTAAGGACGATTAAAGTTTGTAAGTCATTGTAACATTGTAACATTGAAGAAAAAGATAACAATAATAATCTAAATTTTTTAAATATGAAAATGAACAAGACACAGAAAAATAATAAAAGATAACGGTTGCAACTGGGACTCGAACCCAGAATCTTACGTCTTACCGGGACATACACCTCTACCAATTGGACTACTGCGATCTATTATGAGACTGTCGTAATTGTCAACTTCATATTTCAAATTTCAGAATTAACAATATTATCTTTGACTAATGTTTTTTTTCTTCATATTATTGGCAGCTATCTTTATTATTGGCAACAAGTATTCAAAGAATGTATTTGTTACCTAGATAGTGTCTCGGATAAATATATCCGATTTTATTTTTATGGAAGACCTGTTGACTTTTTATAAAAGTCTAAATGAACATTCATATTTATATAAGAAAAAAACTCTCTTTTTAACTTTTGAAGGTTATTCCCATCAATGTAATATATCATTGAAGAGGAAGATAACAATAATAATCTAATTATTTTAAATATGAAAATGAACAAGACACAGAAAAATAATAAAAGATAACGGTCGCAACTGGGACTCGAATCCAGAACCTTACGTCTTACCGGTACATACACCTCTACCAATTGGGCTACTGCGATCTATTATGAGAGTGTCGTAATTGTCAACTTCATATTTCAAATTTCAAAATTAACAGGTAGGTGGGAAAGTACCCCTGCTATTCAATAATTAATAATTAGTCACCTCACCCAAACACAATCCTCTATCTCATTATTGTTATAATTATATGATATTGTTATATACTAGATTATGTATTGATTTATTTTGTTGTATTAACAACAAAATAAATCAATACATAATCTAGTCTACACAATTTTAAATTTTTTAATTTTAGTTACATTAAAATCATTAAAAAATAAACCTGAGAACGTGTTTTGTGACAAAAATACCTCATTTTTTCTATTTATTTAACTAAAATATTTAAATAAAAATTTACACACTTATTTTGTTTACACATTATTAAAAAATCATAAATACTTATGATCAAAAAATACTTACAAGAAGTACTATATTTAATCGTTTGTTATCGTGCGTTTTTAACATCTTTATTGCTTACTTGAATGTAGGTATATATTAAAGCATGTTTTAAATGGAATAAATCGTTATTAAATTTTTAATTTAAAAAATAGATATGGGGAATAATCGATCTTTCTCATTGGAACCTTCCTGTACAGTTGCAAGCATTTTTAAACTTTTATTCTCAGTCGCTGGTCAATCGCTCTTAATGCACCCTTTTTAGTGCTGTAATTTATTGATATTCTAAAAAGCCGAGTATAAATTACTCCAAAATTTAAGCTCTACTCCCCATTTATGATATTTGAACTGTAATTTTTAGTAGGTGCCTTTCATTGCATTAGTGGCATAGGTCGGTGGAGCGTATTGGAGATGAAATACAATTAGCACGGAATTAATGCAATGGGAAGTTCTAATTTATGTCCTCGCTCGCTTTAATCCAAACGCTAGAGCAATACATTATTCAGTCATCCGTTGCTGCACAGATTCTACTGTGATGATACTATTAAATTATAACTACATTTAGAAAGAACAATGATGAATAAATTTTTATTAAGAATTTATTTATTTGGAGAATAAGGTTATAAAAATAAAACATTATAATAAATCGCACTGTATATTATTTATTTTATTGTTTCGTAGAAAGACAGTGAATCGTATAAATAGAGTAAAGACGCCATTTGCCGGGTAGTTGCCCAATTTCGGGTACCCCCTTATGTCGAAACTGGGGCCAACTACGCAAACTAATCGGTTGGTAAAACAAAGGTTTTACCATCCACCATCATAAGGCGAAGATTGACAACTGTCACTCGAACGTTCATTAAGTGGCAGGCATTTTTGCAAAAAATCAGATAAATAGTTTATCAAGGCAGTTTTAACAAGGCATTTTTTGATAACAAGGGTAAGTGTTTATAGGATTATTATTATATTTACCGTTAACCCATGTGTCAAAGTTCACACGACATGCATTCTTTGGACATTTCATCGCTCGGTTACGTTTCTTCATCATTACGTTGTTTCAGATTCATGTCATCCACAATACCGGGTACCCGGTAATGGCCAACTTCGGGTACCCGATAAAAGGCTTCATCTATTCAGCTAACATTTGTTTTAGATGGCAACTTCAACACGTAAAAAATGGGATCCTTCAGATATGAAAAGAGCTATAGAAGCTGTTGAAAACAAGACGATGGGATATATGAAAGCAGGTCGGGAGTTCGGGAATAATGTTGGAAGGGTGGTGGCTCCACTACAAGTCGCAAGTCTTATGGGGCAAGCATACCAATGTAGTGCAACTGTTGAAGTAGTCATCAATGGTTTTCGCAAAAGTGGATCCCTGCACAAAAACAATTTAAATGAGTTTATAACTAAGCTTATATAAGAAAGCATCAGTAAAGTAAAGTTGGTTGAAGGTAAAAGCATTATGAAAAAAATGAAAATACAACGAAGATGAAACGGAAGCATAAATAAAGTGGACACATCAGATTCTAGCAGTGGTTAGAGCAACGATGACTGTTATTTTCGTCGATACCGACGATGATCCAGTTACCGATGAAGAAGATGCACTGTGCTGCACAGATGAAGATGCATTTACTGTAACAAAGCATTTTCATCTAATTTCAGAGGAGAAAAATGGATTAAATGCATTGCATGTTAAAATTGGGCTCGCTTAGAAAGCTCCGATAACGAGAATTTCGATTTCATGTATATTAGTGATATTTGCCTTAACGGTTGAACTTAACCCACAGTACAAAAAGAAAGAGCTTTTTATAACATAATTTACTGTGTATTTAATATTTTTTTTCAAAGTACCTGTAATAATAATTTTTTAGGCGTATTACCGGGCACCCGATAAATGGTAGGCATCCTATCACCGGGTACCCGATAAATGGTAGGCATCCTATCACCGGGTACCCGATAAAAGGCAGGCATGGTACCCGATATTAGGACCTCTTTTTTTCAAAGACAATATATCTCCTTTCACATATTTTTCCTTCTATGTTTTTAAGAACGGCCGCTAAATTATTTTCATTATACGTACATGATAAAAGATGAATACAGTTATTCACCTACAAACTCATTTTTAGAAAAGTCCAATCATTTTCTTCCTTTTATGGCTGATTAAAAAAAAGTACCCGGTAAATGGCGTCTTTCCTCTATCGTATATTTACTTGAAAAACAGTGCCTAGATTGGTACACTAGTACGTTAATAAAATGTACAGTAAACGCAGGATAAGCAATATGGAAAACTAATGTTTGTGAAACATACGGAAACAAAGGTTGCTCACAAGTTAAATATGCATTTGCATTTAAATTTCAAGGAGGTTCATTACGGGAATATGCCACTAAAAAAGATTATTATTAGAGATAAACAAAAATATTGACACACAGACATTGATTCATCTTATTGTTACGGGTCTACATGGTAACACCATAATGGATTACATTAAAATGTAAGTAAGTTTTAAAAGCACAATGGTTCAAGTGCATATTTTTGATTTTAACCAAAAGGTGTCCAGAAATTAGTTGTACACGGAGAAAAACGTTATTCTAAAATACGATCATTTTATTCGTAAAACGGTTAAAAACGGGACTGAAGTTCTTACGAACAAATTAACAGGGTTTCAATGTTTATTGGCGGGAAAATGTAAGAATAATTTGTTGGTATACGTACGAAATTTGTTCTAATAATTAATAATAATAATTTATTATTATATTTTCCCGCCAATAAACATTGAAACCCTGTTAATTTTGTTCGTAAGAACTTCAGTCCCGTTTTTAACCGTTTTACGAATAAAATGATCGTATTTTAGAATAACATTTTTCTCCGTGTATAAAATAGATGATTCCACTTTCTTTCATTCGTAACATTCTTATTATTTAACGCATACAAGAAAAAAACATGCAAAGACGATATCTGAAACTTATATTATCAAAATAAAACCATATGTAATACACGTATAAAAATTATAAATTAAAAATAATAAAAAAAGGATTTATGTTGTTCTCCCTTGTTTGTTTAGTAATAGTTGTTTGGACCATTCCAAGATTAAACAAAAAAAGTCCATAAAAAAATTATTTCCCTCCGGGCCTGTGTCTTATTTGGAGATGCTGTGTTGAGGGTCTTTTTAGGGAAAGGGAGGAGAGGAAGTTCTGGGAAGGAAAAAGTTGTGAGGTTGGGTATGAATTTGGGGGTCAATGTACCCAGAAGTGACGGACTTATAAAGCCACCCCTCCCATTGTTACGCTAGGCGATGGATCGAGAGATTCCAGCTGGAGAGGTCAAAAGCTCTCCCTCAACCAGACTCTCCCCATCTGGACAAACCTCACGCCATTAAAACAGCACCCCTGTTAAGTAACCAAAAGTATGTGGAGGGTCTTTTTAAAGGAAAGGAAGGAGATGAAGTTCCGGCAAGGAAAAGGGCATGAGGTTGGGTAGAAATCCTGTGGGTTAATTTATTAAATATTCTAATAATACCACAATAAAAAATTGATTAAAACCTTTCATTATAAATCAAAGTGAAACAATGAACAATGACATGTCGAACAATACGGTACCCGACCAACTCACCGGACTTCCGTTTCTCCTGCACCAGTACCAGACTCTTGGTCCTCTTGGCCCTCAGCGACCTCCGCCTGACGGACCTCATGAACGCCTCCGGCATCCTGCTGAACCGGGGCGTCTCAGACCTCTTCTCCGAGGGCAGGAAGAAGTTCTTCACAGCTAGCATCGTCATTTTGAAGAGGGTTCAATAAGGCCTTCGAACCGTCAGAATATACTCAGGTTATCGACAATTTTTAAGGTTTGATTGGAGCATTTTAGATTTTTTCAGTTTTTTTACGTTTTGTCACTTTTATCACTTTTTTGTTATGTTTTTGTTGCACTGTTTATTAGAATGTTTCATCTTAATAAAATTCCAAAGATAAAATGGCTGAAAATTTTTAATATAATATATTATAAGCATTTTGATGGCATTGAATTGCGTTTTCACTTTTTACTATTGTGACTCTACTTAAGGGTTTAGGTACATGGGTTTCAAAGGTTAGTTTTCTTTATTTTTTTATATAACAAATAAATTATTAAGCTGTTTAAAATTTGAAGCATAAGAAAGTGCATCATTAAAAAAATATTTTATAAAATTTGCATCCAAAAATTAAAAAAAATTCTAGTTTATATAAAGAAAAAAAATAAATCAAGTCATGAGTTATCCTGTCCACCGCTTTTTTAAGGGGTCTCCCACCAGCAGAAATTTTCAAATTTTTGGATGAATTTTTGTTTTTAATATTCTTTAAAGGTTGCACTTTCATATGCTTAATACTTAAAATAATTCAATTTATTTATTATATTTATTTTTTTAATAGAGAAAATAGGCTTTTCTGTAACCGTTGAAAGCCCTCAAAAGAAACCGTTTTTTATATATTCAATATTGAAACACAGATTTATCAACAACCATTGTTTACGGAGTTATTTATAAAAATTAAATTGTATTGTTTATTTTGACCACAATATCGTATGATTTTTTTTAACGTAAATGCCTGCTCTGCATTAAATGGCTCTGTTTAATTATAACTTAAGTGCTTTTCTATCGGTTGAAAATCAAATAAACAATAATATTCCTATCGAATTGCGTGTTCATCTGACCGTAAAGCTGCGTTTACGTGTTGACAGTTTAAACCTCAAACGAGGTGTGACATCTGCGCAAACATGACAAGCCTTTTTGACTGCGTAATGATGTTATTTTTTATCGGCTGACGATGGTCAATAACCCCATAGCTTCCTAATGCTGAATCGAATGCCGATATTCTCGTTTGTATCAACAATACTTCCTGTCAGCTGGCGCGTATTGGACTACGCGACCGATACCTGACCATGAACTACAGAAAAACCGCAGCTTTATGAATCATAATTCATAAATTATGAAATAATAACGTACGGATTTTTAACGGTCAAACTAACCTGCACTCATGGTCCTGCCGCTGAAAGATCCGTTCTAACCTCTTTTTCTGGTAAATTCGAAGTTTACGATAAAAGGGGATAAGTTGTAACGGGGCTATCGGCAGTAGGTCTTCATAGTGTTGTAATCTTAGCAAATGTTTTTGCTTAAGTTATTAAATATATCAACAATATTTGCGCCAGTAAATAAACATAAAGTAGGAAAAAGAGAAAGGTTGTTGACTATAAGAGATAAGAGAGAAACTTGAGATTTTAAATTATTTACTCAGTCTGTGTGTATATTGAATGTGCACGTTTTATAAGATTACCCACTTCATCGTGCATCGCACTTTTTGTACCGATGATGTGTACTGAAATTAAAGGAAATAATGACATTTCAAGGATAAAGTGAACTTCTATTCTTGGATCCTTACTAATTGTGTGCTCTGATAAAACTGTCTTACCAAAATATCTAAATGTTAACGATATCTACGTCAAAACAGTAACAGCTTTTTATCATTTGATTTGACTTCTCCATCTAACACCACTCTTCAGGTTCTTTATATATCGTATTTTTTTTTAAATATTTATCTATATAAAATTTGATAACAGGTGTTTTTTCAATGCCTGTCTCCCTAAGATATAACTGTGTCGAAACAGACGTTTGAGTTACATAAATATTTAAGTTAAATACATTGTAAGATCAATTACTTGTGGTCGATATAATTATCTTACAATAAAAACCAACAGAAAGAAAATGGGAAGTGAATGTTAATCCTATAAATAGAATAATATTATAAATGTAGAAAGGAACGATGAAGTAAAATGACATGGAAGTACGAAATAATAATTATTAAAGTTAGGTTTGAAAAGATTTGTATATAAATTGATATTCACATCTAAATGTGAGTTGTTTTACAGAAGTTTGCTATAGTGAGACAAACCTATGTTTTCAATCCAAAATTTTAATTTCGTATTTAAATTTGGTCATTGTTTCTATTTGTCTAATCGAAGCTGGTAGGACTCGTATATTGTATAGTTTGCAATTTAAAATATCTTTGTCCAAAGGTTTTGCAATATACTCAAAGTAGAGTGGCATAGAAACCCCTTCATCCGGCCAGTAAGACTTATGAAGTCCCTAAAAAAATATTATTTGAAAATACACCACATTAGATTACGACATACAACGGAATAAGTTAAATACTGCAGACCGCCAACACTTCCTGAGCACGTATCCCAAATCAATGAACAGGTAAAATCCGACACACATCTGTATGCAGGAGTGGTTACAAAGCCTTTGAGCGGTCCTCGGAGTTAGTGGTAATACTTACCGCAATCCTGGCCTAACAAATACCATTGTTTCTAAAGAATGAACCTCATTGCGTGATAAGATTTTATAAATAATTGACAAGCCCGAAGGAACCGGTAACTAGCCACGAATTGATTACCGAATCAATACTCGATAATGACGTGTATCCAAATTCCAAGAGTCACTTGGATTTTTACGACGAAGTTAAATAGATACAAAGTAATATGCAGTAACTACTTTATGATTTATTTAATATTAAGAATTTCTGATTCATTAAAACCATCGATATATCAAATCTAGACATGGCGTGTCTTAAAAATTCTGTCGAAGTATTCGGCCTACCAATGAAACAGAACGGCTGATTTCGCCGCGTTGCTTCGAAAGTACAATATCTTGCTAGACAAATTTGGTTCTTTCAGACCAACAAAAGATAAAAATCAATGCTCCCTGCGATCTTTTGACTGCTAAATAATGCACTTACTTTTTGATAAACTTTACTTTTTGGAACCAATAATTTTGGTTTTGGTGTCAATTTTAACATCCGTCATGTTGGTCATAAAAAACATAAAATTTGTTAAAAATAATATTTCACGTTGTGGGGCCATTTTAATTAAATGAAAATAAATCACTTTGAATACACCACTACTTTATAACTCAGGTCCGGGACATACGTCATTCCTATGTCTACCTACGTTAAATTGTCGTGAAAACAAGCTTAAGTGCCCAAGCGGTTAATCAAAATTATTAACAAGTTTCGAAACCAATGGTTTCATCGTTAGGATAAAATAAAAATAAATTTGTGGTGTATACAAAGTGATTTGTTTCAATTAAATTAAAATAATGTGCATTCATAAGACGCAGAGCGTACAATTAAAACCAAATAGATATAAACACAATTATTGTTTTACCCAAAAAATAAAGTAAATCGTAGGTTTTGGCTTAAAAAAAGCAAGAATTCCATCCTGGAGGAACGATTATTGATTTTTATTAAGCGGTTCATGATGAAATAAATTCACATAATTTGTATTGGATAAACGGAAAGATAACCAGTGATTACGATAACATCAAAGAATCTTATGACCGGCCTTTACTATACATTGTAATCAATGTCTTGCATCACAAAAATAAATACTTAAATACAGAGGTTTTTACCTTACCCACAAAACGAAGATGATCTTGTCTTGACGACGCGACGTGATCAATGTCTTCGAAACATTCGGTAAACTTTCGAAATCACTGGACACGCTTTAAAAGAATATTTTTTTAGAAAAAAACTTTTGATTCACCTTAATTATGTACTGCAAAAGACAACTGCTTGCATTCTTAGAGATGAAAAATACTGCATTCAAAATTATAATTCACTTCAGGTCGCATCTCATTTAACAAAGCAAATTTTTATTTTACGTCATTGATATTTTGAATGCAGTATTTTCCGTCGCCCCGAATGTAAAAATTTTTCTTTTACAGTAATTAAGTTGAATTAAAGGGTTTTTTCTGAAAAATATTCAACTTAAGCGTCCAATAAAGTAAGTCCGGTGATTTCAAAAGTTTACCTGATATTCATATAATAATATAAACATCTGAATTCAATCGATGCGATGTGCCAAACTTATTTAATTTCAATTTCGATCAATACTTTTCATTTATTTTCTATCAATCGTGAATCAAGGACGTTCTATTTGTAGAAAGAAAGTCTTCAGATTAAATTATTTATGCAAGGATATGATGTGGGAGGACTGTTTCGAAAGAATTAATACTGTTGCTAAATGCTTTATTTGAATCTAATTGCAGGTTTTAAACAGGTAAATGAAGCAAGAGAAGTTATAAAGAACTTATATAATAACTGTATACAAAAATATAAAATCGTCTGAACTGGTGATATTTCAGTACCTACGTGACCAAAATCACGAAGTTCCTAACAACTCGTTTTGTTTGAAAAATTATATAAATTTTAATTATGTGTGATAAATACGTAAAATTATTGTTTTATTAGGACAAGATCTACAAGGCATAGAGCGCCATTAAAATATAATTTTTTTAAATATTGTAATTTTGACACATATATTATAATATATTGTCTAATTAAATTAAAAATTAATGCATATAATTTTATTTAAAACGTTGTTTCAGTATAAATTGATGATTTAGTCTGGGATTATTTTTTTGTAGGTATGTACTTCCGTTCCCGTTATCATCGCACTGTATAAACAAATCGTATACGAGAGGTTTCTTCGTGCCTTAAATTATCACAAGTGAGTGTTTGCAGAAAAGAGTTATCATTCGTCGAGTCAACATCGCGAATTCTTCAGAGGCACACTGCTCGTATGGCCATACAAGACAATGTAAACATGGGATAATTTGCGGCTCACGATCATAATAATACCAATGTGGTTGCCAAAGAAATTTCTCAACAAAATAATATACAAGTTCAGAAAAAAAAAATCGCATGAAATGGTAATATTCGTATTTAGTAACTATATCTGAATATCGAGGTATTTATCAACTATCCTCTTCACCAAATCCTTCCCCTGCCCACTTCTTCCTTCAGCTTCACAACATACCTCCTACCTACATTGGCTAGTAACCAATTTCAGACAAATACGTGTGTGTGCTACCAAAGTTGATATAATTTTTTTTTTATATTAGGTCCACACAGGAGGCCCTGAGGAAAATAATTTCCCTCAGGGCCTGTGTCATCTTTGGGGATGCTGTGTAAAGGGTATTTTTAAGGAAAGGAAGGAGAGGAAGTTCTGGGAAGGAAAAAGGTATGAGGGTTGGGTAGGAATCTGGGGTTCAGTGTGTCTAAATCATCCGCCGCCAAGACCTAGACAATGAACCCCATGAACCCGGGCACCCCTGCTAAGTCACCAAACGTAGCGAACCACTTGGGGTGACCTATGGCAGAGGTGTTGGTTATCCAATAAATGGTTCCCGGGGCGGCGTTACTCATTCCCGCCTCCCAAATTATATAATGATATAATTGCATTGTGATCGACAAATAGTCTCTCTGCCAAGTTTCAGCTCGATCGGATGTCGAGAGGTGGGTCAATTTCCACTTAAAACGTTTGCATTCATTCAAGAAAAAAAAATGGAAATTCAAATAGATGTAATTAAAAATCAACCCGTAAAACAAGTTTTTCTACTATAATACATATATTTTTAATTATGCAGATAAACAGTTTCGACTTTCCGTCACGGTCATACGCATCGAACGGCACGACCTAATGGCGCTAACAGCTGGGCCGGTAAGAAGCCAATTTCAGAGAAATGCGTTTGTATGCGCTTGAGCCTAAAGTTGCTAGAATGCATTGTCATCGACAACGAGTCTACCTGCCTAGTTTCAGCTCGATCGGATGTCGGGAAATGGGTAAATTTCCACATCCAAGATTTGCATTAATTGTTTCATTAAAAAAAAAAACGAAACTCAAAAAGATGGACTTAAAAAGTCCTTCATCCAAAAATACCTATTTTATATTTACCTACTACATAAAAAAGGAGTTTTTAAATGATTTTTACTTGGATCCTTATTACACGGAATCTTTGGTCCGTGTGCATAAATTACCTTGTAAAGATAGTGATAATAACAGTAATCAAGTTACAAATGCAAGTCTTAATAAAAGTGAATCAGTCTGCTATCATTTTGTAATTTTATTTTTTATTTATTTATTTTTTATTATTTTATATTAATGACTAACAATATAATTAGAGTGCATAGTGACCTTCAGTTGAATTTTAACAATGCAATGTGGGAATTTACATTTAGGGAAATAATAAACATTAATAGCTTCAGTCATTTTACTAATAAATTGGAAATTAGTCATCGTAAATATCGATCTACATTTAGTATAAATTCATCGTCTGTAAGTGGTTTTGACACCAGTTTGACAATGCCTTCAGAGGGCGAAACAGCTGTAACGCATAATAATAAATACGAAGCAGAACTTGTTTATAATAAACTATTTTTATACATTGAATAATAATATTATTG
Source organism: Limnephilus auricula (assembly GCA_951813805.1). Classification (NCBI taxonomy): domain Eukaryota; kingdom Metazoa; phylum Arthropoda; class Insecta; order Trichoptera; family Limnephilidae; genus Limnephilus; species Limnephilus auricula. The sequence goes on along the minus strand of OX638389.1, from coordinate 40,872,651 downwards.
AATACATAAAAGAAAATAAAAAATTAAAATGGAGTTCTACAAAATAAACATAATAACAATAAATAGTCTGCTATCAGGTAAAGAGATTGCAACCAAGATGAAGTGATTAACATTAATTATACAGTGAATGCAGTGACGAGGGCATGACAAACAGGACTAGGCCATGCAAACAGACAGAAATAAACTAAAGTCAGTCACCGAATTATTTGATTAGCCATTGCCAGAAATAAGTTATGACGAGATGAACGTGATTCAATGGAGTCATTATTGGATAATAAAGTAAATAATAATACAATCTGATATACCATTAGGCTAATGTCTGTACAGTTTCGGTTGTTATAAACGGAAGTGGCGCCCTCTCAAATTTTAAAATAGAACCGTTGAAGTTTTCACACATTGGTTGAATTATAATTCTACTATATAAATTTCTACCAAATTGGGACTAATAAGCCGAGGAAGCTAGTTAGAAGAATTATTAAGAATTAGTTACCTACTTGGAAATTAAAGTGTATACATGTATAAGAGTTTTAGTAAAATTACGGTAGGATTTATAATTACACGTTAGCTAAAAAGTGCAGATCTTTGAAAACCGGGAAATCTGACTCCCTGTCAAGATTAAGGCGCTCCGCCCACTGAGGCAACTGAAAACCAACTATAACCGGCTGTTTTCTCTGTCTTGATTGGTCAAAAAGCTTGTTTACCAATAGAAGAAGAACAATCAGCTGACAGCTCGCAACTAGCAACGGCCGCCCAGGGCAATCAGCCGTGACAGTCGCAAGATGGTCGCAAGTCACCGCTTGCGTTACCATTGACAACGGGGTTTTGTGTGAAAGTGTATGTGCGGGCCATCACATTGTCATACAAAGACAGTTGGCAGTTGAGAGTTTTCAGTTGCCTGAGTGGGCGAAGGCGCTAACTGTACGAAATTTAAACAAAAGAAATACACATTTCCGATATGGGATTCAAATAAATTTCTACTAAATATGTAAGTAGGTACTTTATCGCTTGCCTGTATTAATAGAATATTAATAAAAACAAAATCAGAGACCAAAATGTCATCTTCATTATTAATTCTTTACTCCAAACAACCTTAGAAATCGCCGGTTGAAGTAAGTCAAGTCCTGTATATTACGTTTTTTAAATAATAATATATTATCAAATGAGAGAAATGATAATTGGTCAATCATCAACAAAAGAAATGTATTTTTTTTTTTAACATTAAGTTACTCCACACGAGGTCCTAAAGGAAATAATTTCCCTCAGGGCCTACGTCATCTATTAAGATGCTGTGTGGATTGTCTATTTGAGGAGAGGAAGGAGTGAACATGGGTCTTGAAGAGACCCATGTTGTAGGAGGGAGGAAACTCAGAGGCCGGCAAAGCATTCCAATTAAGAAGTTCCTAGCTGTTGAACTCAAGAACGAGTCGTAGAAACGACCCGTTCTCATATGTTGGGCGCGCGTTTGGCATGTTTCCCGACTATGCACCGGTGCTGAGGGGATCAATGATGCTAGTTCCTCGGAGCATCTTCCATCGAAATACCGGCAGAACAAGGACAGCAGTCCCACCCGACGCGTCGCGACGCCTGTGTTCTAAAGATTGCAACCCGTTTGTTAAGACGGGAGAACCTATCAAACGGATCGCCCGTTTCTGCACAGAGTCGATGGGTTTTTTCTATTGTGGGGCTATAGACCAGATGTGGCTGCCAAATTCAACCGTGGGGCGCATCTGCGATTTGTACAGGGTTAGCAGTTGTGTACTATTAAAGTATCTGCGGGCCCTGTACAGTACGCCCAGTTTTTGAGAGGCTAACTTAACTCTGGCTTCGACGGAGCCCCCGTACCTGAGCTGGTCATTTAGGTCAATATCCCTCTTAGACATAATCAGACATGATTGGGTCTTTGTAACATTGAATTTAACTATATATAACTATTAAAATAACCGTTATTAACTAGAAAATAAAGATAATAATCCGACATTAGATTTTTTCCTTCCGCTGTATCCTCACCCACGTGGTTCTGTAGACATTTTTTTAAATCAATAAAGAAGGTGGAGACGGATACAACTCCCAATGTTTTGAATATCATACCTTTACTATTTCTTCAGAAACCGGTTCTGATATAACGAATAAAATAAAAGTGAATACATGGGCGTAGATAACGTATTTAATAGTAGTTCTTTGAACAGTTGTTATGTAAACCCGGCGTTTAAAAAAATATTTTTTTTTATTTTTTATTAAAGAAATATTAACATAATACATATATTATATCACATTGTTTACAATTTTTTATGTATTATTTTATTTTATTTATAATGGTAAATACATGTATAAGATGTTTCTTGATCTAAATTAATACCTCCCTAGTTGAGAAAACTCGTGTTTAGGGAGGGAATTTTCATTTTTACAAATTTTTCATATTTGTTTCTAATTTCATATTATAATAAATCAAAACCAAGATTTCCTCTGGAATCATAAGATACATAAACTGCATACATAAACTCTTATCTACGTAATTATGAAACATGAATACTTTACGTAACGTTTTTTTTTTTAATTTCAAATAAGGAATCATGCAATTTGTTCAATGAATCGTCCTATCTCGATGGCAATTCTTTTTTCAAACTTTCTTCAGGCAGGGAGTTTCATAATATTGAGTACTAGCAGTTAAAAACCCGCTCCGCGGAGTTCTGCTGCTAGGCCCTGCGGGCGACACGGCATTAGCTTGACAACAAACTTCACGTACGAAGATGGTTTTGCGTAAAGCGTGGCGTCAGAGACGTATTAGAAATTGGGGTTCTTAAATTTAAATCGTACAGTCGCTAGCGTATTTAATAAAATCAGATTCCGATTTAATTCCGAAAGTTTCAAAATTCTGTTAAAATGCATAAAATATCGGAAAGTTCATATTATGTTTGAAATACAGTGTTATAAAAACTACATCGAATATAGCGTATTTACATTTACGTACAAAATTGTTGAACAAATATATTTTGATAGGCGCCTTTTTGTCTCGCCAATTAGATCAAAACCATAAACCACGTTAATAATAATAATAATCAACCCTTCTTCTGATACTTTCTCTTATCGGCGGTAGGCTATCATCAAGGAAGTCTTCACCTGGCACTGTTAGCTCGATAATTATATAATTTAAACTCGAAGGGATGTATTCGAATAAAATACACCGGTTTGTAATTCAGTGCTCAAATAAAATTCTTATAAGAATTATTCTGAAATCCAATGAGAATTGCATTTTCAGATTTTACATCTATTTTGTGTGACAATATAATTTCGGTTATGATGTGATGTGATGTGACTTACATAATTTCTAATAATATTCTAAATTCAAAAATAAATCATTCTTATTTTCATTACCTACACATAATGAATTTATGCCGCCATTCTCACAATACGTTTGTGGTGAAGTTGTCAGCATAGTAGCCTTCCAAGCCGGGCATTTAATAAAAAAATATATATTTATACTAGCTTCTGCCCGCGACTTCGTCTGCGTAGGAATAATACTTCGAGTAATCTATTTTCTTTTCCCAGGTCCGATCTACGTTCATACCAAAATTCTTAACCTATTTATTTAAAATATCTATAATTCTTGATTCGATTCAAAGTATTTGACGAGTACTTCAAATAAACCCACTAATTTAAATATTTTCTAAAATAGAATTTTGATTTAACAATCATTGTTTTGCAAAATGTCATTCTCAAATTTTAACATTTTCTATTAAACAATAATTATTATTTTCAATATATTGAAAATTAATAGCTACCTTTTTAAATTATAGCCCGTATGTTAATCTAATGTATAAGCTATATTATTGTAAAGTTTCATTAAAATCCATTCAGTAAACTTTGCGTGAAAGAGTAACAAACACACATTCATCCATCAAACTTTCGCGTTTATAATATTAGTAAAATATATATCGTGTTTTTTTCATGGACGTAATGTAAACAGACAAAAAATATAGAAGGTATTTTGTAATTAATTAATAATCTTTTCGTTGCGTTGGTGGTACGCCAATGGCGTAAAAATTTAAATTATAAGACAGTAAAGTGAATTTTAACGTTTCTTTTGAATTCAAATTCAAAATTTAACGGAACTAGTTTGACGGTTGGTACAGAACTATTTCAGCGGTACGTTTTAGCAGTGTTAGCACCCACGAGAGTCGATAAGTAATTACACTAATTAAATTAATTGAAAAGGTTGTATTGATTGGACCCATTGGGCGCAGTTTCTAAAAGTGGGCGTGGTGTATAAATCATAATATTATGTAGGTACTTCACTTTATTACTTATATTTATCTTCCTACATAAACCTACAAAGATTTAAATGATTTTCTTTTGTATATATCTACCGGTATCTCTACCGGTTTTTTTTTTGTATATATCTGCCAATATTTTGTATCATAGGTTAGTTTTAATATTCTCCCGACGAAGGAAGGGTTCTTCCAAAACCCGTAGAGTTTAATTAAAATTTAAAGTGGTCTAAAACAAATTTATATATTTTTATTGTAAATTATGGCGAGCCACAAAATTAATGCTTATTACGAATATGATAAGAACTATGTTGACAATGATCAGGGAGGTCAATAGGCAGAAATGGACTGCTGAAAACATCATAATTTTGACAAGTTCGGGTTCATGGGGTGAGGTTTGTCTGTATTTTGGCGGCGGAGGCGTCTGCACTCCAACTGCGTTGCAGGCTAAATCGGGAGGGACTGGCTGAGGGAGACCTTTGGACCTCTCCAGCAGACTCTCTCGGAACATCGCCTTGCCCCGCAGTGGGAGAAATAGATGTATACGTCCATCACTCCTGGATACACTCAATACACTGACTCCCAGAATCCTACAAAACCCTCATACCTTTTCCTTCCTAGAATAAAAATCCCCACCACTCAGCATCCCCAAAGATAAAATAGGCCATGAGGGGTATTATTTTCCGCCTTCTGGGCAAATTATTTATTTATTTGTATTTCACGCCCTGCTGGGTTTTTACATGTTATTTTTTTTTATTAACATAATAAATATTCTATATAATATTTATAATAAACATAATATAGAATAGATATACAGATGTGGCGGATCTATTAAACTGCACGGAAGGTGTAAGTACAAGAAGGCTATACTATCATATCTTTGCAGTCAATATTAATTTAACCTAATTCTATTTATTTTTATATCCTTCAAGAGCTTGTGTTCTTTATATTATACTTTCTGATGTCATATGTACGATTGAATACCACATTTAAATGTTACTTTTTAAGGTTCTTATGCTTGCATTAACGGTGAGATGCAATTATCTTTACTATAAGTCATTCAAATGATTAGCCAGTACCTAGTTGAACAACAAAAAATATAAACACAATAAATCAAATACATAGTACCCTGCTCGAAAATCATTCGTATCGGTCATAAAAAAATATTAAAAAGAGTATGTAATATATAATATGTGCAGAATGTAGAATATAATATGTATGTGTAAAATCCTCAAAGTGCTTCGTCTCGCAGAATTAACTTGCTTCTATGTTACCTGCTTGTGCCTATACTTAAAGAGTTTTGTTTGTTATTTGGTTTTTAATGTTATCACTGACAACCCCGGCAAAAACCAAAATACGTAATTTTAAATATAAGTACCTATGTTAGTTGTAAAACACTAACTTTAAGTCACAGGTGTAAATATAAATGTAAGTCACTAGTTAAGTCAGTAGTTATAAGTCTTAGTCGTAAGTCACTAGCTAAAAGTCTTAGATGTAAGACACTAGTTATAATTATAAATCTTTTGTTATAATTATAAATGTTTATTTGTACAGCGGCCTTGAGGTGATTTTTCGCAAAAACGGCGCTATATAAATTAGCCAAATATTATTATTATGAAGGAAATAATAACTACATGAAAATTCCCTGAATTATTTTCATAATATCTGGATTTGGTTGATTAGGTACATGGATCAAAAAAATTTCCTGGTATTCCTCGGTCTAAAGGTTACCTTATCTAAATCTTAGTATTTACCTGCACAATTTAAGTAATTTTAAGGTACATTATCTACTGCACTTTAATCACCACGGATCATTTTCCAAACTTGGTGAAAACGATTGGTTCAATAAATAATCACCGATAATAGCGCGAAAAATAATTTGTAATTCAAAAGATTTCTCAATATTTTGATAACAGGATAAGATTTTGGCGGTATCGTCGGATCAACTCAATAAACAAGGCTTTTTAATGGATCAAATGAAAGTAAATTATCAATATTGAGATTAATATCAACATTGATAAAGTTTTTACGGCATACTTTTAATTCGTGTTATTTTTCGGAAAGTAAAGGGTAGGTCGCGAACAGAATGACGATGACACAGATAGATGTTATATTATAAGAAGGTGAAAACAATTAACTTTACTTCCTAGACTTAACAACTGTTTTCTTCAGGTAGCAAAAGAGGTCTCACCTAAAATAGACACGAAATTAAAAGGAATACTGAAGCCAAAATTTGTATATTTTTAGTGTGTCTTATATCACTGCGAACGGCGTCCATAAACGGTAGATTTTAGAGCAAAGGTGGTTTTTATTTATTTTGTGAATTATTTTAAAACAAGCTTCTGCCCGCGACTTCGTCTGCGTAGGATTAGTACTTAAAGTAATCTATTTTCTTTTCCTAGGTCCCATCTACGTTTATACCCAAATTCTTAACCTATTTATTTAAAATATGTATAATTCTTGATTCGATTCAAAGTATTAGGCGAGTACTTCAAATAAATTCACCAATTTAAATATTTTCTAAAATAGAAATTTGATTTAAGAATCATTGTTTTGCAAAATGTCATACTCAAATTTTACGTTTTCTATAAAACAATAATTATTACTTTAAATATATTGAAAATAAATAGCTAGCTTTATAAATTATAGCCTATATGTTATTCTGATGTATGAGCTAGATTATTGTAAGTTTCATTAAAATCCATTTATGACATTTTGATTTAAAGAGTAACAAACATACATTCATCCATACAAACTTTCGCGTTTATAATATTAAGATTACAAAAAGTTAGCCATAAAATTGTATATTTATATATCAATATATAAATGTATTAATTATACATGTCTAATGAGAAAAATACTCTTTTTGGAATTTACACTAATATTATTTTATAAAAAAAATAACATTTTTATTTTGGTTCTACTCAAACGAAAGCTTCAATTTATCTAAAACATATTTTTTATTTTTTTCGTTGTTTGTTTTTGGGGTGTTATGCCGTGTTGCGCTACCTCCTTATTTAATAGGTAAGTTTTAAATAAAAACAAAAGTAACAAAATCTAAAATAAAAATTTGTTTATTTCAGGTTATGGACAACTATTTGCGGACTCGGTTGTTGACATCATGGGAGAATTAATTGAATAAAATATCGTATTTGCTTTACAGAGCAAGTCGCGTAAAAAAACCTAGTCAACTAAAAAAAACCTTACAAAACATATTTGTCATTGTTTCACAACAAAGTTGCTAAATTTCAAATATAAAAAATGCATTCAAATATGAATGTTATTTGATGACGAAAGTCATTGTAAACTTGGCTTTACGGCCGTGATCACCTGTCATAAAATTGTTGATAAAACACTGTTTGAAAAATAACAAATTTCAATAACAACTCACGTTAAACATCATATTAGGTACAATTGCAATTGTTTTGCATTAGCGTGCACTTGCGACTTGCAAATATCATTATATTACGTCAATAACAGGCGGTTATGGACAATGAACAACCATTTGTATATTTGCAATAAATGTCGGAAAACACTTTGATTGATTACAAAGCAGCATTACAATAAAGGTGATATTGTGGAAAAAATAAACAATACAATAAAAATATACTTAGATACAAATAAAATCCAAAGAGTGTCGAAAAAATCACCTTCACAAAAAATTTAAAACTAAATAAAACAGTTTTAACACAAAACTTTCACGTATATAAACTGTTATTTATATAAATGTCACTTTCATGTTTGAAGTTCGGAACAAATTGCGACTTTCAAATTCGGAAAGCGCTTTTCTTCCGGCGCGAAAAAGTTTTTTCGAATTTGGAACCGATGCGCGGGAGAAATGCGCGCGCGACCGACCGTCTTTCTGCGCCGGTATACAAAAATCAACTGAACATGCGCGCCAGTATTAGCGGAGCGGCGAGCACCAGATACATAAAAAACTGATCACTATAATCCACGCGCAGCTGTCTTTCTATAAAAGGGATAAACCCAATATACGATAAGTCTACTTCATACATGTGTTTGATATAAGCTTTTTTACAAGGTTCCTTTATTTTGCTTGATTGTTTATTGCGCTCATGATTTGTTGACACTATCTGAAATGAATCGGATATTTTTATGTGGCTGAAAGCTCATTTGTATTTTCAGACGATTGCCTCCCAGACTGGTGAAAATTTTATTACTACCAGATAACTTAAAATATCTCCAAAATATTTTCCATGACTAAGAATAAGAAAAAAAAATCATTAAATCGGCATTTAAATAAGTATGTCAATCAATTTGTCGACTGGGTGCCTTGAGTGAAAATGACCGTCGAAATAAAATTATTCATGCAAGTTTTTTTTTTTTAACGATTTTAATGAATTATTCAACCAATTATCTCATTTTTTTATGATCAGAAATCTTACTAATTTGATAATATTTGTTTTTACGTAAACTACACACAGGAGGCGCTGAGGAAAACAATTTCCCTCAGGGCCTATGACATCTTTGAAGATGCTGTGTGGAGGGTATTTTTGAGGAGAGGAAGGAGTGAACGTGGTTCTTAAAGAGACCCGTGTTGTAGGAAGGAGGAAACACAGAGGCTGGCAAATCGTTCCACAGCCGAGGCAAACATTCAAGGCAATAAAATAAGGTATACGGCAATAATTTAAGCGGCAATAGATTTTATAAAAGACTAGCTGACACCCGGCAAGCGTTGAATGGCAATTAAATAAATAAATTGTTTCTCCCTTCATGTCATTTACCATTAGTCCCCGTTCCCCTTCCGACTCCTCTTCCTCTTCCCCTTCCTCGTCCCCTTCCCCTCCCACGTTCCCTTTTTACCTAACCGCGGTCCCCCTCCCCTCTCTCGCTCTCCCCTTTCTAGCGAACCCCCCCCTCCCATCAAGCATTCCGCTTCCACCTTTTCGCCATCCCGTCTCCCTCGTCCCCCTCCCGCGAAGCCCCACCTCCTCGCAGCCTTCTTTCCCTGCCGCCTAACTCCATAAAATGCATTTTCCGACAAATCACGTGACCTATTTAATTTTTTACGCAAATTTCATAATGCCAGAGCTTACCAGTATATATATATATATATATATATATAGAAGTATTCACTGACATTTTTACTACAATTCAAAAAAAAATGAATAGCAATCGGATGAAATATTAATCGCAATCCTACGAATAGTATGGGAAATAGTTTCATAACGCCAGAGCTCACTATCCTTTAACCATCCCGGGTATGCGCACATCATATTCCAAAGTTTCATCGCAATCAGATGAACGGTATGGCCGCGCATAAGGTACGAACAAACAAACATACATTTTTATATATTAGATTAGATAGATTGACTAAAATAATTATTGACCAAATTATTATTAAGTACATATTACTATTTTAACAATAATAATTCTTAAATCAAAATGATTGCAAATTTTATTGCATGAATAGCAAGCACCTACCTACGATATTACGTTAATATCCATTATCCACGATCAATAATTAATTCAATGGTTATATAATCGTAATTGAGACCTTACAATTACAAATATTTAGAAGAATAATCGTACGGTAACGATTATTGAAATTAAAAAAAGTTAAGAAATTATAGGCAATAATTTTTTTTTATTAATATTTAAAAAAAATTATAATCTGAGAAAATAAGGGATTTTATTTGATGTTCATTTTCTATAACGTTTCTTAAATAACGAAATTATACAACAGGCACTCCTGAACACACTGATTTCAGCTTCCTACCCATCCCTCATACGTTTTCCTTCCCAGCACTTCCCTTCCTTATGTACCCTCCACACAGCATACACAAAGATGACATAGGCCCTGGGGGAATTTATTTTTCTCAGGACCTTTGGAGTTTATGTAAAAAAGGTAATGATGTTGGATCCATTTATTTTCAAGCCTGCAGCGATATCAACCAACTTATAACTTGATATTTTTTACCGTGCATCGTAATCGTAATCGTTATTTTTGTTTGAAGAGTTTTATTTTCCGTGTACATTTGTTACTTATTTTTTTTATTTAGCTGCTACCGGTTTCGACACATCCGTGTCATTCAATAGCAAACATAAAACTGATTTAAAATTTATACAAAAAGTACAGAAATGATTAGGTTTTATTAGGTAAGGGTAGTGGGAGTGGCGAGTTGTCTAGACAATGTCTAGAAATTGTAACCGTTCTTCCCTAAATAAAATGGATATTAAAACAAAAATTTAAAAAAATACCATTGGATGTTGTATTTTTATAGATATGCCATTCATCTTGAACTGTTTCCTTCATGAAGTGTTACACATATCACGTTGAAGGTCATTCGTGCTGCAATCTAAAGTGGTCATAAACCATCCATAGAACTCTCGTATAAATTATATAAACATCAACACTTTCGCCACCGCGCTGGTTCTTTACTGCTATCAATAAGCTTCTGTTAACTTAAGCACCCGTTACATTAATAATAATAATAGCATTTTACAGGATGTCCGGTAAGCAGTGGATAACTTTTAAACTGTGGATGGAGGATCCAAAGGCCGTTCCGAAAATGCAATTTCGCGTGATAATTATTACAATCAGTTAACTCCAAAATCATATTTTTCGAGTCACACCCAGAACCACAGATTTCCTCGCCCATGTAAAACTGGCAAATAAATAATAATAATGTTCGGATAATTTATATAGCGCCGTTTTCGTGAGAAAATTACCTCGAGGGCGCTGTACAACTTCGTTTCTATATTGAATATAAACATTATAACTAAGATTGACAACTGTGACTTAAAGCTAAGAATTATTCGTGACTTAAAACGATACATATTTAAATGACTGAGTGGGTTTTTACTCTTATTACGACTTACAACTATCTTAAAACTACATATATTTGTTAGCAAAGGCTGATTTAGGAAAAACCTGGTCGTAACAATCTAATTGTTACGTTATGGAAATTACCGTGCGTATATTGATTAGTTCTTCGCTCTCGAATACTGTCTCATTCCTAAATCGTTTCGTTGCTTACTAATTAGGGCGAGAGATGCTATTTGTTTGGTTTTTTTTACCCCGCAGCTCGGACTTAAAAATGTGATCCCTGGAAGGGATGTCACAGTTTTGATGACCAATATAATGTCAAGTTTTAGTGTTAGAGAGAAAGTTGCTTCCCGGTGCTTACCGCGCTACTTCAAGTGAACCTCTGGCTGGACTGGCCCAAGAGATACTTTGTATACTAACTGTCTGCTTCGGAGTTCAGCTAACCCAGAGAGAAAATACTCGTTGAAACCCTTTTGGTAAAACGAACGGTTGTTAAGGGAACAGTTAGGCTTTCTTTGGGAGGACCGACACAGTTGTAAATGTTTATCAGTGAACCCATAAAGTTGTAGTTTAAGTTTTGTTCTTGCTATTGTTAAAGTGCTTTAAATACATGTCAAACTTCCAAATTGATTGTACTCAAAATAAAAACTAATTGTGTTCACCGTTAAAATTGTGTATTTATTTAATTATCTCGTTACGGTAGTAACTAATTATATAACTACAAAATAATTACACCACAGTTGAAATAATGTTATCCACAACTTTCCGAGCACTGTATAAATTTATGGTGAATACTGGCAGTGAAAATAATCGTAAAATAATTGGGAAACGCTAGTGATCTCATTGACCGGCAACATGAATGTATTGCTTAAACTATCAGCAAACTATAAAAATAATGATAAATACTGTTCGGTTTCTATTACAAATTTGAAATAAAAACATACTGACGATAATATCTACTAAAAAGTCGCAAGTAATAACATTATATGCCCTTGTAAAGTATTTTGTATATATATTAATAAAGTAAAGCATAAATAAAAACACAAAAGTGCCGAGATAAGTGATAACAAAAAAACTTGATAATAATAAAAAAAAAAAATCAAATAAAACAAAATTTTTGTTTGTAACCCCAATTTATTTATTTCATATTTTTAATACCGACGGTTTCGCTTAACATAAGCATCTTCATAGTATAAAATTAAACTGAAAATGAAAGCGGTCGGTATTAAAAAAAAATTAATAAATAAATCCTGGTTACAAACAAAGTTACCGTTTTATTTCAAATAATATCTATGTCGAAACACAAAGTGACTGCTTTCTACCATCAAAAAAATAAAAATTCGAAAAGGCCTTCACAAAGTGTGGATATTACAGTAATTTTCAAACTTTCGTAATTAATAGATATTTTAAAAAAAATCGTAGGCGTATTATACAAAAATATATATCTTTCATTCAACAGGTCATAAAACTTATATTTTGAGCGCTGACCTGTTCATTGTACGTAACTTTTTCAGAAAAGGGAGGACATGCAAATGCTCTCTGTGTAAATCGAACTCGTTCCGTACGACCGCTAGCAACCCTTCTTTTCTTGGGTTAAATGTCTGACCTTGCCCTGTGTTTATTATGATTTTAATGTAATTTTGTTATTTTGCTCTCGCTATAAATTTGTCTTACCTCTTATTAAATTGACATCGTTTACTTGAAATATTTTAAATGTATTTTTAACATCAGTGTGGTAAGATTAGTCTTTGACGTGTTAGAATGAAATGCTCGCATCGGAAATCTCACAAGTTGAACATTAAGATGATACCCGGTGGTGCAGAAATAGATTTTACTAAAATATTGCTGTCACTGTTGCTCTTACTCCACCGGATATTGAGTGATTAAAGAATTTTCGAAAAACCAGAGAAACCTAAAAATACATTTTCTTATAAATTACCTACAAGCTGATACCCGGCATGCGTTGAAATGCTAATTAAATAAATAAATTGTTTCTCCCTTCGTGTCATTTCCCATTCGTCCTCGTTCCCCTTCCGAATCCTCTACCTCTTCCTCTCCCGCGTTCCCCCTCCCCTATCCCGCGACTCACCCTCCCCCACCCCCCTCACGCATTCTGCTTCCACCTTCTTCGCCTTCCCCTCTCCCACGTCCCCGCGTCCGCGAAGAACTCCTCCTTAATACCCCAACCGACCCTCACGCATACCCCTCCCTCCAGCCTTTTTTCCCTGCCGCCTGACTTCATAAAATACACCCATTTTACCAACAACTCACGTGACTTATTTAATTTTTTATGCAAATTTCATAATGCCAGAGCTCACCAGAATAGATAGAGACGTATTCACGGGCATGTTACATCAATTCAAAAAAAATTATAGCAATCGGATGAAATTTTAATCGCAATCGTATGAATAGTAAAGGAAATAATTTATAATGCGCACATCATATTCCCAAAGTTTCATCGCAATCGGATGAACGGTATGGCCGCGCATAAGGTACGAACAAACAAACATTCATTTTTATATTATAGATCAATCACATTTTTAAAATTCTTGGAGTAGGAAAAGTAAAAGCGTGATAAATTGAAGAGCAAGAATAATCATTTCTTCCTACTCTTTTCGAGAAATAACACAGCTAATAACATGTACAGCCTCAAAAACTCATTAGGCAAGTTCACGAAAGTGTGGAAAAAAGGAGAAAGTTCAAGAGAAATTATCTAAGACCGGTACTGGAACTAAATGTTTTTTGCAACTAAATAGTCTTGAGTTCATATGTCACGTCCGTTGGAATCATAAATATGTTAGAAAAAAATTACAAGATACACGACACGAGAGAGTTGCTGCTTAGCGAAAGAACGATTGTTTTCTAAGTCCTGCTTTATACAGATTACATGTAAAATAAGTGAAGAAATTAATCAATTTGTATGCTGCGATGGTTTTTTTTACATTAACTCAACACGAGGCCACGAAATAAATAATGTCCATCTTATATCTTACGTGTCATCTTTGAGGATGCTGTGTGGAGGGTCTTTTTGTAGAGAGGAGGGAGGAAATACAGATGTCGATGTAAGTAAATAATTAGTATTATTTATAAATAACTGTTCATAATAACCGGCTTTGCCCGGAAGATAAACACAATTTTTATCAGACACAACGGGAAACCGTAGAATTATTTGGATATTTTTGTCGATGCAAAAAAAATGTTTTCAAGATTTTCACGAAGATTCAGCCCCTGAAGTTTCGCGGTACGAGCGTAAAGCACGGTGAAAAATACCCGGAATCTTCAAAGAATCGCCATACGATTGGATCATAGAATATTATTGTGATATTTCCTTTTACAATAGCTGCACAGGAAAAAAACCCTCAGAGCCTATGTTATCTTTGGGGAGGTCTTTTGGTTGAAAGTAAGAAGAAGAAGTTCTGGAAAAGAAAAAGCTATGAGGGTGGGTAGGGATCTGGGGTCAATGGATCCAGGAGTGACGTATGAATCCATCCTTCCCACTGCGATGCAAGGCGATGGGTTGAGAGTTCGGCTGGAGAGGTAACCTAGGTTAGATCTCTCTCAACCAGTCTTTCCCAATCCGGCCCGCCATGCAGCAGGTGGGCAAAAACATATGCCACCAAGACCTAGACACCTCATCCCATGAACCCGGGCAATCCTGCTCAAATGTAACGAATATCTAACACCTCACTGAAAAAAAATTATTTAATTAATTAAAATTAATTTCCGCCATGATCGACCATTCCACCGTTCGAAATCGTATTAGTTGTCTTGTATGAAATATTCCACATAGTTTTCGCTTCATACGTGCGTTGCTGGATATGCACATGTGAAGCTGCGTATAGTGTTCGTATCGGTGAATCTTTTTACTACGGAGCCTTGGCGCCATGTTTATTTGGATGTGCAAATATTATGGAGTAGTTGTGCACTGCTCAAACTGCAGTAATATTATAATCCAAGCGACTCTTGTTCGCCGTAGTTTTTGTTTGTGTGTTCACTGCATAACCACTTATTAGAGAAAACCACCACTGACAACGACAAGAAAAAATAATACAGTAACTTTTAGTGGAAGCTTTTAGTAGGTGTAGATAGATCACTTACACATTAAATAGTTATACAGAAAGGAAGTCAAGTGATTCTGTTTATGAGTCTCGAAAAGGCTGGCAAACTGGTAAAGGAAACTTCATTAAGAGCAATTGAGAATCAAAGTTTAAAAATGCTTGCAACTGTATAGGGAGGTTCCAATGAGAAAGATCGATTATTCCCCGTAACAAATTTTTAAAATTTAAAATTGATTTATTTAATTCAAAACTTGCTTTAATATATATGCAAGTAAGCAATAAAAATGCTCAAAACACACGATGATAAATTATTAAATATCGTGTATTTTTTGTGAGTATATTTTGATCATAAGTATTTATGATTTTTCTATAATGTTAAACAAAATAAGTGTGTAAAAAATTTTTTTATTTTAGTTTGCAAGACATTCAATAAATAGAAAAATTGAGGTATTTTTGGCACAAAACACCTTCTCGGATTTATTTATTAATGATTTTAATTTAACTAAAATTTAAATTTTAAAAACTGTGTTGACTAGATTATGTATTGATTTGTTTTGTTGTATGATTATATGATTTGAAATTTGTGTTAATTAATAGAATCTATCGTTTGAACATTGAACAAATCTGCCAACGACCAACGGTGTAAGCTTAGTATATTAAAAATACACTTAGTTTTTCAAAGTTTTAAAACTGCGTGTACCAGATAAAATAACCATCTTTCAAAATCAATTTATGTTTTTTTGTAAAAAAGAGTCAATACGTCTAGAATTTGATTTAAAAAGGACTAATTTCCGGTATTCTCCTTCTTAAGAATTCGAACTAAAGAAGGTTATGTTCCTATCATTAAATTAACTCGACCTGTCCATAACAAAGCGGCCGGACCTTTGACGGTCACTGACTTTTACTTCCATCGGACACAAGTATGGCTGAGTCTGAACATGGTGTATAGTATTATTTAAAGCTCACCTTCGCCCAGATCGGAATAGTCGTATAAGGAGATACATCTCGTTGGAAATTCAAAGTCTTTCGTGAGGCGGGAGCCGATTCTTGAAACAGGCGGAAGAGAAAAGATATTCCCGATCGTCCGGTTAACCAGGCACACTAAACAAGATAAACATTCCCAAAGTAGACAAAAATAGGCCACTTTGTAAAAAAACATCGTATTTATTTTATGGATGTAAATTTGGAACGTAGCGAGATAGTGTGTGCCTTTTTAAATGAATCCTTTTATAATTCACGAGATTTCGGTCTTGGATGCACTCAGGAATTGCTTGGCGGAATTTATGCAAAATTTATGGTGAGTCCAAGGACGGGCATGACAAACCCATGCTCGGATGCATACAGATGGGGAGGAAGTGCTCCGTCGTAAGTGCTGCTCTTCGTGCACGATAAAATGGGTATTATGTCAATGGAGGAAGGTTTAGAATAGCTTGAAGTTAAATTTTATAGTATTTTAATGTTCGAAGGTTCTCTGGAATTCTTTTACGACAAAATGGAGTAAGCTGGGTAATGGATCTGGAATCGGTAGAAAATAAATTTCGCAAAGAAATAAAAATAGAGGAATAGAAATAAATTAGGTAAATTCGGTTCAAGATTGTTCGATTATGAACAGTCTCTTAGGTCGAGTGGTAAGAAAACCTTCAAAGTAGCGACCCTCCATTCTTTCATTTAAAAAATACTTCCGATGCGGGCTCAAACGCTTTGGTCTTGAATGACCACGGTTTTTGTGATTTTTTGCGCAATAAATTCGTCATTATTCCAGCATTCGATGAGGATAATAACATCTCATTGTTCTAATGCAACCAAAAAATTACCAAAATTGTTGGTGATAATTCCAATGTTTTGGTTAAATATCATATATAGATATTAGTTATCTTTATTGTTGTCGTTGTTTATTATCACCTGTCAAATTAGATTGACACTATCATCAGCTAGGATGCTTTGTTTCTACCCACCACAATTCACTTATTTTTCTTATCACACTATTTCCAGTATCATCTTTCCACATATTTTCATGATATCCAAAAACTTTTATAAAATAATATGTATTTTATAAATAATATTTTTTCATGATATAAAAAAACTTTATACAGCATGCGGAAAAAGCTTGTAATATAATAATAACAAAAATAATATACACCAAAAGCAATTTTTTGATAGTTGGAGGAAAGCCATTCCAGAGAATGGTAAAATAAAAATAGGCATAAAATTTAAAGCATGAAATAAATAATACGGAAATTAGTCCAGTGTATGTAATATCTAATTTTCCTATAGCAATTTTTGTGAAATACTGATTATTTAACTCAAATTCGTAATAATAATAACATTACATTTATAAAGCGCAGTTTTGTGTGGTTTCACTTCAATTGCGCTTAACTAAAATAAACTTAAAAAATAACCCTATAGTGCTCCTTACAAAATATTAATAAAAATTTATAAATAATTTACAAAATATTAATAAAAATTCATTATTAATAAAAGTCCATTACAAGATAATGAATATACATAAGAAAATACACAAAACAAAAATATACACAAAATAAAACAAAATCAGAGAACAAAAGTTAACAATAACAGTGCTGTTGTTATAGCACAGGACAACAATAATATACTATACACAAAATAATAGAATATACCTATATATATATATATATATATATATATATATAAATAAGAATAGAATATACACAAAACAAAACAAAAGCGGAGAACAAAAGTTAACAATAACAGTGCTGTTGTTATAGCACAGGACAACAATAATAGACAATAACGGTGCAGGACAAAACAAGAAATCTAAAACTAAAGTATTATATAAAACGGGAAAACACTAAAATATTATATAAAAAGTAGACATTAAACGTAAAAGTACAATAAGAAGGAAACCGAAACCAAACAATTACCGGAAATTTGAGAACCTGGCTTATTAAATATATTGAAAAGAGGATTACTAGGACCTACTTCTTCAGAGGAATAGAAAACATGACAGTGGATTTGATTTTATTTTTATGTCATTAAGGTAATGCAATAAATAATGAAAAATCGTCTGATCTTGGTTTGAAAATTAGATCGCTTAGAAATATTTTAGACGCTTTAAGTAAATTTGCTATTGAAATAGTCGAGCATTTTTTGGATTACTCTTTTATAAGCCCAGAACAAAATAAAATAACAGGCTTAAAAAACTGCCTTAAAGTTCAAAATCTCCTACTTACGAACCTCTTTTCGGTTATAGTTTTATTGTATAATGTGGGAAATTAAATTCTTTAGAAAATGATCGTAAAACATTTTAATATTTGTGCCTGAGCTTTGCAAAATAAAATGTAACACGCTTTTTTGCATTTTTTTTTCTAGAATAAATCAAAACAGGCAGCTAGTGTTAACGGGAATTTAAACTTTATCGCCATCTACGTAAGGAGTGTTATTGTTCCCGAATTTTACACTATACACTAACTATTTATCTCTGTGTAGTACGGATACCTATTACCCATCTGTGAGAACGGATGTAGATATTTCAAAGCTCTCCCATTTAGCGCCAGATGGTAAAGATATTACCAATATGACGTCGAGTCTGTCGCAAAGACTACTTGGACTTGGTAATTATTACTGTAACTTTAGGGACATGGGAAATATAATCTTGGATAAGATACTCATCAAAATGGTGTTATTTTAAACTGTACACCAAATGTTATCATTAATATTGTTATGTAATCTGAGAACTTAAAAACTCATCAAGCGTTAAAATCATTAAACGAGGAAAACAGAAGGGAAATCTCAAAGTATTTTGAATCAAGTATGTTGGGTGTCCAGATGCGTAAACATACATTCAAGCGGCGAGTGTGATTCAACAAAAATATAATGATTATCCAACAATTTCTTCTCTGCACGAGGTCTAGCACGGCCCATCGATAAAACTCTATGGCAATACGATATTGACTAAAATTCGACATCTGTGGTGGGTTGGTTGCTTCGGTTCACAAAAGCCGCCAATTTTAGCGCGACCCCAATTTCAGTGTCAGATAAGCTGCCAATATAAACAACTGTTTGCACATTGTCGTTCGTTATGCAAAATAACTGGCTTATTAATAAACGGTGGTGAACTAATTAATTTCATTCGATCTTTTATTTAAAAATACTCCCAAAGAAGGTGAAACCATGTCGGTATGTATTTAAATTTTCGATGCGTAAACATTCACTGTCAAACATGTATAATTTATCGGAAAATATTATTGAAGAAAAAAGTGCTGCTAACTCAATTCTCATAAAGAATTACAAAATTATAAAAACATACCGACATGGCTTCTTCTTTAGAGAACATATTTTTGTTTTTAAATTACAATTTCGTGAATGTTTGGGTGTAGAAAAAGGTTTTCTCCTGAATCCCCTTTTCAAGCGATTTCTGTGGGTAAATATGAGAGATTACGGCAGTTCTCCTATTCGCACGTTTTGCATTCGCATGTATCGTAAGCGTGTGTTATCTTATTTAGAGCGGGACAAAATGACAGACAATGAAATGAAATACGTATAAGTTCCGCGTATGGTGTAAAGTCTAGCTTCTTAAAACGATTTTGATTACATATTGAGGGCTCTATAACGCATCAGCTTAAAAATAAATAGAAAATTATAATAAGAATAATAAATCAGTTATGGTTAAGTAGTAAAAGACCTTCAAATCGGCTGAAGTTTGCATTCGGACGTTTACCACGATAACCAGATAAAAATATATTTAAATAAATAGAAAATTATAACAAGTAATAAGTTCAGGAAACCGCAGTCACCACCAACATTCTATTTCGGTACAAATTGAAGGAAGAGCATTCGCCAAGGGAATGTGCTCCCCACAGCACATTTGTTGTCACACATTATCACCATTGAGGTAATGCACCGCGGTGAGGTTTCGGCTAATTGCATTACAGTCACGGTAATGAGGTCTCTGGGTTAGCGGAGCTTCGTTGCAGCTAACCCAACGACCAACCCCGGTGGCTAAGTGCATTACGCCCTTCGGCGACCCCACACGTTTGCCTGGAAACCTGGAAATCACTAATTGCAATCCAAGTTCGTTCACAAAGGATGTAGATTAAATCACTAGGGTTTATTGTTTATATTTTTTTATAGAGAATACCGCACAAGAGTCCCAACTGCTGAAGTCCCCGTCTGGAGCAAGTGAGAATATAACATCCCCAATTGGGGTATGTTATGAAGGTAAGTGGGGAAGCGAAGGAGACGGGGAAGAGGAAGGTGGGGAAGTACCTGGCTATTCAGATCTAGTCACTAAACATGGCTAAAGCCATTATTAAGCAACGTTTCAATTCTATATGGTGGTTTTACACCAGGGCGATACTGAGAGTATCTTTTACTTTGGAACGTGCCGTAAAAATAGTATATAATATTTTTATTAATTAATTGTGAAAATAACACAAATTAATCAAATGAAATTTAATTGCGCACGCCGGGTTCGAACCCGCGACCTTCGAGTCAAGAGTTTTACCACTCGACCACGGACGGTTGGTACACTAATAGTATGGATGTTGGTGATACATTATTTAATTTACTAACAAGACATACACCATATTACATACAAAATATTACATACAGGAGATTTCATCACATGAGATTAAATATAAGAATTACATCCACGATATCACATACAAGATACCTACATAGTATATATCAGATATGACACACGAGATATTACGTACAGGAGATTACATACAAGATTACGTAATAATAAATAATAATAATATGTTGATGATTTATATAGCGCCGTTTTTGTGAAAAATCACTTAAAGGGCGCTGTACAAATTTTCGTACATTCTTGCAATCTTACTTGCAACTACAGACAATACAAAAAATATAAGAACTTATGGCTAAAACATTGGATCCATCGGTTCTTCGATCAGTTATACAAAACTATATGAACAATGTAAATAACAAAACGCGAAGCTGCCTAGAAATGAACAATTTATTTATTTATTTTATTATTTAGTAAATATAAAGGAGCATACTTATCTGGTACGAAGAAAATACGTACCAGATAATAATATGACATACAAAATTTTACATACCAGATAGACATTCAAGATATTGGTGAAGATTATGAGTCTAGTTTTTTAACTGTTAATTCATGGTGGAATTCCATTGTATTAGATATGAAATTAAACAATTTTTTTCACTTTGTTCCACTTGTTTATTTACACCAGGACCGGTTTCGTCCTACTACGGGCATTTTCAGACCAGTCTGAAAATGTCCGTAGTAGGACGAAACCGGTCCTGGTGTAAATAAACAAGTTGAACAAAGTGAAAAAAATTGTTTAATTTCATATCTAATACAAGATATTACTTACAAAAGGGAAGATATTACATACCAGATAATATGACCTACAATTACATGCCTAAAAGATATTAATAACAACAGTTAATTTTATAAACTTTAAGGAATGGTAATAATTATTACATGGGTATGTATGTCACGCTACCTTGTGTGATTATTTAAGCCCAACTTGTCATTAATAATATTTTTTTATATATTTTTTTTTATTATTTATTAACCAAAAATACATTTTAAGTACATTTTTTAGGTATATGCCACCTCACTAGGCTGAGCCTGTTCCGAGGTGGCAGTAATTTAATATTTTTTATATCATTTTCTTAAAATAAAAATATATCTTATTATAAAATTTACAAAAGAATATTAAACAAAAAAATTGTGAGCTTATCTTTAATAATATGTGTCCATAATTTCGGTTGTATGTGCCATACATATAGTCCTGCGTGAAATCTGGTGCAATGAACTCAAATTTGCATTTGAAGTGTCAATTTCTAAATTTTGTTTCAGTGTGTGTGAAGAATTTAGACAAGCAATAAAATAAGCGTATAATATAATATTTTAACAGTTTAATTGCCATTTTTAAAATTGGAACTGATTTGTCGAAAATTTATCTCGTGGCAATATTAAGACCAGACTTTCTATACAACCTTTCTTACACACCTACATATTTATTTTTTCTCCTATTAGATACTGCTCTAGTGACATCAATTATTGTAACATTATTCTTACAACAATGTTATTGTTATTAACTAATAGTTATTAACTTACTAATGAATATGTTATTAACTTTCTAATTGAATGATATTGTCATTAAAATATGTTATTAACGATACTGTGTAAAAGAAAAGGAAGAAAATAAAAGGTAAAAAGGGAAAATATATTCAAAATGTAACCAGTACGACTAAGTAGTAATATGATATTATATTTTGTATTCATGTTATTATTTTTGATGAAATAAATATCTTTAAAAAAAGATAGAAGAACACTTAATTTATGAATTTTTGAATTTTACGAACAATAGAAGTTTGCTGTAGGCTGCTCTTCCTGAAGTTGCAAAAGTTTAGTTAAAAGCCAAACCCAATCTTAAAGTATTTCCTGCAGAGTAGTGGAAGACAATGATTTTTTTCAAATAGTAAATAATAAATGTCAATTTTTCGGAAAGATAAAGATTAATCCTAAGCGACGATGGCGTGGGATTTATATCACAACAGCATTATACAAAACTACAGTTCGAGGACAGAGATACATCATTAGTGGCACGCGAACGCCAATGTAGAAAATCAACAAACAGGTATTAAACAAGTTGTGCGAACAGTTCGAACTCAATTATGAAACGCATAAACAAGGTTTTTTACACGCAAATTTTAGTACCTGAACATCAGTGCCAGAGAGTTTTTAAATATAATCTTTATTTTCATTTTCATTGCAGGGTAATAAGTAATAAGGAATGACTAATGACTTAAATAGTATTCACAATTAAGACAAATCTGCACCATTAAAAAGGGGAGAAATCAAAATTTAACGGCAAGTGCTTCACACAACAGGGTTTTCACTGTTTTTTATTCTCCACAAAATTACGATTATGGAGATATTTTAATATTATTTTTATTTTGACGAATAAATTTTCTACAACGATTTAAAATGTGTCATTTTCGATTTGCCGCCAAAATGACATGTTCGTTTTTATTCGTGAATTCGGCGGCGTTGACGTCATCGCGGACAACGTTGGTGACAGCCGTCTTACCGGCAAGTGGCTGTTTCTATGTCATAATGACGTACAACGTCAAAGTTGAAACCGTTCCAAAATTGAAAAACAAAATTTAAATCTTCCACAATTTATTTCGATTTTCATAGATTGTGAAATACCCCATTATTGATTTTATAAGTAAAATGGTTATTACCGAAAATATGAATAAATCACTCATTATACAAATAAAATAGGGTAGCGGTAAATAAAATCAAATGAATAAGTCGTTTAAATGTCGCATAACCACAGTTTGATGTTGGACTTGAACGCCGAAACAACTGTCACAATAACATAAATTCAAATAAAAAATATTTTCAAAACTCAAACGCATAATTAAATATGATTTTTTTCATATTTACAATAACAATAAATAAATAAAAATAAACTCCCTCAAGGGAACTGAAAAAAGTCTACAAATTGAATCAATAGATATATATGTTCTCCATTCACTGCATAGTTTGCCTTTAGTGCAATGCAAATACTTCTTGCCATTTGTCATCCTGATTTAGTACGGAATCCGACAAGAATGATCACATGGTGCAACTGGACGATTTTGCCGAGAAGTTTACCATCTAATGAGGTGGCCACTGGCTAGAAAAGAACCCTGGAACTTTTAGACTCTCAATATGAACAAAATTCTCGGCTTTTAAAGACATAACTCTAAATCATAAATACGCAATTACATTATTTTTATATAGTTTTTGGCTTCCGTCAAAAGTGGACTCCAGCTCATCAATTTTAAAAGTTGAAGGAATAAATTGAAGATCGTAAGCCATCGGCACAGATATGGTATTTTTAGATGCAAGTTGGGAGTGTCGATACGATACGATACGATTGTACCACCCCAGCCAGAAGCACTCTTGTCCCGGAGCGACAGCTATGCCAGGGACACTGATTTGTTAGGACTTGGAACAGGTGCTCTGAGGATAGAAATGAGGTTAGAGTTTAATCGACCGGTATACATGGCAACCTAATTAGCCAATTTAGATGCAGGTTTGGAGTCTCAGA
The DNA here is from genome assembly GCA_951813805.1 of Limnephilus auricula. Lineage (NCBI taxonomy): Eukaryota > Metazoa > Arthropoda > Insecta > Trichoptera > Limnephilidae > Limnephilus > Limnephilus auricula. The sequence continues at coordinate 40,848,461 of OX638389.1, read as the reverse complement.
TGAAATGATGTAAGAAAGACGAATATATGGAAGGCCGTTACACAAGCCCATTTGAGAAACTAACGAATAGAAGTAACAACTTCCCCTCATTTCTCTGAATACACCTTGTATTATTGACTACATAAAAAAAAAAATATATTTAGGAAAATCAACTTTGAAATAAAATCGGAGAAAAGTCTCGTATCCCTGCTGAGGAACATATGAGTCACAAAGGCGGTAGGTGTTCTCATTGTTGCTGGAGTCACCCACCCACTCGTGTTCACCCCCTGCCAGTACCTCTCGTGCCTCTTCTCTGCAGCCTCTTTGTTTACTAGCACCGTGAAAGACGCCGCGACAGGTTCGATGATTCATATTCATGAGATCAACACAAACGTATCCAGTGTTTCAAAAGTATTTTAAAATAGAAAAGGTGGCATACTGGGCAATGGAAAGAAGGATTCCTTACATGACACCACAAACTGACCAATCGATCCGTCTTCTGAAATGATATAATTTATAATTAGTTTGAACTATTAAAAAATTCCACAGGTTCCAAGGGCTGCATGGGCTGGCCAATTTCAAAGTGTGCTAAACGACAGGACAATGAAGATCATAACCAATTGGGTACTCCGATAGAAACGTCCTAGAAGCAGAACGAGGAAGATGTGGACTGACTGCATGGGAGAAGACTAGAACAGAATGGGAAGGCCCAGTAACTGAAGAATAATGGCTGGAGAACAAAACCGGAGGTGAACACTTGTTAAGAAACCAAATTCCACCTAGTGATGAAGAAGATATTGTATAATGACATTTGGTTTTGCTCTTTACTCCGATAAACGATTTAATAAATTCGTTCACGAAATTAATAACCACTTCGTGATCTCGTGACATATTTTACCGGTTCCGTAGGTACCGATGAAGACATTAAGGAAGAATGACATAAAATACACGAGATAAACTCTATTCCCCCGAAAAGTTTACGAACATTTGGATTTACAATACTACCCATGAAACTTTTGGTCTGGTTAACATTCTGTAACAAGTATCGAAACGTAGACGGTTTCCGTAGTTTAGAGTTAGAAATTTATAGCATTGATTCCCATTGAACTGCAAAAATGTTTCAGCATACTTTAAAAAATTTCATACATGGGTGTTAAAGTATGATCAAACTTGCAAAATTGCTATCGTAAGGAACATTGATAACATAAAACATAAAAAAAGAGTTGAGAGTGTTTGAACCAAATTATGTTTAGTATAGAATACACGGAGAAAAAAATTATTCTAAAATACAATCATTTTATTCGTAAAAACGGGAGTGAAGTTCTTACGAACAAATTAACAGTGTTTCACTGTTTATTGGCGGGAAAATGTAAGAATAATTTGTTGGTATGCGTACGAAATTACGTATACCAAAAATTATTCTTACATGTTCCCGCCAATAAACATGAAACCCTGTTAATTTGTTCGTAAGAATTTCAGTACCGTTTTTAACGGTATTTTAGTATAAAATTTTTCTCCATGTACAGACTACTAAATGCACTGTGTACCAAATAAATTTAACTAAAAAACAATAAAAGCAATAAAAAATAAAAGTGGTGTTTAAAAAGTTTTTGTTTTATTCTAAAATATAATGTCACAATCACAAAGTAACTGCTTCATATCAACAAATAAAAAACAAAAGATTGATGATTTCAAAGTAGATATTATCTTAAATAGGAATATCACAGCAAAAATAAATTTTATGCGGTGTTATTTTTGAGAGGCAAAGGCCGATCCGTTGACATTTATACCACTGGAAAATCATGACAGTAGAAGAAGCCATTATGGAAGATCATGTACAAATCGGATTTGAGATGAAGCCATCTAGGCGAAATCGTGCTACGAATGCTGTGGATGAATAATTCAAAGCTATCCGTGAGGCGGCAGTTAACTTGGCATTGTGGAGAATAACACAGAGTGAACCAGATGTAACCTCTGAGTTTGAGTGGAACGATCTGATCTCTGAGTGGGCCGTTTATTGGTGTCGAGGAGTTTGAGAGTTTGACGACTCAGCAAAGGGTGGATTTCCACAATACATGTCGATCAAATGGGAATATGAAATTCTAAATATTAAATTTTAATTTGGACAAGATGATGTTTAATGAAAAAGCAAGGTGAGTGGGGAAAGGAGTGACTAGTGAGTGAAAGGAGTGAATTTTGATATTTAAATAGTTATTGTTTGGATTTTTCTACACGTTTTTTTCCCATTCAATTTTTTTTTACTGACTTTAATTTCCTCTGCCTTTAGAACTTACCACCTCGTCTGGCATCTCGTGCAAATATATATAATTATTTATTTATTGTTGTTGTACGCCCACAGGGGCTTTTACATAGATTTATAGATTATAAAATAATATGTTATCGAGGATTACACATAATACATAGAAATTATACCAAAAGTTATAAAATTGAAATTTTTTTACAAAATACAAGTAGTTTTTGAAGAATATATCATAAAACCGTGAAATATTTTAAACAATATAACATTTGACAATAACATAGAACAAAATATACTAAAAAAACATTACAATAACACGTCAAATCATTAAATATATTATACCCATGTTACAATAATTTGTAGGATTCCACAAAGTGTTGGTTTAAATTGTATTTTAGATTATAAAGGGAATCAGCGAATATATCTACAATACCACCAAACTTGATGTCTAAATCATGCATCCTATTGATAAGTGAGTTTGATTGATAGTAGGTTGTTGTGTTCCAAAAGAATGTTACATTTTGTCTAGTATTCCTTGTCGGTACATGGAGTTTAATAGTAGCAACGATGGCAGGGCTGTCAATTAGGTTGTTCATAACTCTGTATAATAAAATCAAGTCGGAAGTGATTCTTCTGTCAGACAGCGTAATTAAATTAAGTCTATTCATCAAACTTAAATAATAAATGTTTTCTATTGGAATTTTCAGTTTGAAATTTAAGTACCTAAGAAATTTGTGTTGAACCCGTTCTATTTTGTTAGAGTGTACTTTATGGAAAGGGGACCAAATAGGTGAATTATATTCCACTTGACTTCTAACTAATGAAATATAGAGTGTCTTCATGCAATCCAAGGACTTAAAATCAGTTAGGGCTCTACAAAGGAAGCCAAGAATCTTTAAAGCCTTATTAGTTATATCATCTATATGTGATGTGAATGATAAGTTTGAATCGAATATAACTCCCAAGTCGCGAATTTGTGATACTGGGGTTAATTTATTATCTAGACGTAGACATATAGGTACATCTCAATTGTGTTTTTTTAAAGATTATTCTTACCGTGAATTGGGCGATATTTAGCACACAAATAATTACATGGGCTAAAGTAAAAGTAGCGCTGAATCTATTTTTTTGCACAAAATGATTGTACGAAAAATGAGTCCATTAAATTTAACAATCAATAATCTCATCAGGCAACGCCCATAAAAACCATCAACAAACAAAATGTATCGAACGCTAAAAATCTGAATCAAATTGAAATGCCAAGACAATGAATGCGCCGTGAAAACCGTCAAAGACAGTAGAAATAAACAACTTTGAAGAAAAACAATCAATTCGATAGTTAAATTCATTTAAATTCAAAGACAATGCAATGCATAATTTATCCAGCGGCACGAGCTGTACCATTATCTCCCACAGTGCACCCGTGTCCACCCTTCCTCCCTGCCAGATGCATGTTGCACTCCCTCTCCCTCCCCCCACCCACCGGGTGGACGTGTACAGGGCGGTGCAGTGCGCAGCTATTTCCAATGAGCCGCTGCAACTAAGCTGCAGTCTGGAACGTGACCGCGATCTAAAAATTCAGATGCATTCCCTGCAATATTTATTTATTTATTTTTTTATTATTTAATAAATTTTTACAAGTTACAGTTTTTGACATTTTTTTTAACTACCATACTAGGCTACTGCCCGTGTTGTGGTAGTCATAATACATAATGGATGGAAACTGTAGATATTTTTTGCTTACTGTATGTAATATATGGTGAAATATTGGTAATGGAAGGTTTCAATAAATATCAATACAAAGTTCATATTTTATCGTAATTCTGAAGAACAGAAATTAAAATAAATTCAAACTCGCATAATTTTAGTAAAATTCTGCGTAATAAGTTCGGATTTTCGTTTGTAATAGTATTGAATTTGAAGAGATAAACAACTCTCTCTATCAATCGAAGAAACCGCAAAACATAAGAGCAGAACAAAAAAATATATATATCGAAGATCTTGTGTCATTGAGCTTGGAATAAAGTACCCGCCGACTAAAATAAATTTTAGTGCAAGAAAGCGGACGGAATTCGTCTTCGAAATGCGGTACTGGAAAAAAATGCAGATGATTCTATGGACAGCCAGACGCACAAATGTGCCCAATCTGGAAGGACTAGGCATACAGCTATCAATAATACTTTCAACTATCTGCCTACAACGTATACTTTCGAAACGTTGCTCGTCAAACTGAGGACTAACTTGGAGATACTCATAGTCACTGGCAAAGTGAAAGACAGAAGAAGCAGAGGAAGGAACCAATGCTGGAGTGACAAAATATAAGCAATGACCGCCATGTTCAACGGAGTGGTCAGAAGCAAGCCGGAGTACGCTAGTACTGTCTGGATACCTTATCAACTTAAATACATAAATATGATTGAACACTTTCAAAAAAAATTCTTAAGGTACATTGTTTACATGCGATCATACGGAATATATCCGAAATTCATGCATCACGTGGAACTGCTTAAGGAGACAAAATTTTCAAAGCCTGGAGACCAGGCGCAATGCCGGACTGATGGTATTTGAATTAAAGTTACTAAAAAACCTTATCGATTGTCCATATCTCCTGTCATGCTGTGGCTTATTCGTTCCTGATAAATACTGTCGAACTCGTAGCCATGACTTAGCCATGACATTCTGCATACCGCAGGGTCGGACAGATGTCATGGCTCAACATGCCCTACCAGCGGATATACATGTGTTTAATATCACTATACCATGTTTAAAAAAAAATTATGTGCATGCATTGTCAGTTGTAAGGAAATTGTACCATAATAATTGGACTTACCTGTCTGTCGTACAAAAAAAAAAGAAAAAGAGGAGCCTTATTCATCATGTAAATCGGAGTAGATGTCAAGATTCTCAGTAATGAGGAAACGATGTAAGATAAATAATTAATTTTCATAAAAAAAAGAATGCACAAATTATTCACATTAAATAATTAGCGGTGCAATTATTTTTTTCAGATGTACCATAACACCATTTTATAAAATCATTCCTAATCTAAGACCATTTCGTAACCTTGACCCAGTGCAGGTATATCCCCCCTCGAACATAAAGTCATTAAAAATTCGCGTCCGTGATTTTATCAAATTCGTAACAGATGATAATTATAATACATAAATATTTTTATAAACTGTTGCCTCGTCAACTTCAATTAAGTTGTCTAAACTTAATTAACATAAACAATGGATTCACTGGTTACTATAATAAATTCAATTTTACTCGATTTCACAGAGCGACCTTTGATAAACTTGGAATGCAAATATTGTGTGTTTGCAGCAGAATATCGTGACAGAATTAATTAATATTATAATAGGAACAAGGTCGGGAAATTTCAATATCCTGCTCCATGATCCTTCCACGCATCGGTGATCGTGCTTTTATAAGAAGATCGTATTTAATTTATTATATAAAAGTGGTGTTTACAAAGTTATTGTTTTATTTTAAATTACATCACAAAGTATCTAAGGTAAGAACAAAAACAAATTCAAAGCATCTCAAAAATCATCATTGGCCCGAAAATGTCTTCAAAGAATTTAGTTCAAGTTTTGCTGGATAGTATTTAAGTCATTGAAGAAGATGATAACAATAATAATCTAATTTTTTAAATATGAAAATGAACAAGACACAGAAAAATAATAAAAGATTATGGTCGCAACTGGGACAACTACTAAATACAACTGGGACAACTAATACCCTACTAAATCACAAAAAAAAAATATTGTTAATAATTCTGAAATTTAAAATATGAAGTTGACAATTACGACAGTCTCATAATAAATCGCAGTGGCCCAATTGGTAGAGGTGTATGTCCCGGTAAGACGCAAGGTTCTGGGTTCGTGTCTCTAATAATCTTTTATTATTTTTTTGTGTCTTGTTCATTTTCATATTTTTTTGTGTCTTGTTCATTTTCATATTTTAAAAAATTAGATTATTATTGTAATCTTCTTCTTCAATGATATATTACATTGATGGGAATAACCTTCAAAAGTTAAAAAGAGAGTTTTTCTTATAAAAAAAAAGAGTATTTAAGTCAATTAAATTAGCTTTGTACCCTACTAAATCACAAAAAAATAATAATATAAATTGTGTTTCTTCATTTCCATTACCGTTATCCGGCACGTAAGTAAAAATTAAATGACGTAATCATTTGATACTCGAAATATCCATAGTAAAATTATTCATTGATTGGGGCTTATTAAAATGTAGCTGGAAAAATGTCATAGATTTTTACGTGTGATAATAATTATTTATTGATAAAATTCAAGTGAACTTTGATTATTATGCTAAGTATAAACAGGAAAAAAATTGCGAGTCGAATCACGAATTATGGGAAAGTAACGGACATGAGTTAAAAATTGTGGACTAATTGTACCTTAATGAAAGAGCACCGCATGGATTAAGCCACGTTTCGATCTTGAAATGCTTACCTGAAAAGAAAAGAAAAATAAAATTGTTAGTTTATTTCGAAATAAAAAGAGAAATAATCCTGGATACAAATAATCAACTGAGCAAGCGTTGGTAATGTTTAAAAAATCAGTCATTATGATTTATTTGTGGGGAATTATGCCGTGTTGGGCAATGAGGGAAGAATTTTGCAGTAAAGGAGGCTTTGGCTAAAGAAGGGAGTGGCGCAACACGGCATAATACCTTAAAAAACACAGTAATCTTTTGGCCCTGAAAATTTAAAATCATCATTGGTACTAAAACAATAATAGGCGATATTTCACCACCCTATTAATAGTTTATCCAAACGAAAATGTATATCAATTAAATAAACAAACGAACACTAAAATCATAATTTAATTTTTATTTATTTATTTGAGACACAAACAGGATATTTATAGAACATTCTTGTGGGTAATATAAAACAAAAGAAAATGCAAATATAAATATCTCTAAACTTATGTGCCTGCAGTAATCATATTTGCATATTCACAGAAGCTAATACATGAAAAACAATGCGAGTATTTTTAACTTTAAAACTTTATTAAATTTTTTTAAAAAAGAACTTCTAAATTACAAATTAATTTTAAAAACTAAATCAGAAAGAATATTTTTATACATAGCCTAAAAACTTAATTACAATGTCAATATTTTTATACACAACTTAAAAACTTAAATACAATTTTTATTATAAAATAATATTTTTTTGTGCATTTTTTACCAATTTCAAACCTAAATCAATATGATATGGATATAAAACGAATTTATTATAAAATTATTTATTTTCATGCATTTTTTCCAATTTTTAACTAAAATCGACTTCAAAAATAGCTTTGATAAAAAATAAAAATGGAAATCAAACGAATTTATTTTCAGTATCGTTTTTTGTACTCATACGCTGGTGTACGCAGTGTATAGACAAGAATCCTCGAAGCATTTTAATGAAAATACGTTTTTAACTTTTGTTATTCGGCGGTACATCCTCTCTGCACACCTCTTCAGGGAATTTAGTTATATTTTGTGTACGTAGGTACACCGCATGTTTCCTAAACCGACTGCATAATGTATGTAAATACGCCGGGGGTCAACTGTCGTGGAACCGTTTGTAGGTTGTCTCCATTTTTGGGTGTAAGATCCTTCACAATAATTTTTAGACACCGTTTTCATTTGGAAACATTTACCGTATTTGATGAAACACAATTATTTTCATTGCGAAACTCCTTTGTAATGATCACACACCAGTGACACAATCTCGCATGATATCATAAAGCTGACACATACAATATTTAACAACAAAAAAACTCATAAATACTGCCACTAAAATATAACGCAATGCAAAAAAGTCTCAGTACAAAGGGATGCAAAAATAGCCAAGGTCCTAAAGTACCACAATAAGGTATGATGCGATTTGTATGTTGCCCTATTTTATGCGTAGATAATAAGGGCAGTACTGCTGCCAATAAATATGAATGCAATTTCACACAAATCTCTGCCACGCATGAAGGAGTTTTACGATACCAGATGAAGCGAAAACGGGGGGTTTAGCGTCTTAACTGGGGTGTTTACCTGAACACATTGTCCTGTACATGAACATTATTGTACATGATCGAACTGGATTTACGAACATTGTACATTTTTCCGCGTTGGTTATTTATGACAGACACTACTACTACTGCCATTACATGTTTCCGACGGAGCCTCGTGTAGATGCAGCTCTGTATGAACAGATTGAATGCATAATTATCATACAAATTGTTTGATTTTGCTGTCGGTACGCTATTATTACGGCCATTGTACGCGATTATGCAAAGCAGCTTTGGAGCTTAATGTCTGTTATGAATTATGATAAATCGATAGTATAAACTAATAACCATAGGTGACTAATTGGAAAAATGCCTAGTTATGCAAGTGCTGTAACAAAATAACCATTATGGGGCCAACAGACCTAGCTATAAAAGCTCAAGCGTTATTTGGCTTGGCCTACTTCATATCGCTCGTCATACATTCCCATTGGGAATGTACGGCAACCGATATGCCGAAACACGCCAAACCAAATAACGCTTGAGCTTTTATAGCTAGGTCTGTTGGCCCCATTAAGCCGTAAGACAACCGTTATATACAGGGTGAGTAGGTTTAATGGCCTGAACCGTATAGGAAAATTATGGACAGTAACCGAAGTTCAGGAGTCGATTTATCGTATATTTTGACAATATTAATCTTTGAGAACTGCAAAAAAAAAAGTTGCATAACAAATTAACTAACTAAAAATCACGCTGCGCGCCATTCCCCACAGAGGATATACCCGCCAAACAACTCGGTCTTGGCATATACTCCTTGCTGAATTCACATTCATACATATCCTTTTTTTATTCTTTCCCATGGAATGGCCCGACTCAAGTATTTGGTTCACATGATCGTGCCTTATCTTCTTCGGGCGTCAATTCACATTAGTGTCATTATATTCTCCTTTTACCTACTTATTTCCACGTTCATTCGTTCTATGTGTCCAAACTAGCCAAGCGTTCCTTTCTTAATCTTACTCAATATGCTTACACCAGTTTTAATTTCCTTACGAATTTCCACATTTTGCACACGATCAAACATGGTTTTATACAAAGAGGTACTCCTTCATCGTAGATTTCATTCAACCTTTAGTTTATTTTCTCTGCGATTTCATACCTTACCGTTATACACAGGGTAGTTAAATTAAAGATTTCTAATACATACAGATACGATTATATAGTTTAATAAAACATTTAAGTAAATCTTGGGAAAGGTAATCCAAATATTGTAAATACTAATTTCGGTTGTGATTCGTCTTCGAACTCCGGTTAAATGAAAGCTAGAACTTTTGAACATGCAAGTTTTTAACCGCTTGGGACATAAGCGTGTTTTCACGACAATTTAACGTAGGTAGACATGGGAATGACGTATGCCCCGTACCTGAGTTATTTTAATTGTGATTACAAATATTTAGTGGTGGTAACCAATTTGCTTCGTTCACAAATTTCAAAACAAAAATGACATTTGAGTTTTACTTAAATATTTGTATTTCTCTCTTCCACGGTTATTTTAGTTTAGCTTATTTCACTTCAAAATCATTTATTCTTCTTACAATTTACCCTTACCCAGTTATTCGTCGTCTATTATTATCCCATTTTCCATTAAAAAAATAAAATATTATAAAAATACACCTTAATAAATCTGTATTACGTAAAATGAGAGTTTATTTTCGGCATCCCGACGTCTGCCTTCGGTTATAGCGGACGATACGAACAAGTAGGTAGTAGTAGATGATAAAAATAGCAGTCGGAAAGGCGTATTTCGTTACTTTTCCCGACGTAGAAGTGGCGGGAAATTACACCCGCTAACGTCGACTCTTCCGCGCGTTTTGCAGTGCCTTCCGTTTCCTGGGAGAAAATACAAATGGCGACACGTGGAGGTGTTTCTGGAAAGTCATAGTTACCCCGCAAACAAAACACATAAGTAAGGTTAAAGTAGAAAGTTTTCACAGAAGTAAAGGTTTTGTAAAAGCGTCGACATCTCTGTGAAAATGTGCAGTGTGAGTTCTTCAAAGTTTTGCTATTTAGGTTCTGATTTTAGTTCTTAAAAATTTCCATTTCTGGAATTCTGTTCTAAGGAATCAGGCTACAGATGTTTTTAGTTAGAGATTTGAAATAAAACCTCTTTTATTTGACTTTATAATATTGAGATCTTAGACAAACCCCGCAGCAGAAGCGCAAAGCCCTTGGTTATGGCGTAGGTCGCGTAATAAAAATATAAATGAAATATAAAGGTAAATTTTGAAAACATGGTTGGAAATTTCATAACTATCTAAATAATTACATAATTACCCAATTACTAATAAAAGCATTTTTAACTTTACAGAACTGATAAAACAACCATTAACGTAGAGTAAATAGTTGTGCAAAATTTAAAATGCAATTATTAGTAAGTTCAATACTTATGCAAGTTTACCTCTACAACTGGACTCTCTCGAAACATCGAGAGATGTTCCTGAGAGAGATTCCATTGCGCCGCAGTGGAATTGCGAGTGCACAGATTCATATGTCAGATTCATTCAGATGTCCGTCACTCCTTTTTGACGGCCGGCGTAGTCCAGCGGTAGGGCGTTAGACTCCCATTCCGAAGGCCGCGGGTTCGAACCCAGCGTGAGCAAATAAATTTTATTTAATTGATATGTGTTTTTTCACAATTAATTATTCAAAATAATATATAGTATATTTGCGGCACGTTCCAGAGTGGAAGATACTCTCAGTATCGCCCTGGTGTAAGACCGCCATTCAGAATTGAAACGTTGCTTGAAATGGGTTTAGTGACTAGATTTGAATAGCCAGGTACTTCCCCACCTTCTTCTTCCTCGTCTCCTTCCCTTCCCCGCTTACCTTCAGCATCATACCATACCCCAATTGGGGATGCCATAGTCTGGCTCCCCAACTGGCTCCAGACGGGAGCAGTTGGGACTCTTGTGAGGTATTCACTAAACAATTCACTATAAAAAAAAATTAAAAAAACTCCTGGACACAATAACCTCCAGATTCCTACCCTCTCCAAATACATTTTTTTCTTCGCAGAATTCCCTCTCCTTCCTTTCCTAAAAAGACCCTCCGAACAGCATTCCCAAAGATAACATAGGCCCTGAGGGGAATTATTTTCCTCACAGCCTCCTGTGTGGAGCAAATGTAAAAAAAATGAGTAAAATAAAGTATTAAGTATTTACAAGAGGCTCGCTTATTAATGTTCGGTAAAGTTCATCACTAAATATAATATGCCAATGCACACAAAATCTAAAATATGTAACTTTTTTAATCAATAAAACGTGAAATATTAATGGAAAAGTTTTTATTCCGTCACATTATTAAAAATACAATTTTGAACCAAAAAAAGCCTGAAATCATTTGTGAACCAACGGGGATTTAAAAATAATATTTATGAACGTGCATGAATATTTAAGTACCATAAAAGTTTACTTCTAAACGAAATATACCAAAGCCTACGAAATTGGAAATATATTGATCGATAAAACGTCTAATATTTAAGGGAATGAGATTTTTTTTCATTTAAATTGTCACATTATAAAAAACGCTGTCTTTTGGAGCGAGAAGCGGAATGAGGTCTGAATTTTTTTATTGCGCAAATACGGATGCAATGAGAGGGAAAAATATGAACGAATCAATCTGAGGGGGATGAGATGTGATTCCGGCGAATGGGCAAATCAACTTTACGGGGGAATGTATTACGTTCTCTGGGGAAGAAACACGAAAAAAACAGGGAAAAAATCCCATAAAAACGCACAGACGAACAAGTCTTTAATACACGTCTCCACAAATGTATAAAAACAACCCCAGGTTTACAAAAGAAAATAGGTATCTTCCTCGGACTATTTATGGGGGAATCTAAGTAAATAAAGACATTTAATGGAATTTATAGAGATTGCTTCCCCGCGGTTTTCTAATAAATTTCGTTAATTGCATGTTTTGGAGAAAGCGACGGCGTTTTGTGTAGATTTTAAAATTCATATTTCAACTTTGTCCCTTAAAAAGCACTTTTAAATAACTCTATTTTAAGCCGGTAGAACATTATGAAGTTACGCACAATAATTGAGCCCTTGCCCGGAATAATGTTGTATCCAACATTATGTTTGTTTCGAGAAAAATGGAAAAAACGAATCCGGTTATGTTTCATAACATTTTATATTTAAAATATGATAAGCATACAATTCTTAAGACTTTTAAAGGAAAAGTCGTGTAAAAGGGCTATAAAATTAGAACTTATTGCTAAAATATGTGCTGAATTCGTGGTACAATGTTGTACATATATGAAAATTTCACATACAACATTATTCCACAAAAAGTTTTTTTTTACTTTTCTGACCCTCGAGAAAGCATCACGCTCTTCTAACATTCAAAATAAAAAAGTCATTGATGCATTTGAACTTAAAAAGCAAAAAACTATATGAATAAATGAAACTATTTACAATCGAGATTTTGTCTTGAGATCAACATTCCACAAAACTGTTTCAATGGCTAAAAAGCAGCCTTAACAATATTTTTCTGGACGAATTCCACTTTTATGCATTCTTCAGTTAAAGTGTATCTAGTTGAAGCCAAAATATGTTCGTTTTCTCCATTTTGTTCCCATGAATTAAACTAATCTACGTGATTACAAAATTCTTCCACAAATCGACATTTAAAATGCCATATAATAAATAAAAATCATTACCATAACCCCTACCTTAAAAGATGTGTTATAATATTCCCAACATTATTCCATCAATAACTCAACATTGATAGTTTCGTTGGATACAACATTATTCCGGGCAAAGGCTGAATTACTTAACAGGATGAACGTTTTCGTCAGAGCTAAAATAAATTTTGAAATGTTAATTTAGTTAGACAGTGATCTAAGAAAGACAGAAATTCTCAATTTCATATTAGGGGTGGGAAAGCAGAGAAAAAACAATACCCACTCACTCTTCATTATTGTTTCAATGATAGATTTCCAATAAACTATATTTTGTTATTTTACGCTGTGGTTTTTATGTTTTTCAAGGCCTTTGACAGACGAACTCTTATAGAAAATAACTTGGCTTCACTTTATAAAAAAAAAACATAATAATTTTTTTATTGATTGGCAATGCCTTTAGTCACATTATCTCATAAATCTTTATTTTGTTTAATTAAGTCCTATCTTTCCCAATTTACCAATAAGCGTCTATTGACAATAAATTTTTGTTTACCTACGAAATTTTTAAATACTTTTTGGTTTCACCAAATTGATAGATTGGTAGGAAGATTTATGATTTTATTTAATTTAATACTTATATTTTTTATTTACTTAAGCATAATTTATACGACAAGATGAACCTGTTTTGTTGGATTTATTTTCATTCCAATCAATTAACTCAAAATCATGAAATCAATTAACTCAATATTTGGAGAATAATCCGGCAAAATCAAATAAACATTTCTTCAGCTGTCAAAAACTTTACGACTCAACATAAAATATTACATATATACTTTCTTTTCTGAGGCCCTATAAGTTTTCACCTTTATTTAATTATTTTATTTTATACACGTCGGATAGCGCTAATGATACGTGAAAATGCTGTATAAATTTAGGTGACCTAACAACTCAGCAACGTGCGACTTCATCTCCCATTTGAAAAGTCATTAAAAGTGATGAAATTAAAAAAAATAATAGCACAACCTAATGTAATCCATTTAACCAAGTTTTTTTACATCCCTTTTAATGACTGTTCAAAGGGGTGTTGAAATGCCACTTTGTTGAGTTGTCATGGAACCATAAATTTAATAATGTTTGTTAAGACAATTATTGTTGCTAATCTTAACCCTAAAGACACTTAAAAGAAACAAAGACAAAAAGAGAAGTAATTTCTGAACAGGCATAAATAGAAGGTAGAAGTAAATTTAGTAGTGTGACATTTCACTTGTGACTTCCTGTTATATTGCTTTTTAATATTAATTAAATATAATAAATTCGATGGTGCCTCTGTCTTATTACGGTTCAATAACCTTTGAAAATAGAATTTGCTTTGATTTAAAAAAAAAATGGAACTGATTGTCGGAACGACTTAGAAAAGCGATGAAGTATGTACCAAAATCCATATTTCAAATGTATATTTCTTTAGTTTAAAATTTTGAAAGATGCCTGACGTAATTTGTCAAGTTTAGTAACGATGATCATTCGAATTGTAAATATCTCTGTCTGTCTGTCTTTTCCTGTGTCAAATATTTTTTGTATGTACATACTTTCAACTTCACAAATCCTACAATTATATTATCAGAGTCATTCAATAAAAATGAGTACGTTCGTCTTTCGAATAAATAATTTATAGATTATTGTGCACGTTTCGCAAATGCCAAAAGACACAATAAACATAACAGAAAGTTGACGTTCCGTTCAAAAGTAATTCATGCGTATGGAAGCATCACGACTTTACAGAGGAATAGATGTGAACATTAGTTTGAACACGAATGACACAGCTCGCTGCAATGAATTAATTTATTGAATACAACAAGTGACGTAGAATGATCTACATTGAAATGGAACAAAAAACGACAAAGGGGAATTGTATAAAAATGACTGAGAGATGGAACGTTTTTTGAATCACGAATGAACTTCCCTAGAATGAAGAACAGTATAGACATTCGAAATAATTTTCTCCACATTTCGGTCGTAATATGAAAACTCTTCGATTGATTTTAAATTGAACCGCGTAGGAACCTACTGACCTAATTAATAAATTTTAATTAAATGTGCAAAGTACCTATCTACCAATACCTGCCTACAATTTAATGAACAGAGCGTAGCGGTGCGGCGCTTCTCGTCGGAAACTGGAAATATAATTAATCAATGACTATCCATGTTATTCCGCGAGTAGCTAATAGGTACTTAGTGCCTAGGCCCTAAATAGGGGTAATTTATTTTTATCGGGGATATTTTGCGAGTTCGTTAAGCGCCATTAGAGGGCGAAAGGCCGAACCCAAATGTTGTTCAGAATCGGGTACACCAATACAGGACGTTTGGAAATTGACCATGTAAAGATGCTAGATGGAAAAACACTTAACGACGGGCATATCGATCCAGGTACTTGTGGAAAGTCTAAGTCGGTGAAGGGATGAGGGACAGATTCTGGCGGGGTAATTTCAAACGCCGATAACTCGGCTAAAATAGACGTATCGTTACCACGTTAGTGTCGATTTAAAGAGGGAGGATGAAAGTTTGTACCAATAAGTGCCGATATTGTGTGGCAGACGGACGTCGCAAACTGGGCACGCCCAAAGTGATACCACGATTTTTGACTTTCCGGATTCGACACGCGTCCGTGATCGTTATCTGAGACTAATAAAATTATAGGTAAGAATGACACCCGGTGTACACCATCCATCCTAGCGCGGAGGGCTGGGTGGTTAGGCAATTTCAATCATTGGTCAGTTGTAGTTATGAGAAAATTTCAAGTGGTGAATTTTTCGGGTAATTTCAAAGACAGTTAAAATACCGGTCATGTCAGGGAAATTCTTGTCATCTGGTAACCCTAGATCCGAGTGAACCAAGTTTTGTTTTGAAGGAGAGTGTGTATGTTACAATTGGTGACCGGACAACTCAACAACGTGCAACTTCACCACTCCTTTGAAAAGTCATTAAAAGTGACGGAAAAAACTTGGTTAAATAGATTGGGTTATGGGCTATTTAAAAAAAATAACTTTTAATGACTTTTCAAAGGGTTGATGAAATGCCACTTTGTTGAGTTGTCGTGGAACCGTTAAAACTATCCATTCTGTTCTTCAAGTGTGATGCGCATCTGAATTTTTAGAAATGGGATCGTTTGCTTAGTTAGAATAACTTTAAGTGCCTAATTTTACGCCCTACCCCAAAGTGCGTAGAGTAAAACTGTTTAAAGAAATTTTATAAATCGAAGTTGACAGTAAGAAAAATAAACACGTTGTTACGTCGCTTCTAAATTGGGCTGTTCATTTTCTAAACGCAGTGCACGGGTAATAAAGTCGGGTACCACGTTAAAGGTGACAATTGGGTCACCGCCCAATCTGCCTGACGGACGGGAGAACCACGCGCCAGCGCGCGCGGGGCAGTTCATTGCCTCCCGCTCCGCTGCAGCGCTCCAAGCCGGCCAAAGGGGGACCCAACGAACGCTAAATTGGTGGAGCGCATTCATTACGTACTATTATAGAACTCCGGTATAGGTCGCGAAAAGGTATTTGATACAGAAAACAATAATGTAGGTCGTGTTATATAAGCGAATCGTCAGCACATGCCCGGCCTGTCACAACCCGTCACTAATCATCATAAATAAACGTGATGATTGGAATTCACTCATGTATGTCAAACAGTACACTCATCCCCTTGGAGCTCTGGTATACTGATATAGAACTATTTGCATATAAATCCCCTTCGTGGCAACACGGAAAGGTCATCGGCTTAGTAGGCACACTAAAATAGATTTTTTTTTAATATCGTCAATTTTTAAGTATAACGAGATGATCAAAATCAATTATCAATGCTCTTACCTCATTGACAATGCGATTTAAGTGCGATTGACGGAACATCAATCGACCCGTCTATACTTACCAACCAACTGTTTTGTGGTCATAGTGTGGAAACATGTGTAGGAATGCAGTGATAATCTTTGGATTTTTCTTTCCACAACTCTGGACAATCGCTACAAAGCAATAAGTAAAAAGAAATCTCGTTCCGCGATGTAACTGAATTCCGATGGCTCTGTAGATAAAGTAATTAAACGAATGATTGACAATCGCAAAGCGAAACGATCATTCCGCTGCGTCAATGTCAATATACTCATTATACTCCCCATTTATGGGACGTCTCAATTGTCAAACGCTTCCATTGCATCAATAATTCAATCGAGTCAAGGACGTAGATTAACATAATTATTGACAATTGACATTGATCAACTCCGGAGCGTCTCATAATCAGCGTCAATTGCCATCACAGTCTTGGAAATAGACAGATAGGTGTTTTCTTTGGAATTATAAAAACGAATGAGTGTATTAGAACAGCAAAGGTAGTAGGTAACAATCTCCACACTAGATTTGGGCAAGAGGCAGGACTAAAAGATGGTAGTTGGAATTAAAATCCAATCAGAGGGAGCCCTATGTTGGTAAAAATAAAACAATGCCAGCTTCGGGAGTCTCTTTTAGTCAGCAAAACCGAGAAAAGGGAGGGAAGCCAACTTTTAAAGCAGATACCAATAGCTTATGAAAAAGAAGAAGATGTAAATACATTTCAACCAAACTGATATGCTGACTCATGCTATTTGTACATGCATGCAACTGCAGTCCTAAAAGGGAACTGCTTTTAAAGATACATCACCCACTATCGCTGAATCACACCAAGACTCCTTCACGCAACCACAAATGGCAACAAAGTTCTGTGCACGCCTTCTGCATCACAAACCTATACTCCTAATCATAACTTAAAAGTTATCTCACCTTCCATCAGTCCTCAACAAATCCTTGACCTGAATACTCACCCTCTTCGTGACGTCAATTCCCATATCCATTACGTATCCCATACACCTAAAGGTACACACGAGAAAAGGAATGCCACTGATAGATCCACTGCACCCTCTCATCTCTTTCTCACAAGCGATACGTGAAATAGAAAGAGAGATCGGAACGCAATTGAAATTATAATGACGCAACTCTCAGCGGCAGGACGATGCGGCGTATCCTGCACTGCGAAGCTACGTTTGTGTTCGCTCATAAAGTGTCAAGTCCCCCGACTAACGATCAGTTCCTATGGGCGGTGCGCAGTGTTGTAATAATGTAACGATACATAACGATTTGTAACGATCTGTAACGACGCCGTTATTTATTGCGTGCGATGTGACGCGCGCTGAGCAATATATTACGCTGTATAGCGATTTGGCAGAACTACTCCTTTGAAATATTGTTATTATATTATTATGTCGTACTCGAGTTGCTGGGAAGCATCTGCGGCAGACATTCGTGTTGTCTTGATTTATGTAGTTCGTGCCCGACTTTTGATTCTTGGGAACAAACAGCTTGTCTCAAAACTTCACACGTATTTTAAAAATAATCCATTTTTGATAAATATATTGCCTTGCTCATTTTGAAAAAAAATCCTCTCTTGAATCGTCAACAAAATTCAATCCTTTTTTCCAAGAAACTTTTATCGGGCATCTCTAAAGACTGGTCGTCCAAGCAATTGAACAAATCGAGAAAATATTGACATTTAAAAAAATTGTCTTCTTTTTATAAAATTGTTGACCACCTAGCTAGATACATGCCCGCGTTGTGGTAGTCGATTTTATATACAGAACAGTTAATAATAATAATTGGATAATTTGTAGAGCGCCGTTTTTGTGAGAAATCACCTCAAGGGCGCTGTGAATATAAAATACAAAAGAATGTTAAAGAATATTAAATAATATAAAATAATACCAAAGAATATAAAATAATGTAAAAGAGTATAAAATAATCATAGTACAGAGAAACAACATCAGGTAAACAAAGTAGAGGGAGAAAGCGTACGGGAATGGGAGATAACATCATAGACTGTACAACATCATAGACAAAGCTATTGTTTCTCTGTATTTGTTTCATTTGGTATAATAACATTTAATTCCAGTATTTTTTATTTGGTTGTTTGAAGTAGATATGACTTTGTCCTAACTAAACCATTAGTCTTAAAACTTAAGTGAACATGTGTTGGTGTTCTTACCTTCTTATTATTTTTAACACATTTAAAACTGGAGTACCCGCTTTGTGTTTTGATAGAAATCTTCTTTAAGAACATGTGTCCTCTTCTCAATACTATGTTTCTATCACTCCCTCAATCACTCAAATAAACTTACCCCTTTTCCATAATCATAACCATTCAATAATTTATAGTCAATCCAACGACAAGATCCAATACGTAATTGACATCGCGTGACGTTTCCATTGATGTCACTTTTATCTCCTTCCTATTCCTGTAATGAAATGTAGAACATAACAATATAAGAATATTTATGGCTCCAATGTTCTGAGGCATGTCTAATTGTTTGCAATTCTCGATAGATACTTTCTTCCCTTTTTAGTATTTCTGCCAAGTTACATTATATCTCGTATGGGATCTTTTTTCATTGATAATAATAATATATTGGAAACTTTGTAGAGTAATGCGAATTCCTTATTTATAGCTTTCGATTGAAAGTAAAGAAATTCTGCTACCGCTGCGTAGAAATCTTTACCCGTATAACAAGTCCAATAATTTATTACTTTTCATAGTTTTTTCACTTGTGATTCTTGTCTGCTATAAATTATTGTCTTTCGTATCGGTATGTGCCTTACTATTAGTATCTGGGCGATAATTTATCTTGGTAAACCAGCAGCTTTATAATTGGTACATTATTTTATACCTTTGTTCATAAATATGTCATTTTTTGTAGACACTTGTAACACGGCGTGAATTATATCTATTGTTATCAAAAGAAGCTGTGAATGAGGTAGTTCGTGCTTAACTTAATCTTGATTTGCGTCACCTACTTACAGGAAATATTTTCGTTACTAATAATAATTATGTTTTGACGTTGAAAAAATACGGAAGACTTGATTCTTTTTGTCCAGTGAATTTCAGCTTTGAATAAGTCTTTTGAAGATTATTGAATGCCTTCATCATTAGGAACAATGCATTGAAATATGACAGTGTCCATTTTAATTATTTCAAAGTTGTATGAGAAACTCGACAAATCATACTTATTATCTTTTTTTGTTGAAGTCTATGAGATTTGTAGGAAGGCCAAAGAATCATGTGAAATACTTAGAACAATATTGTCATTTTCAAATTGCGCGTTTTAGCAAAAAAATAATCTCAAGGGTGTGTCTGAATTTGACGTTTTTAGGAATTTTATTATTATCAAACTTTGATCACATTATGTATGAACTATCAACGGCCATGGTTTGTGAAAAATGTGAACCGAAAAATTAATGTCTGTTATTTTTAAAAATATTTAGTTTGTATATTATTGTCCTGATGAAGGTTGAGTCCAACCGAAACCGGTCGACCAATATAAATCAAAATAAAGTGGTTTAAAACAAAGTATTTGTTTAATTACATACATATTTATTTTTTTCTCCTATTAGATACTACTCTAGTGACATCAATTATTATAACATTATTCCTATAACAATCTTATTGTTATTAACTTATAGTTATTAACTGACCAATGAATATGTTATTAACTTTTTAATTGAATGTTATTGTCACTAAAATATATTATTAACTTTACTGTGTAAAATAAAAGGTAAAAAGGAAAAATATAAAAGTAACCAATACTACTATGTAATAATATGATATTATATTATATATTCATGTTATTTTCTGGATGTAATAAATATGTAATAGTTTATATAATAATGTATTCCTGTTCTTTTTGATAAATAAATACTTTATACTTTAATTTGGTATAATTTTCAGTAACACAAAGTGTTTGATTTCTTCGATAATTTAATAAATGTTATTAGAGAAATACCTAACTAATATTCCCAAAAACATGTTAAAGGACTAAAAAGCAAACCCAACGTACAAACATTTAATAATATATATATATCTATCGAACCAAATTGTCAATAAGTGGTTATATCAAAAACCCATTAACCCAGATACGATTCCGTTTAAAAAATAGTCAATTGAAAACTAGTTAACAAATAAGGGAGTACATTAGCATAACAATTATTTGAAATAGACATTGCATTATTTGAGCGTTCCAAAAAGCGGTGACATTATTTTCCCTTCAAAACACACTTAATAGAAAAAAACGAGTAAAATGGAGCGTGAACAAAAGGACCCATAGAATTTGAGAATCAGTCAACACTCTAGTTCGTTTATTCAGAGGTTTTGAAAAACATCATAAAAAGTGCATATGGTCAGAGAAACAAGCGATGTGGAACAACCCCTAAAACCTGATATCATTATGAGGAACTAATCAGCGTGGACGATGCATCATCGTACCCTAAGGGACTACGTACTAATACTGGATAGCTAGGTTGTTTACAAAAAAGGAATCGTAAACATTGAATCAAATTTAAAAAAAAAAATTATAACACCCGCAGTCGGAGTAGATTGGTCATTTTAAAAACAGCTCGCACAAGAAAAAAATCCAAAATATCTTGCTGCCACTTTAAAAAAGGGCAAGTGGGCTTTTGTCCAGTATTTTATAAAATGCAGCAGCTGTCTGTATGCATGAAGTTTCGAGTCTGCAAATGAAAAAAAGGCGCAATCCGGAAATAAGCTAATGAAGTTTCAAAATGCATGGACCAGTCGAGCGCGCTAATAAAGGTTATTTATTTATTCATTGAAGACGAACGAAAATTTAAAACAAAAAGATCAGAAAAAATATGGTCGAATCTAGGATTTTGAATCTGGGACCACAGCCTTGCCGAGGCCTTGTTTTAACCACTAATTCGACCCTATCACCTGTTTCATACTGGGACTAAGAACTATCAATAATATCTTCATTTATGCATATTTTTATTGACTGCTTGCTATTTGCTATTTTTTAGGTTTGATTGCAAGATTCTTCCCGAACCGAATGCAGCCTAGATAGTTTCTTGGTATATATTTTAACGTGCGACATCTATTGACTTATTTACATGTATATGATAAATATTTTATTTTTATTTTGATATTGCTTAATTTAATTTTGAATAACATTTGAAACAGAAAAATAAGAAAAAGGTTCCGCTTCAAATTTACGTTTGAGAATTGCTAATATTGTCTAATGATTAAATATTACAATTACTCATTAAATTATTACAAAAATAAAAAATAAAGTTTTTTTTTAATGATCAACAATGTGATTCTTAAAAAAAGTTTTTTAACACAATTCTAATTCAAATTAAATAGAGCTCTACAAATTAAATGTGATTACTTAAAAAAAAAAACACATAATTTAAAAAATAATGTAGGTAAGTTAGATAAACTAAATTATAACAACCCCCTTATCGACACTAATGAAATTTTGAGGGGTGTTTTGATAGGACATACAATTATTTGTCACCGTCTTTCCGAGTGCCCCACCCCTGCCGCAGATGATTCTCATCTCCCCCAAGCGCGGGGTTTTGATTTGTAATTTTTTAACCGGGCAACGCCGGGCAAAAATAATACCGAGCACAATGGACCGGCCCTCATTAAATCATTGTTGCAGAATGGAGCGTACCCGGCTGTCCAGCGCTAATCACCCGACAGGCCAGGGCGGCTGAATAGAGCGGAGGCGCCGGAAAGGGGTACATCGTATAATGCAGCATAATGCATTCACCTAAGTGCAGTACGCTGGCTCAAAGCTAAACTATTGAATGGTTGCATTTCGGATGCACCCTCGAAAAATTATGTAAATCGTGAAAGTTCAATTATTTATTACGGTGGGCCGCAAGTAAAGCGTGTAGATTATCTTGTGTGTATTTTTTTGCGATACCAAGCATATTTCACCGAATGTAAGGATGTCTAAAATTAGTTTGTAAATTCGCCTTTACAAAGACTACCTAGTCATAAGAATGAGCATAATTATTTTAATCATTCAAGACAATATCCGCAAGGCCTCGGGAACATCTGTAAGACGGTTAGAAAATTCCCGCATTGCAATAAAATCCAAATAAATGGAACATTTCTAAATGTATCCGAAATCTAAAAACTGTTTTTATACGCTTTCACATATTAGAAGTAAACATATACGCTTTGAAATACTGAGATTTATAATGCAAACATAAAAAAAGTTGAAAAATAAAAATGGTCCAGCTAAAGTTTTTCTAATTAAAATAACTGAAGAACGAAAAAAAAAACACAGACATATTTTATTACACAAATGTATTATAAACGTTACTGAAACCTCATATTTTTGTGGTTTTATATACAATTAGCTGACCCGGCATTCGAAGCAATGCAACTTAAATAAAGAAATTGCTTCTCCACGCGTGTCCTATCCCATTTATCCCCATTCCCCTTCCGCCTCCTCTTCCTCTCCCTCGTCTCCACCCCCTAACGCTTTCCACTTTCACTTACCCCATCCCCTCTCCCGCAGTCCCTCTTCTCGCGATCCCCCCCTCACTCATTCCGCTTCCTTTTCCGTCTTCACCCCCTCCCTCGGCCCCCGTCCCGCGACCCCCTTTTTAATTCTCCTCCGCCCATCCCGAATCCCCTCCCCCTTCCGTATTATTTTCCTGCCGCTAAACTCCATAAAATTCACCCATTTTTTAAACAACTGGCGTTTGACCTATTTCAAATTTTTTATGCAAATTTCATAACGCAAGAGCTCTTATTTATTCTGTTATTCGATCGAAATCAAAGATCATAAAATCGTTCCAGCCATTCTTGAGTTATAATTGGTGTAACTAACCCAACTTTGTTTTATATATTGAGATTAATTAAGATAATTAATTAAAAAATCACGATGTTTCATTTTTTTTTTCGAAGTGCAATTAAAAACTTTGGATTCATAGAGATGCATATAATTGTTTTTGTAATCAATTTTTAGATTTGGATAGAGATGCAACTAGTGAAACACCAGAAATAATAATAAGCAATATAAAACATAGTACTAAAGTATATATTACAGAGAAGGAGAATAAAGAAAGAAAAGAAATAATTATAGAGCAATCACATCATTGTAAGTTCGAATAATTAATTTTCTTTTTGTGAAACTAATACACATTAATGACTTCAATTTCTCAGTGAGTTTTCATGCTTTTCGAAA
Source organism: Limnephilus auricula (assembly GCA_951813805.1). Lineage (NCBI taxonomy): Eukaryota > Metazoa > Arthropoda > Insecta > Trichoptera > Limnephilidae > Limnephilus > Limnephilus auricula. The sequence continues at coordinate 40,824,459 of OX638389.1, read as the reverse complement.
ACATTTTGATTCTACATGTGCCGGGCCGCGGTTGGACCGCATTACTAGCTGTGTAGGACCGCGGTTGAACATGCCTAATGTAAGTGCATTATACGTTTATTGGAATAAGGATTTACTCATTTACTCGTTACACTTTATCCCTTGTTCTGTTTGAAACAGGATTAGTATAACGCGTGTACAAGGCAAACAAAAAAGACACGTTTCAGACATTTGTTTCGTTCATTCAACAATAACAATCGAAGTAAGCTTAATATTGCTATGTAATCCGTTTTGTAAGCAGGCTTTATTTCCTAGAAAAATAAATTAATGTTTCATTAAAACAGTTTCTATAGTTTATGATAGTCGATTATATTAATTTTTTTAATAATTGTTTTTAAGATCAGCAAATCACATCCAACGTTTTGTCGGGCTAAATAACATATATATTTCAAATTGAGTGTTTAATAATCAAAGTGTTCTTTACAATACTCCTGTAATTAGAAAAAGATGGAGAAATGATAATTTGACTATTAAATATTATGTTAAATGATATATTTGAATATTTAAAATTAGTAAAAAATCTATTTGGCGAAAATGTTAGTTAGCAACTTGTCTCTCATGACCGGCGATAGTTAATCACTCAAAAATATAACAATTTTTTTTTTTTTTTTAATTTTCTCTATTCCTTTTTTATTGTTACAGGTTTATTTTACATGGCTTTTTGACTACCAAGCTAGGCAAATGCCCGTATTATGGTACTCGAGATTCATAAGATGTTATATTAAGTATAAAATATTAGGTATAATCATCCATATATGTAGATGAAAGTAAAAACATATAGCATACATATTAGGGAAAATATTCATACTAATATTAGGTACATGATATATACATTCAAATGGATTTACGGATCCTTCAGATCATTTCCAAATTTATGAAATGCTTTTACTGTATAAAATAATAAATCAAACAACATTTTCAAAGTTTATAGCTAAACGAGACAGTTTTTAGACAGAAACCTTCCAAAAGCATTGCCAAACGTCTGGTGAGGCCACTTTTAATAAGGCAATAAAGATATAATATATACCGATTAGAAAAAGATTTTATTTCATTAATTTCTAAGACAAAAATAATGCTTAATAATAAAAAGGCATCTACCCGACAAAGTGTTTGATTTAAAAATATTTACATTATATTATAGCGGAGATATAATGTGGTCAATTAAAAATAGAGAGACTTAAAATAATTCAGAATCTACTCTTTCATTGATGACGCTATTTTAATTATTTTAGGAAATAACCCTTTTAGAAAGTTATGCTTTATTTAGATCCGAACCAATCAGTTCGAAACACTCAAATTCAAAGCAAATCTGACTTCTAGAGTGTATTGAACTAGAGTTACAGACAGATACAAAACCGAAATTAGTATTTTTGATAAGAGATAGATTATATGCATTGTTCACATGATTAAAAAAACAAACATTTTTAACCACTCGAGAGCTTTTTGACACATTATGGCAGTATTTTCAAAAGCTCGGATTGCTTTGTTGCCAAAATGTAGCAAATTTGCAAAAAAAAATTTTTATTAAAACGACTTTATAATATATTGTAGATTCAAAATATAACAAAATAAATATTCTCTAGATTCTTTAAAATGTTTTAAGGTTAAAGATTTAATTATATATTTTTTATAAATCCTACAAACATGTGACAATATACAAAAGATAGGGGAATTCATTGGCTACATAGAACTATAATCAGTTTGTATGTCTCCATATTCAAATTGAATATGGAGGTATGATTTTTTTAATGTGGGCGGAAAAATTTCCTTTAGCAATCCGAGAAAAAATATTTTTATTGCTCTGTCGCTCCAGTGGTTAAATCGAATTAAGAGTAGTGCAGTGAAATAACGCACTTTCACACAAGATTGAAATAAGCCGTATTATATTATAATTTAATAACAAACGGCCCCTATCAGCGATCAATACAGACGCTTAAAGTCACTTTTCAGTTAGCGATATAATTTATTCATCGTTTAAATTTTAAAGGGTTTAAAGGTAAAGGTGAACGTTTGAATAATGCAGTGTAGTGGGTAGGTGGCTACTTGCGAACACGGGGTACTTGATGGTTATGTTCTTACATGGTTCGGACACAAGGCGGTTATGTTCTATGCAGGAGTCTAGTACCTTTATATGAATACCTAACCACTGACACTGCAGAAGAACGGGGATCGATAAACCTTAGACTTTTAAAGCTTCGTATCTTACTCAAAATATACAATAAGAGCATTCAAAGACGTGTATACTTTGTATGACGTATTTACTTATTTGATCAAATCTTGAATACTTGTGAATGATGAATACTTGGAGCAGGTGGATGAGTTCGTATATTTGGGAAGTATGTTTACGAGAGATGGGAAGGCTGATAGGGATATTGAAAGAAGGGTGAATGCAGGTAACTCCATTAATGGAGGATTGAACGCCAACAAAAAGTTGTCCACAGAAACGAAGCTAGCAGTCCACAATGAGTACTGGTACCTACCCTGATGTATGGCAGTGAAGCATGAAACTGGCAGAGAAAGGATGAAAGTAGACTTAATGCTGTAGAAATGAGATCCCTGAGGCGTACGTATGGTAAAACCATGTATTATCGTGTGAGGAATGTGGAGATCCGAAAAGAATGCAAGGCTGATGTGAGCGTAATAAGTAAGATTAAGAAAGGGACGCTTAGATGGTTTGGGTGTGTTGAGCGAATGAATGAAGAAAGGAGTGTAAAGAGAATTTATGACGCGAATGTAAATGGTAGAAGAAGCCGAGGACGCCCAAGGAAGACGTGCTACGATCAAGTGAATCAGATAATTGAGTCGGGCCATGTCAAGAGTCAGAATAATATAAGAGTATGTATGAGAGGATGTATGAATGTGAATGAGGCAATGAGTGTGTGCCAAGACCGAGTTATTTGGCGGTACGTTCGGCGGGAAACGCGTGATGGTTTGTTAGTTAGTTAGTTAGATCAAATCTTCTCTCTCAGTTTGATGGATGGGTGAAAAGCGATGGTTTTAAAAATTCAGATAGATAACTTAATCAAAATTTGCGACAGGCGCATTTAAAGACGTCTACTATTTCATCAAAACTTATTTCTCTCAGATTGTCGGATGGGTGAAAGCGATAATTTTAAAGCTTCAAATAGATAATACCACGTATCTCATTTTACACAGGTTTTCAGGAGAAACAAAACGGTTTAGTTTATTTAAAAAAAAGGGTCAACTAATATTTAGGGATCAGTTATTTGGAGAAGAATTTTTTTTTAATAAAAACATATTGTTAGGTATTTTAAATGAAAATCGCGATATACACAAAAAAGGATGAGAAAAAAAAAACTGTACACAAATATACTTTATGAATAAAGAAAAAAATACTTTCTCCAAAGAAATAATAATAATTATAAGGCCATTAAAAAGATGCAATAATTTTATTCTTATCACTGAAATATTATTATTTCCGGAAACTATAGAACATATTATATCGGGATGTTCTATTTTAGCGCCGTCTGGGTATATATTTAGGCATTATCAGGTTTAAAAAATAATTCACCAAAGTTTGGTAATTAAACATAACTTGATTGACTGTCATAATATAGTACCATATTATGAATACGAACCAAATTCATTTTTAGAAAATAATTTCTATAAAATTTACTATGATAAAACTATACTAACAGACAGACCAATTAGTCCCAATAGAGCCGATATAGTTTTACATGACAAAATTTAAAAAAATAACTTATATCACTGATGTAGCTATTCCAAATTCCTGTATTATTGAAAAATCTGTTTCTGAAAAAATAAGAAAGTATACAGATTTAGGAAATGAAATTAAAAGAATTTGGAATTCTCAGACTATAAAAATATTACCATTTGTTATTTCGGCTACTGGCATTATACCTAGCTCTCTCATTAAAAATTTAGGCATATTAGATTTGTCAAAGAATTTATATATAAAAATGCAAAAATCAGTCATTTTAAATACATGTAGGATTATGAAAGATTTTTTAAATATTTATATTGAGGGATCAGTAGGATTTATCGGTGAAATTAGGAATTCCACCGAGCCGAACCCTCTGATATGAAAATATCTGGAGTCGGCGAATTATTTTCCCATTTAATAGTTTGGTAGATTAACATGTTGTTCATGTATTGTTTTGTATTAATTATACTTATATAATACACTTGCATAACGTGGATTTACCAGATGATCATTTATATGGAAAGGTGAATGAAATCTGGTGCGTAAAAAAACAGTTTACTACAGTAAATGTTTATTAAAGTATAATCAAAGATTAAAGTATAAACATTTACAGCTAATTATAGATAAGTAACAACTCTTGTTACCAAACATTGTAAAAAAGGAAAGCAAGGCTGGTGTAAGCGTATTGAATAAGATTTAGGACGCTCAAATGGTTTGCGGCATGTAGAGCAAACAGGCTATGTAAAACTTCAGAATAATAGACGAGTATGTAAGAGACGACGTAAGAGACGATGTATGACTGTGAATGAGGTAAGTAGTGTTAAGACTGAGTTTTATGGCAGTTCGTTTCTTTTGACCCCGGATTAAAATTCAATAAAAATGTACAAAAATCGGAAAATGTGGATAAAATGAAGGAAGCGCGAATGTTCAAACCGGATGCCAAAAGAAACTATTGAAACAATCAAAGAAACTATATAAATATTTATTTTAAAAAAATTGGGGTTTTTGCGTTTTGCTAGTATTGATATACAACTACCCCTAAAAATAATGAACAACTAGTATTATAATGAAACACACTTCAGTGACCGTGATAAACTTGGAATGGTGTACAAAAAGTCTTCAACATCCCCGACATGCACCCATGAGCAGGAAAATACTCGGTACCTACCCAAACTAAACGTAAAAATACCGAACTAATAAAACCTACTACTTACTACCCGGCCATACGAATAAAGCGGTACAAGACACTACAGAGTTGGGTTGGTACTCTAAACTTCATTACAATACCTGACTGCTCAGTACCTACCACCGGACATCTGCCGCTAGAGGTAATACGCTAGTTACACAGGTTCTTAAACTTATTTCGACCACCGCCCCCGTTGAGATATAAAAAAAATCTAGTGCCCCCCCCCCCCCATATTTTTAAAAATAGCAAACTTCTTGCCGTTCATACATAAATTTCACGTAATTCACGACATCGAGTTTGACAGATCAAAACGTCATTTTTATCGACTTCCGGAGATTCAAGAAATAAAAAGCGGGAACGAGCTGCTAGAACTTCCGCAAGCGACTCCAGTTTTTTCGTCTATATGGGTCTTCAAGCATTCAAGCCTAAAATAGCATCTCAAGAATTTCGGATAGGGATGGGATCTCCGCAATCGACTTAAGATTTTTGTATGAAAATATCGGAAATCACAGAAAATTTTATTAAGTTAAATTAAGCGTGGACTACGTACATGAAATATAAAGCTGCATCCACATTAATACATGCGTGAGCGACTCTAATTTAACCGTCGATATGGGATTACTTTTTTTATATATTATTATTGCACAAGAGTCCCAATTGCTCCTGTCTGGAGCCAGTGAGACTATGCCATCCACAATTTGTGTATGTTGTGAGGCTGAAGGTAGTGGGGTAGGAAGGAGATGGCGTTATCCCCCATATTGAGAAAGACTGCGCTAGTACTTACCGCCCCGGCTGTGCACGCGCCGTTTCACGCAAGTGCGCCCAGGGAAAGTGCAACAACACGCCATCTACATTACGTAAACTATAACACGCGATGTCGCTTTATTCCTCGTTAAATTAATGATATTTTGAATAATAAGCGCGTGATAACTCAAAGGTCAGGATTTTACGACAAGCGAGTAGCTTTTCGAAGGTACACAGATACTGCTGTCAAAACTTTTTTGATTCGAGATAATTTCGTAGATAATATCTTCTTTATAAAATGCACGAAGATGACCTTATATGCATTACGCCAATAAAATTTAAAGTATTGGGCGTTTTACCACAATTTTTACTTCGCTTTTTACGCCCAGATAAGTATTTTCATTATATCGGTCTCCAGTTGATTAATACAGACATCTCCAAATACTTCATTTTTTGAGAAACCGGAAAAGCAATATTCGAATTCTTCACTTAAACACGTGTCTTATTAAATACGCTATAATATAACACCGGGGGGCATAACGGTCCGGTAAATTAGTATCACATTTTGAAAAAAATATGAGTGTGCTTTAGACCAAACGACAGAAGTAAATAGTTCTTTAGCTCCATCTATATGTATGTACATATATTAATTTAAATTTATTATCATTTGCCTCGCCCGATCAAGCCGTGCGCATCGATGTCCGCTCCCCTCCGCGTTTGGCGCGTCACTGGTATTTCGTATTTCAAAATACTGACTGAAATATTTCATGCGCTGGTTATGAGAGGAAGAGAGAAAGAAAATGTGTGCGCGCACTGCTCTCTCTTTTCAACGCATTTCAATTTCCGTTACACATTCGCCAGCTTACCACCAAGTCACGCGAGCGTAAATAAGTATTTACTTCAATAACCTACTAGTGACCCATATTTTTTTTTTTTTACTAATTTTGTTAATTTACTACGAGTTTGTGGTGTTTACGAATATTCTGAGTATTGTACCAGATAGAGGGTACACTTTTAAATATAATGACATTTCCAACTCAAATTTGGATTTTTCGGAGATTTCTGTGACTAATCTATCTACGATATGGATTCGGGATGAAAAAAGGACGTGCATCACTTTCTTACAGTTTGATGGCGGACATTATTTGACATTATGTGTCATTGTTATACGTAACACATCATGTGGCAATGTTAAATGTACCTATATTTATTTTTATATTTAATACGGGTTAATAAAAATACTATAATACGGGTTTATTACTGATTGTAATGATTGTGAATGTGCATTAGTATTCGGTGTTGCGAATTTTAGCTTGTATTTTTGAAAATAGCAATTAACAAACCAAATAATAACCGTTAACAAACGGCAAAGGCAAATGACAGATGATTTCATATTCCACTATCATTATTTGATTATGTTCAAAATCTTGCCATTTTTTGGTCCAATTTAATACCGTCCCAAAATATTATTTCTTCACTAATGGCAACTATATGAACCGTTACGAGAAAAAATACATAATTTCTGCTTAGTACTTTCTTATACCTATCAAAGGTGGGTGTCTTCATAAAATGATATCTACACAGAAAAATAATGACGTGGTCAGAAATACTAGTTTTATTGACACCTGCTTATATTTCTTGCATAATGTTATCAACTGCCGCGCGTATTGCAAGCTTTAACGACATTTTTTTATACCTCTAGAACAGTTGTGATCAACCTTTTTAACCAGAGAGCCAATTTATCAAATTTATCAAATGTCTACTTATCGCGGGCTCCAGACGATAGTGTGCTTACAGGTAAGAAAGGCATTGTTATTTTTGCAGTCGGTGGTGTCGAAAACCTATTTGTATCTTCAAAAACGGTAATTTTTCGATAAACAATTACAGAACGCAAAAAACGAAGCGCCGCAGACGAAAACTTTGGTTCCATGATAACTCAGAATCAAGTCAATTCAACACCTCTTTGAAAAGTCATTAAAAGCTATGGAAAAAAAGAGAAAAATAGCTCATAACCTAACCAAATGTAACCTATTTAACCAATTTTCAATATATTTTTTTCATCAGTTTTAATGACTTCAAAGGAGGTGTTGAGTTGAATTTATTCTGAATTATTCGGTCACCGAAAATTTTATATCTCCAATGTCAAACTAATATAATTTCGAGTAAAAAAATCTTATCTCTAAATCAATTTTCAACCAAAACGTTATATTACGCTAGTGCTATTATTCTTATTTCCTTAATAATATTATTTTTATTTTTACTTGTTATTCTATTTTATTTTTATTTATACAAGATTCACCTACTTTAACTCCTTTCCTGTATGTGATCATGCACGGAGATAAATGTTATTCGAAAAAACGATAATTTTAATAGTAAAAACGGTTAAAACGGGACTGAAGTTTTTACGAACAAGTTAACAGGGTTTCATTGTTTATTGGCGGGAACATGTAAGAATAATTTGTTGGTATACGTAATTTACATTTAATCATTGTTAATTTGTTCGTAAGAACTTCAGTCCCGTTTTTAAATTAACTATAATAAACTTAAAAATAATAAAATTAATAATAATTTAGTATTCATGTTACGTTAGGTCAGGTTTATAAGAATATGTAAGAAAAACTTCTTATTTTGAGCGGCTGATTCAAAATTTTAAATAAAGAATGAAGTTTTCCGCTAAACCCATTTGCATGAACCGTTGAATATTGTTTATCGAAAATGATTTCATATTTTATTTCGCAAGTACGAAAAGGCTTGCGGGGCACACGAAATGGGCTCGCGGGCCGCAGGTTATGTTACGTTAGGTCAGGTTTATAAGAATATGTAAGAAAAACTTCTTATTTTGAGCGGCTGATTCAAAACTTTAAATAAAGAATGAAGTTTTCCGCTAAACCCATTTGCATAAACCGTTGAATATTGTTTATCGAAAATGATTTCATATTTTATTTCGCAAGTACGAAAAGGCTTGCGGGCCACACGAAATGGGCTCACGGGCCGCAGGTTGCTCACCACTACTCTAGAAATTGAACTTCAAAATATAATTTCCTTCCGTGTTCTTAAAGTTCAAGGATAATTTTAGACTATAAACTAAATGTCAATGGCTGTTAACGAATTAAATGCTATTTATTTGTATGCTATTCAGTAGTTTTGTAAATGGCACCAATTACATAGAACAAATCAATAATGAAAGTTAATTGGTCACATGTCCAGAGAAAAAACGACATAATATTGTTTTTTTAAATTAAGTAGGTACTTATCAACGAAAATTATAAAGCTAGATCGTTTCCATCACAAACCATATTTCTTTGAATATTCGACTGAAAAAAATATTAGTACGACGTACTGAGTAAAATAATCTGTCTATTTTTTTTAACGTTAAATTGAAAAATATTAATTTCCGGGCACAAGTTAATTAATCTTATTCGTATGGTTGGGGGATCAGAGGGGAACATCTACATCTTGGTCTGCGAGCCAGTCTAGGGTTTCAGGCGTCATCCTGTGGACATCATCAGTTCGGTGGTCTTCACCGCACCGCGTTCACACATCACCGACTCTTTAAGGCCCCCGTCTGTGCATTATGTGGGCACGACGGCTATGGGAACACCTTGATCTATTGAAGGCGCACCAGAGCTTACGATTTTAGAAGCTTAAGAATCCAGGCTGTCTTCCAGTGGGGTTTTGTAAGAGATGGGCATTTCCCACGTTGGCCGAACGCCACTCAAGTTTCTCCACTATTCTGGGGTGAGAGGTAATCGAAGGAGGCTCTATCCTTTTAATATGACTTTTTCAAAGTAAGTCTCCTTCTATTGGTGAGGATATTAATACCCAGCTATTAATATAATTTGAAGGCTGGTATGGGTACCGTTGCTCCGGGACCCACTTATTGAATAATTACTTATCTACAATAGGTCACCCATTGGGTTCGCTACGTTTGGTGAATTGGGTGCCTGTGTTCAAGGGGTGAGGTGTGTCTGGGAGTTTGTAGCGAATGCCCAATTAGAAACCCCTAAGATGACATAGATCCCGAGGGAAATTGTTTTCAACATGGAAAGGTCTCATGTGTGGAGCTAGTTTAAAAAAAATCTTACCACGGGTAGTATATGTAAATATGTACCTAGGTTTTCATTTTTTTAATAATAGTTTGATTAAAAATCAAAGACGAAACAGAAATCATTTTTTTTGTAATAAATAAAAATAAAAAAAAACAGGAAAAATAAGAACACTTGCGGATGCTCTTTTCATGGTCAATGTCAAGTTTTTCAAGAGCGTGGCATCCAAAAACCTATTTGTGCCAACTAAATAACTCAATTAAATTCAACTTAATGGTCAAGAAGTATGTACTAATCATATTATGGACGACCGTCCATGGCCGAGTGGTAAGACACTTGACTCCCATTCGGAAGGTCGCGGGTTCGAACCCGGCGTGCGCAAATAAATTTTATTTGATTAATTTGTGTTATTTCACAATTAATTAATAAAAATAATATATGTTATATTTATGTTATATTATTCAATATATACCTAGTGTTTCATTCCACAATTACCGCTTATTACATTTTCATTTGGCGGGTAGGAGGTAACCCGCCGTAGCTTAATGGTAGAGCTCCTGACCGGCAATCAGAGGGGTGCGGCTTCGAGTCCCGTCGGCGACTGTATCTTTTCTCGGGAGATTTTTTCAATGTGGATGAGTGTTTCAGGCTAATAATTATTGCTTATAATATTTATTACCCTTTGTGCTAAGCATAAAAAATCTTGCATCAAACATTAGTTGATCAATTAAAAAAAATAATCTGAATTATATAATACATTTTAATTATTGATTTAATATGAACAGAAAGTGTGAAAACGCGGGTCCAAAATATGTAAATAAAATAATATTAATGTCGTTAAAATACCAGCATATAAAATGTAAGTTGTAATAAAGTAACACAATAGACCAATATCATAAAGTAGGTAACTTTTAACCCTTTGGGGCGTGCCTTCCAAGCGGTCATTATTAATAAATGTAACGTTATTCATTTTATTAGCGGTCCGTACAGAAGGAGCGTATTAGGTAGTTAACATATTATTATAGTTAAATTCAATTTGTGTGCGACGCCCACTTCTATTATGCCGAAAATTCAGCTAATAGTTGCTTTGAAGTTGAGGAACAATTATTTATTACACAGAACAGGGATCGGCAAACTTCCAGGACCAAAAAATAGTCTAATAAATTAATAATGCAGTTTATAAGAAAGTTTTGTAACTTTTGTCGGTTTTCCAATTAAATAAAAAAAAATACATAAATTATTGATAATTTTATTAATGACTTGTTTTAACTTTTTTCCCTTACTAAAAATATTATTTTTAAATTTTCACAACAATTAATTTTGTAAGTATAGTGAACGGGTGTTTTCAGTTGAGTAACATTTAACGACCGTCCGTGGCCGAGTGGTAAGACTCTTGACTCCCAATCGGAAGGTCGCGGGTTCGAACCCAGCGTGCGCAAATAAATTTTATTTGATTAATTTGTGTTATTTCACAATTAATTAATAAAAACTAAATAATATATACTATATTTGCGGTACGTTCCAGAGTGGAAAATACTCTCAGTATAGCCCTGGTGTAAGACCACCATTCAGAATTGAAACGTTGCTTAATAATGGCTCTAGCCGTGTTTAGTGACTAGATCTGAATAGCCAGGTACTTCCCCACCTTCCTCTTCCCCATTTCCTTATTTTGCCCACTTACCTTCAACCTCACAACATACCCCAATAGGGGATGCCATAGTCTCACTGGCTCCAGATGGGAGCATTGGGACTCTTGTGAGTATTCGCCATAAAAAATAAAAAAAGCTTATTAAGAATTTAGTTTGTTAAGAAGGCCCATAAGTAGGTACCTATTAAAAATACTGATATTAAAGATTGTATTTTCCAGCTTTGTAAACATACCTTCATAGTAGAAATGAGTGCCATATTATTATTATTAAATGTACTTTTTAATTAAATACAGAAATTAAAATTCGTAACGGTAGAAAAAAATCAAAGGGTGCTTAAAAACCATGTCGAACTCGCGTACAAATCGAAAAAGATAATAATTTATGCGGAAACGGGAAGTAAAAAAATTAGACAAACTTAATTTAAATAGCACATTACAGAAAAATGCATATCTAAAACTGGATCTACCCCTAAGTTTGGGAATTAACATATCGCGCCTTCACAGGAATTCAACGTATTGAGCTGGGTTGCATAACACGTCAAAAAAAAGATTTTTTTAGTTCATTACCGATAAGTCAGCGTACATTAAAATATATTTTTTACGTTTTCATGCAAAAAACAAAAAATCCACTAAAAAAAATTATGATTTTTCTATTTAATATATTTGAATGATTTATATTGCCTACTTTACTAGCTACTAGGTGTAACCTGTTCTGAGGTATGTGTGATTGTACAATAAAACACATTTCATTGCAATGCTATTGACAGATCAGATAGTGTTATATTTAGATAAATGTGTGAAGGAGAAGAATTAATAAAGTACGTATGTGTAAAAGAATAAAAAGAGTATATTTTTCGACGTAATGTTAAAAAGACGACGATTTGATAATATACAGGATGTAACAGCACGTACCCGAAGGATTTTAATCAGCGATATTTCTATATCTGATCTTATAGGCAGATATCTAAAAGCATTATCTGATATTATAGGCAGATACATAAAAATGTTATCCGACCTTATAAGCAGTAGGTTAAAATGTCATCTGACCTTATAGCAGACAGACAAAAGTATAATCCGATCTTATAAGTCAGTTACATAAAAATGTTACCTGACCTTAAAGGCAGATAGTTAAAATGTTATCTGACCTTATAGACAAATATATAAAATGTTATCTGATCTTGCAAGCAGATAGATAAAAATGTCATCTGATCTTATAGGCAGATAGATAAAAACTAATTTCGAACGCTGACTCTTCAAAAACAGAGATGTTGAAACAACCCCACAGAAGTTTGAAAAGGTGGATCACTAGGCGAATGAGGAGAAAACTACAGAAGATACTATAAAACGATGAAGTCACATAGGATCTCTTGCTGAGAATAGTATATAACGTATAACAAAATCCTAAACAGAACTGCGTTTACGTTTACGTTATATAATAATGAAAGCTGATTTCCAGCATGCGTTGCCGTGCAACTCAAATAAGTAATGTTTTTCTACCTGCGAGCCCTTTCCCATTCAACCTATTCCTTTCCCTCCTGCGTCTCCTTCCCCTCACGCATTCTTATTTTTTTTTTCTTATTTTTTTAAAAGAAAGACAAACATTCCCGGGTTACGAATAACCCAACAACATTTGAAAATCTACTACCACCACACTAAGCGAAAGATGTTGCTTGTGTTGTGATGGAGGACTTAGCCAGCCGAGGAATCGAACACGGAACGCCTGGGTGGGACCCAAACGCTATGCCCACTCAACCACTGACCGGTCATTCCCCTTCCACCTTCTCCGCCTTCTTCTCCCTTGTCCCCCACCCGCGCACCTCCTCTCCTTAATTTCCCTCCGCCCCTCCCGGATTCCCCTCCCCCTATGGCCTTTGTTTCACTCCGCTAAACTCCATAAAATACACCCATTTTTCAAACAACTCGCTTGTGACCTATTGATTTATTTTGCAAATTTCATAGCGCCAGAGCTCACCAATATATAAAATCCGCTATATAGAAACCTTTGCAGGCACGTTCACAACAACTCAAAAGTAAATTTTCATCGCAATCGGAAATAATTTCATAACGCCAGAGTTCCATAATCTATGTGTTATTCTGAAGTATGAGCTATATTATTGATAAGTTTCATTTAAATCCATTCAGTAGTTTTGGCGTGAAAGAGTAACAAACATATGAACATTCGCGTTTATAATGTTAGTAAGATACATACCAGAAATTAAAATCCAATTTAATATTAAAATACAGTGCAAAACAACAAAATAAAAATCACACATTAAAGCTAAAAAAGATATAGTTTACAAACACTTAAAATAATCGTCTTATTACACACCCATAAAAAATACGTTGCTAACGACACAATAATTGATAATAAATCTTCCATTAACGAGAGCAGAGTGGGCCGTCAAAATTGATCCCATAGATTATACAAACCCATCTAGGGAAGCCATAACTCAGTGATTGTCATAAGCATCGCATACATCTCCATCATTGCTAATTACGGCGAGCATTGGACATATTGTGTCGACGTGTATGGACGTAATTGCCAATATTGATCGCCAGACACCCCCATAAAATTTCATAATTTTTAAAAAATGTATCGCATTACACGGGCCATTTCTGCAACCATACTAGGAAATGCTTGAATTTAAAAATCAGTAAATAATAAAAGATAAGTAAAATTGCAATAGAATTAAATTTTCATTTTGTTTTTGACGAGTTAAAATCACATGCACATCTGCTACCGCTTTCCACACATTTCCGTGTCATTTACTAGCAAATTTAAAGCAAATGACAAGGATGTGTCTAAACCAATAGCAGATCTTATCTTACTAATATTATAAACGCGAAAGTTTGTATGGATGTATGTATGTTTGTTACTCTTTAAATCGAAATTTAATGAATGCATTTTAATGAAACTTTACAATAATATAGCTCGTACATCAGAATAACATATAACATATAGGCTATAATTTATAAAGCTAGATTTTTATTTTAAATATTTTGAAAATGATAATTATTGTTTGATAGAAAACGGCAAAATTTGAGAATGACATTTTACAAAACAATGATTGTTAAATCAAAATTCTATTTTGGAAAATATATAAATTAGAGAATGTATTTGAAGCACTCGCCTAATACTTTGAATCGAATCAAGAATTATACATATTTTAAATAAATAGGTTAAGAATTTTGGTATAAACGTAGATGGGACCTAGGAAAAGAAAATAGATTACTCGAAGTACTAATCCTACGCAGACGAAGTCGCGGGCAAAAGCTTGTAAATAATAAATGAAGTAGCAAAAGTACATGTGAATTAAACTCTTCAATATCAAAATGTTTAGTAATTGCCCCAGGAACCATTTATTGAATAACCAACTCTTCCATGGGGTGAGGTTTATCCAGGTCTTGGCGGTTGATGCATCTGCCCACCAGCTACGTGGCAGATCGGATCGGGAAAGACTGATTGAGGGAGACCTTTTGTTCTATCACAGGATTCTCTCGGTACAGTAGGAGGGATGAATTTATACGTAATTCAGATTTTTACTTTTTTCGTTTCAAGAACATCATCTCTTTCCTTTCCTCAACAGACCTTCCACACAGCATCCCCAAAGATGACAAAGGTTACGAATTAGAATTATTTTCCTCGGGGCTTCCTGTGTGGAGATAATATACATAGATTCTAATGGCATAGATATTATACTACATCCCATGACTTAGAGTTTCGATCACCGAGCATTATTTTCAGTTCAATTATATGAACTAATTAATTCAGAAGCTTTTTAACCAGGGCTTTCCCCGTTTTAGAAATGTGTAATCAAATTTGCGTCAGGCCGAGTGAATGTAATTTCGTCTGTCACCAAATCAAAATGAATGAGAGGTGACGCGTGTTGCTTAGTTATAATTTATAATAATTACAGTAAATTGCAGTGCATTCAGAATTTTTGCAAGTCGCCATGTGCAAGAGTGACTCAAGTTGCCAAAAAATAATAATGATACATTCAGGCCGAACTGCGCTACTGGGAGGGCAGCGGGCGTGACCATCTAATTTGGATCAGATTAATAATTGGACATGCATTATGTGTGTCTTCGTGTGGCATTTTTTTTATTTTCATTAGTTTTTCCCATAGGAAAAACTAAACGCTTTCATACACTGTTCCATATAAATGATCATCTAGTAAATCCACGTTATGCAAGTGCATTATATAAGTATAATTAATACAAAATAATCCAAGAACAACACGTTAATCTACCAAACTATTAAATGGGAATATAATTCACCGACTCCAGATATTTTCATATCAGAGGGTTCGGCCCGGTGGAACTCCTAATTTGACCGATAAATCCTACAGATCCCTCAATATAAATATTTAAAAAATCTTTCGTAATCCTACATGTATTTAAAATGACTGATTTTTGCATTTTTATATACAAATTCTTTGACAAATCTAATATGTCTAAATTTTTAATGAGAGAGCTAATAATATTTTTAATATTTTTTTTTTTATTCACCAGATTTACAGGAACGGGTTTAGTTTTTCCCATAGGAAAAACTAAACCCTTTCATACACTTTTCCATATAAATGATCATCTAGTAAATCCACGTTATGCAAGTGTATTATATAAGTATAATTAATACAAAACAATACAAGAACAACACGTTAATCTACCAAACTATTAAATGGGAATATAATTCACCGTCTCCAGATATTTTCATATCAGAGGGTTCGGCACTGTGGAATTCCTAATTTGACCGATAAATCCTACTGATCCCTCAATATAAATATTTAAAAAATCTTTCGTAATTCTACATGTATTTAAAATGACTGATTTTTGAATTTTTTTTTTTTTATTCACCAGATTTACAGGAACGGGTTTAGTTTTTCCCATAGGAAAAACTAAACCCTTTTATACACTTTTCCATATAAATGATCATCTAGTAAATCCACGTTATGCAAGTGTATTATATAAGTATAATTAATACAAAACAATACAAGAACAACACGTTAATCTACCAAACTATTAAATGGGAATATAATTCACCGTCTCCAGATATTTTCATATCAGAGGGTTCGGCTCTGTGGAATTCCTAATTTGACCGATAAATCCTACTGATCCCTCAATATAAATATTTAAAAAATCTTTCGTAATTCTACATGTATTTAAAATGACTGATTTTTGCATTTTTATATACAAATTCTTTGACAAATCTAATATGCCTAAATTTTTAATAAGAGAGCTAGGTATAATGCCAGTAGCCGAAATAACAAAAGGTAATATTTTTATAGTCTGAGAATGCCAAATTCTTTTAATTTCATTTCCTAAATCTGTATACTTTCTTATTTTTTCAGAAACAGATTTTTGAATATTACAGGAATTTGGAATAGCTACATCAATAATATAAGTTATTTTTTTAATTTTGTCATGTAAAACTATATCAGGTCTATTATGACCAATTGGTCTGTCTGTTAGTATAGTTTTATCATAGTAAATTTTAAAGAAATTATTTTCTAAAAATGAATTTGGTTCGTATTCATAATATGGTACTATATTATGACAGTCAATCAAGTTATGTTTAATTACCAAACTTTGGTGAATTATTTTTAAAACCTGATTGTGCCTAAATGTATACTCAGACGGCGCTAATATAGAACATCCTGATATAATGTGTTCTATAGTTTCCGGAAAAGCCATACATTTTCTACATAAATCATCTATTTGATTTGGATCTTTGATTATATGCTTCCTATAATTTTTGGTATTAATTACTCTTATATACTGGTATTAATTATTAATTATCTTGAATAGCAAGCATAAAACCTTCTATTTCTGCGCTCAACTTTCCAATACTCAACCATTTGTTTGACGAAAGTTTGTCAACATACGTTTGGTTCAGATAATTGAAGTGTTTTGCGTGAATAATTTTATTTGACCAGGAATCTAATAATTCCTGGTTGGTATTTTTAAAAATGTTGGCATTCTCGTCGTATAAATTTAAAGGTGAAATATTTCTGTCTGCCTTGCAAATTATTTTATGCAGCTCTGAGCTATTAGCTTTTCTATTAAAAAAATTTCTTAACATTTCTAACTGATTTTTTTTTTAAATTTTTTTTTTTACTATACCTCTACCTCCTAAATTTCTAGGTAAATTAATTCGTTCTATAGCTGAATTTGGATGATGACAATTAAACTTTATTAACGTAGTTCTAATTAATCGTTCTAAGCTATCTAAATCTGTATTAGACCATTTAATTATACCAAATGAGTACGTTAATAGAGGTATTGCCCAACTATTTATTGCCTTTACTAAATTTTTAGCAGATAGATTGCATTTTAAAAATTTTCTTATCCTAGTTTGAAATTTAATCCTAATATCATTTTTAATACTAGTATGATCTAATCTATTCGATTGCGGGTATCCTAAGTATTTATAAACCTCATCCCCTTTCATACTTTTAATTTTGAAATTTCTAAATATACCCTCATCTCCATCTATAATTTTGCCTTTCTCTATATGGATCGTTCTACATTTATCTAGACCAAAAGTCATTTTAATATCATCTGAAAAAATTTTAACTACCTTAATCATTTTCTCTAAATTTGATTCAGAATTTGAAAATAATTTTATATCATCCATATATAATAGATGCGAAATTGTACTACTCTCTCCTGTATTTCCCTTAATTTTTATTCCAAACTTGCTTTTTATTAACATTTTGGATAGAGGATTTAATGCTAAGCAAAACCAAAGAGGACTCAACGAGTCTCCTTGAAAAATTCCTCTTTTTATTGAAATGCCCGGTACTACTATTTTCTTACCCTTTAAATTGATAAATAAATCTGTATTCCAAAATGATATAATATTTTCTAAAAAGCTAATAATCATTGGATTAATTTTATATATATTTAATACTTTGATAAGCCACGAGTGCGGGACACTATCAAAAGCCTTTTGGTAATCTATATAGCAAGTATGTAAATTACGTTTTTTATTTTGAATCTGTTTTAGAATTACAGAATCAATAACTAATTGTTCTTTACATCCCATATGTTTTCTGCGACAAACTTTTTGTTGTTCAGATAAAATATTTTTTTCATCTAAATGATTATATATTAAATCTGTCAAGCAAGAGGTTAAAATTTTATATATTGTCGGTAAACATGTAATGGGTCTATACTGAGAGGGATTATTAATATTTTCGCTTTTAGGCAACATATAAGTAATGCCCTTAGTTAGAAAATTTGGAAAATTTTGAGTTTGTCTAACAAATTTTGAAAGATGTTTTGCCAAAAGAGGATGTAACGTAGTCAGACGTTTGTACCAAAAATTATGTATCCAATCGCAACCCGTGGCTTTCCAATTATGAGTATTTTTAATAATTTTGGCTAACAATTCAACCGATATATCAGAAAAACTCATTTGTTCAATGTCTGAACAATTGAGTTCTTCATTTTCTATCCAGGGACCTGACTCATTGTGTTTTATATCTTTACTCCAAATTTTAGTCCAAAAATCGTGCATATCTGTTTTAGATGGCAACGGAATATTATTATTAGAAATAATATTTTTTTTATCGTCATGTTTGGAATAAAATATTTTCTCATTTTTCTGGAATAATCTGTTATTATTTTTTTTATTATACGTATAATTATATCTTTTTAATCTACTAGCTTTTACACCTAATTTTTGTTTTAATAAATCCAATAAATCATTGATTATATTTTCATTATTATTACTATCAATGCTATAACCAAATTTTCTCCCAATTTCGTCTACATGTCTCAAAATATTCCTATTTCTATTTCCATTTTTATATTCTATTATTCTAGCTATGCTACTTCTTAAAAATACTACATCATTTTCTAATCTAATCTGCCATTCTGGTTTACTATAACTATATGATCTATCATCAGAGGACTTTAATTCAATTCCTAACTTATTACATATATATAAATATATATATATATATATATATGTAATAAATATTTTTTTATTCTGATTAACATTACTATTATATGAGACTATACTTAAATAGAACAGAGTTCGATGGCAGAGCTGTTTAATAATAAAAATACGAGTGTGCTTAAGACCACACGACTGAAGTAAAACTTCTTTAGCTCCATTTATACATCGGCATCAACATCATCTTCACTAACTTATATCTCTCTCTGAACTTCCGTTCGCCTCGCCCGATCACCACTTTTCGTAACGCATTCGCCAGCTTAGCCCCCAAGGGTAAAAGGTGCGTAAAGAAGTTTTACTGAAATAATCTGCATGCACTGGTTATGAGAGGAAGAGAGAGCAGTGCGCGCGCACTGCTCTCTCTTGCTCCTACAGCGTGATACAGCCCGTTCGCCTCACGACTACACTTTTTGTAACGCTCTCGCCAGCTTACCCCTTAAGTCAAGCGTGCGAAAAGAAGTTTTACTTCAATAATCTTCATGTACTGGTTATGAGAGGAAGAGAGAAACAAAATGTGCGCGCGCACTGCTCTCTCTCTCTTGCTCCTACAGTGTGATACAGCCCGTTCGCCTCACGACTACACTTTTCGTAACGCTCTCGCCAGCTTACCCCCCAAGTCAAGCGTGCGTAAAGAAGTTTTACTTCAATAATAATATTTGGCTGATTTATATAGCGCCGTTTTTTGAAAAATCATCTTAAGGGGGCTGTTTAGAGTTCATTCAAAAGCAAGTGAAGTGAAAATAAAAATGTGTAATGGTACTGGCAGACCTCCTCATTAGTAGCATGCTCTATTGCTACTAATGAGTAGATACTACCTATTAGCGTGTGTCACGCCCAAATAAGCATGTTCACAAATCAACCGGCTGTTGATTTGTGAGCATGCTTATTGATCCGCGAGTGGAAGGGGAAACGAGCATGCTCATTTATGAGCATGTGTATCAGTAGGTTGATTTGTAAACATTTTTGCAGCAAACGTTGCGTTATATTAAATTGAGACAAAATAAAAATAAAAACTTTTTTAACACATTGACGAATATTTTAGACTCCAGTCAAGTTATGACTGCCTCCGTGGTCGAAGGGTAAGCCTCTTGGCTAGCGATCCGGAGGTCGGGGGGTTCAAATCCCAGAGTGCGCAAGTAAATTTTATTTAACTGATTTGTGTTGTTTCAAAAAATAATCATTTAAAAATAATATAAGGTGTATTTGCGGCACGTTCCAAAATGAAAGATACTCTCAGTATCGCCCTGGTGTAAGACCATCATTGACGAATTGAAACGTTGCTTGAAATGGATGTGGCCGTGTTTGGTGACTAGATCTGAATAGCCAGGTACTTCCCCACCTTCCTCTCCAATATCTATTTCCTCTTCACGATCTCCTTCCTTTTCTACTATCTTCAGCCTCGCAATATTTTATTTGTGAAAATTGTAATTATAACATTATAAATATATTTTATTTAACATCTTATATTAAATTACTACTCTTCCATTTAAAGCATTTGTTTGTGTATATACATGGGAAGCCACAGTCTTTCTGACTTCAGGCGGTTGAGAGCGGTTGGGACTCTTGTGCGGTATTCACATTTAAAAAAAATCGACGTTGAATTTAATATTGAATGACTCTCGTTTCAAACATATATGTGTGGAAAGTTTATTAAGAAGGAGACCAGAAGGAGACGAGAGTTGCAAAGTGAAACATACTCCCAAAATCGCACTTGTGAGTGACAGCCACTCAGAATCAAAACATTGTCTGAAAAGGCTTTGGTTGTGCTTAGTAACTTAAAACGAATGGGCAGGCACTCAATAGCCTTCCTCTCCCATTTCTAATTTTCATCAATATTTATGGCTTTGGGAAGATGATATCTAGGTACTTAATAATATCTTGTCCCAACAATCCGCATTCGCTTATAGTCCGTCCTTTCACCCAACAATTACGCTAAAATATGATAATGACTATGAAAAAGAATCGGTATATAAAATATTTGATCTCGCAAATGTTTACTTATTGCTAAATGATTTATCACCCTGCCAAGTGGTGAACTCATTTGCATTGCATAGTGTCTCACTGGTCTATTCTCTTCGGTCCAATATCCCTGACGCTCCACCATTCAATACAAAGGTGCCACACCTCCAGTGATATCAATTCTACAGTATCAAACAGCACGCAATCATTAAAATCTGGACTGCATAGGGCGCACAGGGGTGGTAATAACAGAACAGTGCACCCCGGCAGCCATGACACGCGACCTGGCAAGGGATAGACGTCCAAACAGTGCTGATTGCTGAACTAAAATAATGCACCACGTGTTATATGCACTGAGGTCACGTGGCGATAGACTTGTAGAAGAACAATTGAATGGAATAGGGAAAGAAGGGTGGAATAGAAAAATTAAATTCGATGGTAGAAAATCGACCATTAGTTGAAAACAAATAATGCGTCCTTATCTGATATGGACTACTGGGGTGGGAAATAATTAATCAAAAAAGTATACTACTGGATGTTAGACCAAAATGAGATCAGCATCAGTTGCAAAATTTTCTATATTTTCGATATGGTAACTAACTGACGGCCGGCGTGGTCGAGGGGTAAGACTTTTGAACCCCAATCCGTTGAAATGAAGGTTGCGGGATCGAACCCGTTAATAATAAGTCGTTGCATATTTAATATGAACAATGTGACGATTTTGACGAAAATGTGTTAAATATACAGTTATTTTTTTTCCCTCCATCTTCTACAATATGAGCCATGTAAAAATAACAAATATTTAAGGAGATAGGAGACGAAACATGTGAGGACAATCAAAATAGTACATAATAAAAAATAAAATAAAATGTCATATCCTCTGCATACCACTACACGATTCAATTGCCTTGGTAGGTACATGATATTAACATCATAGCTGTCAAATTTCAATAAATTAAAATGAAATATTTTGATGTAATATTGTACTTCAAATTATGACGAAATGATGTATGTATAAGTAGAATATGAAGCATGTGAGAAAAACTGTGCATATAATATGAAGCATGTGAGAAAATCGCGTTAAAATTCAATTTTCTGTCATAAAATAATTAATATGTGCCGTAAATATATTATTATAATAACAAAATATATTTTTCCCACTTTGTCCATAAATAGAAAAATGAAATAACACAAATTAACGAAATGTTAATTTGTGTTATTTCACAATAAATTAATTAAAAATAATATAGAGTATATATGCGGCACCTTCCAGAGTGGAAGATTATCGCCCTGGTGTAAGACTACCGTGTAGAATTGAAACGTTGCTAAAAATGGCTTTAGCCGTGTTTGGTGGCCAGATCTGAATAGCCAGGGACTTCCCCTCTCTCCTCTCCACACTACCTTCAGCCTGAATATCCAGGTATTTCCTCACCTTCCTCTTTCCCATCTCCTTCCCCTCCCCACTACCTTCAGCCTCACAACATACCCCAATCAGGGATGCCATAGTCTTACTGGCTCCAGACGGGAACAGTTAGGACTCTTGTGCGGTATTCATATAACAAATATATGTATATACTCTAAAAATGTAACAAAAAAAAAAACAAAAATACAGCTTTCAACAAATGGTATATATCGAGTAGAAAATTGCAAAAAAAAACATTTTCATGTCGAATCATACAAAACAATGTTCTTTCGTTGGTGTATGTGGAGTGTATAATATTCAATATATAGAGATCGAATGTTGAATAATAAAGTTGATATAATTATGATTGTTTTTATAACTCCCGTTGCGTTGCATCGGGCGCTACCTCCACGGGGCGTAATCCACGCACGTGTCGGAGGTCTCACGTGGCGTGGTACCTCATTAGGAGTAATAATAGAGACCCAGTCAACAAAGATACCGAATTAAGCCAGTAATTGTCCGGGACAAATTTAGCATAAGTCGATGGTGTTGAATGGAAATTATTCATAAACGAATGAATATTTCACGGGGTGTAATAAAAAGTAATTATTCGAAGGCAGTTAGTTGTACGTACCAATGCGTAAAATAATAATTACAACAATGTAATAATATTTCTGCCCATCTCAATGTAATGGTATATTGTTCAAATTTTTTAAAGTGTTCATGAAAGAGGAATAAGACATTCAAAACGACCGTTGTCCAATGTACACATTCAATTCAGTAGATCGGACAACATATCGCTTACTGGGGGTTGGTTTGTACTATGTCCATTTATGGTTTTTTTTTATCTACTTTCAAAGTCTTGGGGTGATTTTTCAAGAAAACTAATGATTATCTAATTACCATAAATCTAATGAAGCTGTGGTTGATTTGACTATATGGTTTTTATCCACCGATGGTCGTCGGACGTGGAACCAGAGTGACCCAACTGACTAGGGCTGCACCCGACTACATCAGACCACCAGACTACACAGTGAAGCAGCTTCATCGACACTCATCCAAAGGAAGACCAAATAACTCCTGGATGACTCAATGCTCCAAAATTCTACATAGAAACGGCCTGGATGAAAGTGATACATAGAACCAAAGAAGCTACAACCTGAGAACGACGAGAGCCGACCCCAAAAGCCTACCTAGGCAAAGAGTTGGGACAGTGCCAGGAAGAAGAAGACCATAAATCTAATGATTATCCAATTATTATTGTTATTCCGATTTTGACAGTTTTTTATAGGAGCATGGATACGTAAAGGTAGATTCAGACTGGGTCGACGTACGTACGCATCGCTACGCCAAACAATGCTTAGCAACCATACATTTTCTATGAAAATGGCCACAGACATCGCACGTCGCGATGCGTGTGGCCAATGCGATTCTAAAACATAAATTTTCATTGAAAATCTATGGTTGCTAAGTAGCCCAGATATTGTTAGGCGTAGCGATGCATACGTACGTCGACCCAGTCTGAATCTACCATAAGCTGACGTAAGTACTCACTTAAGTAAATAAAATAATGTCTTAAAATAAAAATTTATCAACACTTAGTCGGTCAGTGACTGAGTGGTCATCACGTTTGGGTCCCGCCCGGGCGTCGCGTGTTCGATTGCTCAGCTGACTAAGTCCTTCATCACAACACAAGAAACATCTTCCGCTTACTGTGGTGGTAGTAGGAGATTTTCAAATATTGTCAGGTTTTTCGTAACCTGGGAATGTTTGATATTCTTTAAAAAAAAAAACCTTTACTTTACTTCTTATAACTATGATTAGTGAGCAAAATTATAAATTATTTTAATGAGATGGTAAGATAGTATGTATTATTGTTATATTTGATTTATGTACTTACTTAGAAAGCAAAATATTCGTGTTTCTTTAAAATTAAAAATTAAATTTAAAAAAATATTTATAGGTAGGTACCCATATAAAATAGTGCAACGAGTAAGATAAACATAAAATAAGATTGCTGTGTTTGAAAACGTAAAAATATAATGTACTCCTATCCAAATGTCATTTTATTTTATTTGTTCATTGATTCTTGTTCATTCGCACCATAGACATATGAATATGTATAGACCTGCCCTAAGTGATAAAAGCTTATTATTTCCCCCTCCTTAATTCTGGGTTCCATGGAACCATCATTCTTGAGCGGACTAGCGTCGAGCTCTTATCGGTACATTTTACGAAATAACACGGCAAAAATGGTAACTTGTGCTATTAAAACATGTAAAAATAGAAGTGAAAAAGAGTATAAACCCAATTGTCGTATTACCTTCCATATGCAGGCATTATTTGTCATTATTTTAAGCTTATTCACATCATATAATATGATCAGTTTTAGACATGAAGCGAAAGCAACCGAAATTCCCGGTCCCGTCGTGTGCACGTTGCAGTTTACTGTGATAAGTAAATTATGAAACATTTGTAAAAGTGTCTTAACTAAACACGGTAACAAAATATTCGACTCTCAAAACAAGCGAACCTTTCTTCATTTTATATGGATTACACAAGTTTGTTCAAACCGGGCGAACAATTCGCGCTCCCATGTAAAAAGGTCTATTCATTCAAAAGCAGATTTTACTTTTAAGAGCTAAATGGTGATATTATAATGCGTGATATTGAAGGATTAACGAAATATAATACTGTCATATTGAAGGATTAACGAATCACATATCGTTACCGTCAACTCATCCCTCTCCGCCCCGCTACAGATGGTTATTACCCCTCTCCCTGATTCTCAAGTCTATGAATAATATGTCTGTGATTGGCACCATACAAGACTGTACAGAATGTAGACTATAAGTACAAAAGAAGGAAGGCCAAATACACAAAAATAACATTCAACATAATCTGTCCCGTTACCAGCATTTTCATCAGATTGTATTTCTATTAAAAAAATCAACTAAAACGTCGACAAGTATTGCAAATCATTACAATTTCTTTCATCTCTCCAACTCAAAAAAAATGAAAACATAATATCTACAGTAGCTTTTTGAATCAATCATCATCAGCTGGGTGGTTTTTACAGTGCACTGTGTGCATTGATCATTCTATTAAACCGGATGATTGGGCACATTTCGGTTTGTAAACTAGATTAATGACGTTGAAAATTTGACGTTTTTGAAAACAATTAAGTGGCAAATTTCATTGAAACTGTATTTTGTAGTTTTGTGCTTTTTTCACATTCAATTGACGAGAGAAACACTTCAATAGAGAGTGAAACCGAATACGCCATTTTGGAGCGATCAATCATTTGAAAGGCTTTATTGTTTGTATATTACATTGAGAAAAAATTGTATCCGTTGTTATAGTTTTTTTTATTGTATAATTCTGAATTTATTTAATCCAATTCACCAGTTATGTGCTAAAAATCGTTTCTAAAGAAATATTTC
This sequence comes from Limnephilus auricula, assembly GCA_951813805.1. Taxonomy (NCBI): domain Eukaryota; kingdom Metazoa; phylum Arthropoda; class Insecta; order Trichoptera; family Limnephilidae; genus Limnephilus; species Limnephilus auricula. The sequence continues at coordinate 40,798,347 of OX638389.1, read as the reverse complement.
AAAGTGTGTGTTTGAATTCTGAAAGCGAGATACTGATGGTAAGAATGAAAAATTTCACATCTGTCATCGTTAGAATGTGGGTTAAGTACTAACTGTTAAATATTTTATAAACTCACAGTCTTATTTGAAAACCTCTGCACTGCAGTGATTACTGGATTCAACGATGGGTAACATACCTGAAACAAACAAAAAAAGGTTAAAAATGTCTAGCAAACAAAATAATACTTATATACCTATACAGCAAATATATTTAAGAGGGTATTACCAGAAAATACCGGAAATTAGTCCTTTTTAAATCAAATTCCAGACGCAATGACACTTTTTTTACAAAAAAAAAAGTCAATTTTGAAAGATTGTTATTTTATCTGGTACACGCACTTTTAAAATTTTGAAAAACTAAGTTTATTTTTAATATACTAAGGTTATAGCGTTGGTCGTTGGCAGATTTGTTTAATTTTCAAACGATAGATTATTTTCAAATCATATAATCATACAACAAAATAAATCAATACATAATCTAGTCAACACAGTTTAAAAAAAATATATTTTAGTTAAATTCAAATCATTAAAAAATAAATCCGAGAACGTGTTTTGTGACAAAAATACCTCAGTTTTTCTATTTATTTAAGGTCTATTATTATTTTATTGTATTTTGATGTGTTGGTAGGTACATATCATAACTCGCTCCTGTATTAGAAGCAAGGAGTGTGTGTCACACACTCCTTGCTTCATGCACATTCATACATCGTTTCATAAATACCCTTATGTTATTCTGACCCTTGACAAAGCCCTACTCAAGAATTTGGTTAACTATTTTTTTTATTTATTTTGTACTTTAGCTCCATACAGGAGGCCCTGAGGAAAAAATCATTCAGGGCCTATGTCATCTTTGGGGTTTACTATGATGGATATAAGAAGGGTGAGTAGGAATCTTGGAGCTAATGTGTCCAGGAGTGCATTCCTTGAGTGTCCCTTACTTCTTCTGCCTTACATTCAAAGATAATATATACACGGTGTCCGTAAACGAGCGACACACTGGTAAATCTAACGAATTGAACATTTCATATATTTTTTTAACCTTTTCGACAATTGAAGGGTTAAAAAAAGCTTTTAGAGTCGAGTCTACGCTTTGACAGATTTAAAAAGACTTTAAGCATCTGAAATTAACTTAGCAACTGATTTAAAACAACACGACAACCTAAATTGACCCAACTCGGTCTTAATTTACTCCGAAAACAGAGTTCAAACCAAAAAAAAGTTATATGCCAATGTCTGCGATTATATGACATGTATTTCACTAGTTTCCCGTTTGTATTACGAGTTTCCGGACTCTGTGTTAAGTTTTAATTCTATGTGAATCAAACCTGAGAATGACATCAGTAGAAATCACATAAGCGTACTGGTATAATTTGCGTGGTAGAAATTAAATCAATTCCCGAATAAATATTTACGTGGTAGGAAAGTTATAAAAATGATAATTCTGAAATCAAACAATTGAGCAGATACTTATCCACTGATGCGAGAGAGCGATTAAAATATTTTTCCTCGGATTACTAAAGGAAATTTTTCCGCCCACATTAAAAAAATCATACCTCCGAATTTGAATATAGAGACATAAAAAATTATTATAGCTCTATGTAGCCAATGAATATATTATCTATTAACACATATTTGTAGGAGTTATAAAAAAAATAAAATTAAATCTTTAACCTTAAAACATTTTAAAGAATCTATGGAATATTTATTTTGTTATATTTTGAATATACAATATATTATATAGTCGTTTTAATAATAAATAAATAAAAATTGCTACATTTTAGCAACAAAGCAATTCGAGGTTTTGGAAATAGTGCCATAATGTGGCAAAAAGTGCTCGAGTGGATAAAAATCAATCATAATACCAAAATATACAAATAATATTTGAAGTGTTTTCGTTGTTTGTTTTTGGGGTGTTATGCCGTGTTGTGCTACCTCCTTCTTTAGCCGACGTTTCGGACAGCGTTGCAGTGTCCATCATCAGGGCAGATCCGTCGATGTGAATTTGTATTTTTTTTTTTTTTTGATTTACTAGATTCTTATTTTGCATGAAGTGCGAATCATTTAAATTTACTGAATTTAAAGTTAATGTTCTTTATACAAATAGAACAATTTTTACCTCATGTGGGTATTATTAAAAAGTTACCTTGCTATTATAGACTTAAAGGTCCTGTGTTTTATCGATAGGGAAAAATTGTTATCTAAAAACCCTATTAAAATTGCATGTCCGCCCAAGCGGGAACAATCATCATCAGCATAGCCAGCCACGGCAGCATATATACATACGTGTCTGTTTGTGTTGTGTTGGGAGAGGGAAGGAGATGGGTCGTGTCCTCTTATTTAGGAATTCCCTCGCATTTGCCTTTGGAAATAAGGAAATCCACGAAAAAACCTTATTCAAGGGAGGCGGCCGATTGTCAACATGAAACAGATTCGGCCTTCAGTGACATCAGATGTCCTGCATTTTGTGTTGTGTGGGGTGTATGTCTGTTTTTATGTTAATATATACTTTATGGGAGTTTAAAATAAACATACATATAAATACCAATATGAAATATTATATAAATATATAAATAGATATATAAACATACGTTATGGGGAAGGAATCTGGAGATTTAGGAAATACCTACTGTTCGCTTAATCGTCTGGTTCTGAATCCGGCACATGCCAGATGTGATCGAGGTCCATCAGTATGTGTTTAGGTAGTCTGTGGATATATCTGAAAGTAAAGTCAGCAGGGGAATTATATTGACCGATTTCTTGAATGAGTTTATTTTTACTATGTCTGAGAGATTTGTAAAATCGGTCTGTGAGTCTGTGAGTGTATTCAAATAAGGTCGGAATGTCTTCTCTGTCATGAAGTTTTTTCAAGTTGGTTCTCCACCTCGTATTGTAAGTGATTTTAATGCAGAGATTTTGTAAAGTCTGTAGTCTCGTATGGTCAGAATGTGAGATGCTACCCCACACGGGGATCGCATATGTCAGTACCGGTCGGATAAGCGAGTAGTAGACGAGGAGTTTGGTTCTGGGAAGTAGCGGGCTTCTTCGGTTGAATATTGGTTTCATCGCGCCGACTGCCTTTCTGGCTTTGTTGTGTGCCTTGAATATGTGAGATTTCCAGTTGAGGCGTGAGTCCATGGTCAGGCTCAGATAGACAACTTCATCCTTCCATTCTAAGACGTGTCCTCCCATTTCGATGTTGACGTCTGGTTTTGTCTTCTTGCGTTTCCTCGTGTACATAATGACCTCGGTTTTGGCCTCGTTCAGTTTGAGGCGCCAGTTTTTGTAGTATTCTACGAGAGCGTCGAGCGCCCTCTGTAGGTATATGGCCGCCATATCCGGGTGAAGCGAGGAAACGTAGAGTTTGACGTCATCTGCGTATATGGATGTCTTGCATCTCTCGTCCTGGGGGATGTCGTGCGTGAAGATGTTGAAGAGATGGGGTCCCAGCAAACTTCCTTGTGGCACGCCTTTTGGAATCTCACGTATTGTCGACAGCGCATCCTTGATGAAGACTCGGAAAGATCTGTTCTTCAGGTATTCTTGGATCACTCTGATGATGTAGATGGGCGTCTTCGTCTTGTGAAGCTTGTGCAGGAGCCCTCTGATCCAAACAGTGTCGAATGCCTTTTCCAAGTCGAGGAGCGCAGCGGCAGTGTAGCGATGTTCGTTGAATTTTCTTGCGATGAATTCCGCTACTCTGGTAAGTTGGTGGGTGGTGGAATGCCTCTTCCGGAATCCGAACTGCTCGTCCGGCAAAGTGTGGTTTTCATCGTGGTGTGGAAGCAGCCTGTTGAGTATAATCTGTTCAAATACCTTGCTCAGAGTGGAGAGTAGACTGATGGGCCGATAGTTCGTCGGCTGCTTCTTGTCCTTGTTGGGCTTGGAGAAGGGCAGCACGGTGGCCATTTTCCAGATCTGCGGGAAATGTCCGGTCATGAGGCAGGCATTGAACAGTTTTGTAATGTAAATGATGGCTTTTTGAGGAAGATGTTTGAGTAAAATGTTGTGTATTTGATCGCTTCCCGGCGCCTTATTGGTCTTCAATCGCTTGATGATGACGGCAACTTCACTCGGCGTGCTGAAATGAATGTCGGCGACGTTCGTCTGCTCCGCTTGGTCCAGATCTCGAAGAGAGTCTTCTACTAGTCGATCCGTTTCCGGATCACTCAGGCCATCCGTGGCTGTATAGGCTCTCTCAAATCCGTCGGCGAGCGCGTTTGCCTTCTCTTCAAGTGACAGCGCGAGTCCAGAGCCGTCCAACTTCTCAAGCGGGGGAATCGTGTGGTCTTGATGTCTCAGGGCTTTCGCCATTTTCCATAGGCTGTTGTCCTTTGGCGTGAGTGACGTAACTTTCTTCGTCCAAAGTTCGCGCCTGAGATTGGTGATTTCTTGCTTGATTTCCCGCTGCAGGCAGTTGTAGGCAGTCTTGAAGTATTCGTCCCGCGTGCTGTGATAAATGCGGCGCAGGCGATTCTTTTCTTTGATGAGCGATAAGACGTACTCGGGAAGTTTGATCGTGTATGTGTGTACTTCTTTGAGAGGTATGTATGTGTCTTGTGCGTGTTGAATGATTTCCGTGAGAGTGCTAGCGGCTTTGTCAATTTCTTCTGATGAGCGCAGAGTTCCCGACGTTAGGTATATTCGTTCGTTAATTTCTTTCTTGAATCCTTCCCAGTCGGCGTCCTTGTAGTTTCGCTGTTTTCTGGGGCTCCTAGAAGTCGTTCCTCCGATGCTGAAGCTCACGGGCAGGTGATCCGACGAGAGTTCATCTAGCGTGCGTAGTGGCGAGATCGTCTTGACGTTTTTCTCGAGTACGATGTCCAGCGTGCTGGGGTACTTTGCGCGTGCTGAGTGGAACGTCGGTTTGTCCGGGGCCATTATCGTGTAGTTATGAGTCTGCATATGTGTGAAGAGCGTTTTCCCGTTCGCATTGCCTCTGTAGTTATTCCAATAGTTGTGCTTGGCGTTTAGGTCTCCTCCTAGAACAACAATTGGGCGCAAATTAAGTAATTTATCTAAATCTTCTCTCACCAGATTGTAGTTCAAATTGCAGTAGGCGGCGATGAAGGTATGCGCTCTATCCTCTATGATGACTTCGATAATTGTGGCTTCAGTATACTTCAACTTCGGAGTGGGGATCCTTGTAGACGTGATTGATTGACGAACGAATATAGCGGTACCACCGCCTTGTCCTTCCGCTCGGTCGTCTCGGTGAATTTCAAAGCCGGGCACTCTCAGCGGTATGTTGTGTTTTAAATGCGTTTCTGAAATTAAAATAATGTCAGTGTTTGTATTATTTGCTAGGGCGAGCAGTTCATCGGTCTTGAAACGGATGCTGTGGGCATTCCACAGGAGGACGTTGACCATCTCGGGATTAGACATCGAGAGTGGAGGTGATCAGCTCCATCAAGATGACGAGCTTCTCGGTCTTGTTTGTGCAGCGGGCCAGCTGCGATCGCACGCGCAGTAGACCCTGAAGCAGGGCCATTATGTCCACATCATCTTCGGCGGAGGCGGACTGTTGTTGTGGGCGGGAGTGCTGACGGGGCTCGTCTTCGTGCTGCTGCTGCTGCTGGTGCGTGGCTGAGGAGCCACCGGCTACGTCAGCCCAGGAGCGTCCATCTGTCCTCGGCGCCGTCTGCGCCTGAGGATGTGGCCTGCTTCCTTGGGCCTGGCGGTGTGGTGGTCTCTGGCGCTGCTGCAGCGAAGAGACGTACGCTACCCTCTTCGGGCAGCCTCGGAAGTTGGCCGGATGAGGGCCGCCGCAGTTGCAGCACGCGGCTGGCTCGTCCCTCGTCTTCTTCGGGCACAGCGCTGAGGTATGCTCCAGCAGGCATTTCACACATCTTGCCGTGTGGGAGCAGTTCCGGGAACCGTGGCCAAAGTTCTGGCATCGGTAGCACTGTGTCCCGTGCTGAAGGTGGTTGCTGCGGTGCTTCTGGATACGGATTCTGCAGTGGCATAGGTATTTTACTGCCGCCCTCAGCTGGCCCATGTGTACTTCCTTATCGAAGTGTGCCAAGTACATGGGGTACTCGGCCGAGGTGGTTGACATCCTTGTGACCTTTATGGGTGCAAAGCCTTGGTCCGCCAGGCTCGCAGCAATCTCCTCCGTTTCGACGTTTGGCAGGCCCTTGATGACCGCTTTCTTCTGCTTCTCGGACTCCGCCGTGTAGGTGTGAAAGCCGCGTGCCTCCGCTCGCAGCCCGTTCGTGAGGGCACGGTGGTCCGCCATATTCCTCACGAAAATGTTAGCCGTCCCGCCCCTGTTGTACCGGAAGGTGAAGTTTGGATGGCCCAGGTGTACTTGTACGGCAGAGGTGACCTGCGCGTGTGTCAGGTCCCCCAGGGTCATTACGACCGGGGGGACGCGATCCTTTCTCGCTTGCTGGCCGCTGGTACCTGCGGGAGAGGAAAAAGTATTAATATTTGAGCGCTTTGTTCTCGGTGCGCCTCCGCCTTCACTTACCTCCGGGAGGTCATCAAACCTGTTGCCGGTTGGCACCGGCCGGGAGTCCTGTGGGGATAGGGGCCGCTTAACGGGGTTGGACGGCTTCATCCATCCTTCCTCCTGGCGGGTCGTCGTCGTTTCCATGTCCTGGGGGGGCTGCACGGGTCTCGAGGGTGGTCGGTAGGCCGAGGCTGGGCCTACCGGGGGGCGGCTGGGCCCGGCTACTGGCTCGGGCATCCGGATGGAGGCTGGGATGGCGGCGGGAGTCGCGGCGGGAGTCGGGGCAGGAGTCGTGGCAGGAGTCCGGGGCTGATAGGCGGGGATGGTGAACAGGATGGACCCTGTTTGCGTCTGCCTTCTGTATTGGCGGGCGCCCGGAGGGATGATGATGGGAGAATCCTCCGGATTGGCAGGTATTAGCCGCGCGGGGTACATCCGCACGGCAGGGGTCCTACTCTTCGGCTTGAAGATGGGGATTTGGATTCGTGGTGGGGCCAGGGCGTCTTCTTCGTTGCCTTGAAAAAGGCAGTTGGGGGGCGCGAGCGCCTATGCAGGGAGCCGGTCGGTGTCCGGCCGGCTGACGAAAGAGCGGTGGTCTGGCTGTGTAAACACAAGCCAGACAGAGCGTGTATGCGGGCACAAAACTCTCACGTCTCGATAAGCGACTGTCGCAGGCGGCAGTCACGAAGCGAATCCTCCTCGATGTGAATTTGTAGTGTTAAGTGTGTGCTTATTTAGTTGGAAGCGATACCGTGCCGTTAGCTTAATTTCAGAAGAAAGTGAACTACTTTGAAAGGGAAATTTGGTGAAAGCGCAGTATTTACGTTAGCCTGGGGCCCGTCCACGGAGAAATGTAACGAAATTTCCAAACGAAAGTAGTGTCATCTTGTGGTGAATTCTAGAAATAGAAAAAACCAATCTGAAGCGAATGTAGCCAATATCAAGGTATAAACAAATGGTTTTATACTTTTGTATTGAATTATTATATGTTATTAAAGTATACTTAGACATGGTTTTTTGCGATTAGCTTTGGTGTAGCCATCAATTACCGGATACCAAGAGCTGTTGAGCTTAGCTCCGTCGTCTCTATTAATATTAATTGGATTTTTGTAGATTTCAATTGCCTCCGTAATCAGGCGTGATCTATAAGTTTTAGGTCTTCCCAGGACCTCAGGAACAAATCCAAAATAATGGCCGGTTTCAATTAAGTGCTCGGCGATTGCCGATTTATCAGGATGGCCAAGTTTACAAGCACGAAAGTGTTCTGCTATCCTCTTGGAACACTGCAACGCTGTCCGAAACGTCGGCTAAAGAAGGAGGTAGCACAACACGGCATAACACCCCAAAAACAAACAACGAAAATGCTTTTGGCCGTGAAAATCTAAAAACGTAACCAATATTTGAAGTGCATTAAAATCGATTGTTCAAACAAACGTTAGATACATTTTTGACATAAAATTGAACCATGTACATGGATTACCCACGAACCCCAAGAATAACATAACAAGATCAAGGTGAATAAATTTTATTCGCGAAAAGAAAATAATAATACAAAAAGACTGGTAATTTCAACGAGGGTTAACTTTGCAAATTCCGTTTGAGATATTCAGTGGTTAGGCGTGTTCGCAGGACATTATACTTAGAGGGGGTTGGGCCTATTTTGGCGAATAAGGTTACAAGGGGTTGCGAAATTCTTCCCCTAAGACGTCGGGGTAGGCCGCACCCAGGGGTAGGTTCCTGATATCTTTTTAATTTAAAAATGGAAAAATAATTCAGGTAATTGAGGGTTAGCTGGCAGGGAGCGTTTATTCAATCTTGGAATAAAGAACAACATTATGATTATAAAAAATCGCATTAATTTATAGCCAAGCTGATTGTAATACACAATATAAATTATAAATAATTGGAAACAGCAAAAAAAACCTCCGTGTAATTTAAATTGCAAACTGAATTAGCATCCTGTGTGTTGTTTGAAATAAATTTCACATTAGAGTGGGATAAACACAATTTATTTTATTATTATTAGTATTAGTATTTATTTGAAATTTTGCGTGATGTTTTTAATGAAAACAATGCAATCATATTTATTCAAATGAAGCAGATACTTTATGATGTGACATTACAATTTAAAATAAAACTATAACTTAAACAACACTTTTATTTTTTTAAACTTAATGTCAACCGGGTTTCGGTGCAACCTTGGTAGCTTCTTCAGGGCAGTATAATACTTTACTCTGGTAGAAATAAAAATGTGTTAAACTAAGTTATTGTTTTATTTTAAAAAGTAAAACAGATTCTGATATAATTCTGAAAAATTGTAACTACAAAAAGAAAATATATCATAGAAAACGAAACACAGTACGATTTTTTGTTCTATAAGAAATACGAGCTTTCCCGGTTACAAATAAGTTTAGATCATCGGGAAACTACTAATAAAGAAAATGAATACTCCTCGTGGAAACTAGATTCATTTTCACATTCAGGTATAAAATAGCCTCGACTTTTATATTGTTTCTTAGTAGAAGTACATTAAGCAATATCGCTACTTTGTACAGCATATAAAATTTTGACAACAATTTTGAATGAAAGATTAGAACGTCACTCAGAGAACTTGCTGGGAGAGTATCAGACAGGCTTCAGGAAGGGGAGATCCACCACTGATCAACTCTTCTCAACTACTCGACAAATCCTGACAAAATGCTGGGAATTCGATATACATATATGTATTACCTATTTGTTGACTTCAAATAGGCATATGACAGTATAGATACGGAGAACATATATGAAATAATCTAAAATTTTGGAATTCCGCCCAAAATAGTCAAGCTTGTAAAGCAACAATGGTCGGCTCACAGTGTCGAGTAAGGATAGGAGGTGAAACAATGGAGGATTTAAACGTCTCCCAGGGGCTAAAACAAGGTGATGGCTTAGCACACTATTTTCAATATTCGTGAGGAAGACAACGATCACTACGGACTCAAACATTTGCTACAGAAGCAATCAAATAGTTGGCTAGGTAGACGATCTTAACATTATCGGAAGATCCCTACAGGCTGTAAGCTGTAAGAAAGGTGTTTGACCCTTTGGAGACTGCGGAAAGAGAGGCGGGTTTGCAAATCAATGAGGATAAGACTAAAATCATGATGCAAACCAGAACCCCAGACCGCAGAATAAAAGAAAAAGTGAAATTTAAAGACACTTATAACTTCGAAGTAGTCGAAGAGTTCACCTATACCTGGGCTCCATCATAACGCAGGGCAACGAAGACCTAGTAGAAGTAAGAAAGCACATCAGAGCCGCTAACACACTTACTTGGCGTTGCTGCCAGTATTCAAACCCTGAAACGTCCATATATAGGAAAACCAAAATAACCTTATGTAAAACAATTATTAGAACGATCTTGGCCTATGGATGTGAGGCGGGAACACTGACAGCAAATTCTGCCGAACGGCTGGACACCTTTAAAAGAAAGGTACCTCGAAGAGGCATGGAGAATCCGCCACAACAATGAACTCTATGATATCTACCAAGCCCCCAGACTCTCTACACATTTAAGGCTCCAAAGACTAAGAGGGGCCGGACATGTGCGCCGAATGCCAAACACGCGAGTACCGAAGAAGGTTCTATCGGAACACTCGGGAGATAAACGAAAGGCGGGCAGAACTAGGCTGAGATGAGAGGATGATGTCAGGAAGGATGCCAGAGGAATACTCCATGTTGCATATTGGAAGACGACACCGAGGAAAGAGAGTGGTGGAGGCTCATGTTGAAGGAGGCCAAGGCTCGAAATGGACTGTAGCACCATTGAAGAATAAATAGTAATTGTATGATCTACTATGATGTATGATAAAGATTAATAGACTCTGATATAAATAAAAAAAATACAACGATAACTCCAATGCACATAATCAAGCCCTGTTAGTTATTAAAACTGTTCTACATCTGTAGAAATTATTTCGCACGTGAAAGTGTTTAACGACTTACTTTTTTGACGTGAAAATAAAGCGTATAAATAAATAATAAAATATTTTATAAATAATATAATTTGCAATACGAAACATCAACGTGGCCATTTCTCGAATCTAGTACAAATAAAATAATAAATGGTGGCCTTGCGTCGCTACGATGTTCTACATCTTGTATTGTGTGTGAAATTCGAATACAAGAGGTCTAATTCAACAATGGGTCCCCCAATTTCTAGGTAGCAATTTAAATTAAAAACCGGATCAATTCCGCATTCTCCCGAGACCTTACCCGACTTACACAGAAAGGTGCTCTGTGCTCACGGACAAATAAATAAATCACAACAAATTATAAGATTTACGACAAGAATAAATAATAATGAAAGGGAAAACTTAAAAAAAAAAAAACTGTAATAATTTTCGGTAATCAGTATTATTTATTTAGTATCAGTAATTATTTATAATTATTAGATGTAAGCTTTAGTAATAATAATAACGAAATTGTTAAATTCGAAATTTATACATTTTTTCATTAGTTAAAAGTTGCAGGTGGGTAGGTAGTATGTACCCACCCACCTACTTTTGTATAGGAAAATAATACCTAAACATATCCGTTTTATAGGGAGGCCGTGAGGAAAATAATTTACCTCAGGTCCTACATCATCTTTGGGGATGCTGTGTGGAGGTGCGTTTTAATGGGTGAACCTGGGTCTTAAAGAGATCTGAGTTGTAGGAGCAAGGAAACACAGAAGTCGGTAAACCGTTCCATAGCCGTGCTATCGAACTAAAGAACGAGTCGTAAAAATAACCCGTTCTCATGTGACAGTAAATCGTGTAAAAATGTCGGTCGCGAGTTTGGTGTCAAATAGTTTTAATAAATACGTTTTCATCATTACAAAGTGGTTAAATATAGTGATAATTAGATAAAATTATATAATTTATTAGTAAAATTTATTCTGTTTATTATAATTGTAAGTTTTTAGTTACGATGTTTTTTCATGTAAAATATAATGATTTATCGATGCTATGTTTGGTGTCAAATAGTTTTAATAAATACGTTTTCATCATTACAAAGTGGTTAAATATAGTGATAATTAGATAAAATTATATAATTTATTAGTAAAATTTATTCTGTTTATTATAATTGTAAGTTTTTAGTTACGATGTTTTTTCATGTAAAATATAATGATTTATCGATGCCATCTATGCCTTATTGTTAAAGACTCAAAGAAAAAATTAATTTCTTATCATTTATCCAAGAATAATTTGTTTGTTTTTTCATGCAGCAATTTCACTAAATAGACTCATACGGTAGGTATATTAATCATTCATAAAAACGCAAAAACAAACCAACAAACATAGGTAACAGTAACTCAAAGAGAAACTCAACTGCAGATCAAAGGTAACACTGAAAAGGGTTAGAAATTGACACAGAGCAGCTCTTCGCATTAAATTTACTGTATACCGAATATCGTAGGTAGAGTTTATTTCCTTAATATAATATATTATCCCTACATTATCAAAATATAATAAGGATGAAGATTGTAGAGCAAAGCGGGACGCAAAAAGAACAATACGCACAGGCGAATAAAGGGATAAGGGTTTAGAATAGAAACAGGAACAAACAGCCATGGCTCATTCCTGGCAGAGAAGCCGAAAGAACTTTGAAAGTAACTACCAGGGAGCAAGAAGAACCAAGGGAAAGTAGGAAGACCAAACGTAAACAGGAAGGGAATAACACAAACAACAAGTCTGCCGTAATAACACCATCAGATGGCAAGGGATTTAATGAAATAATAAAACTTTAATATTGTTTAAATATTATGAAAGGAGTTTTAATGAAAACATAACAGCGTAAAATTGCGTTAAATTGTTTCAATTATATTCACAAGTATTGGTAAATTAATAAATTTCTTTGAATATTGAAAGTCAATAGATTCAAAGTTAAACGAAAACCAGTGTAAAGAAAAAAAAAGCGTAAAATTGCGTTAAATTGTTTCAATTATATTCACAAGTATTGGTAAATTAATAAATTTCTTTGAATATTGAAAGTCAATAGATTCAAAGTTAAACGAAAACCAGTGTAAAGAAAAAAAAAGCGTAAAATTGCGTTAAATTGTTTCAATTATATTCACAAGTATTGGTAAATTAATTAATTTGTAGGTATCTGAAATTTCTTTGAATATTGAAAGTCGATAGATTCAAAGTTAAACGAAAACCAGTGTAAAGAACAGCCTCGCAAGATAAAATAATAATAATCGGGCCGGTAAAAACTTCACCTCAAGGTCACCTAAAATTGTTGAAATTTGAAGTTTTATTTGACACGTAATCATAATATTTTTTCTGATAAATACGTTTTGCTGTAACTTGCCACTACGACAACTGAAATTTGAAAATACAGAAAACTGCGGAATATTGATTTGCATCTAAACATTTCAAAATATTTGGCACAATAAAATAAAACATAATAAATAACATCAATAAAACAGCAGGTTAAGAATAATGTGTACCAGTCTGAAGATAGCTGTAAGAAGCTGAAACCGGTTACGGTCAAATAAATTAAAGTGAAAATAAGTTTACTATGTTTTATTATATTATTATTCCACCACGAATTATCAGTTTCAAAAATAGAAACATAAAAAAAAATAATAATAAAAAAATATTTAAATCTTTCGTATAAATAAAAGGCAATGTTCATGTATGTGTGCTCTAAAGAATCAAAAACTACTCGACCGATTTCGCTGAAAATTTCAAAATTTGTTCTTATTGGTGTTAGGAGTGTTAGAGTGAGTGGTAGAAGAAGTTGGGGATGCCACGAAATTTCGAAAAACTCTGCGTAAAGCCAGGGCAACGCCCGTGCCGTGCCCGGGACTTCACTTAATATGAAATAAATAATATATTTTTATTTATTTTAAAACATTACATATAATAATAATAGATATACTTTGGCCCAATAAAACGAAACACAAGACATTTTTTCATCAGCAACAAAAAAGACTATGAAACAGAAAAAAGTACGCTAGCTACTAAGCGCATGGACCTGATTTTTGATATAATAATAATTGACACCATTTGATATAATAATAACTTTTAGTTGTCATCAAAAACAGCATTCAGGAAACGCGAGAATCAAGGTGCATAACGCAAAAAAATGAATTTTGTTAAAACTCTAAAAACGACTTCACAATGTTTATTTATCCTATGTTGATATTCGCCTTCCGTGCAAATCCGGAAGTGGCAAACTAGACGAAATCACGGAAACACCCGCTTCCTCTTGGGATGCCTCATTTCCGGGCAGTAGACGAGAGGCTGTGGGCGTGCGGCGGATGATGGTGTAGCCGAGGGCAATCCCGTATTCCGGACGCCGCAACACCAAGGGAGTAAATTGCTGGGAAAACGGAGAAAAGTTGCCCTCAAACCAGTAAACATGATAAGTTAACAAGCCAGGTTGCTACATTCACGATAAATCTGACTTTAAAGATAACATATCGCGATGATATGTTAAAAGAATGTTATTTTCATGGCGCTATCTTTAAAGCAGAAAATCTATTTGTAGCAGAAACACTAGTAGAAAGGGAACTTTCAAATAAATATAAAGTATGACGTTTAAATAAGAGGTGGCGTTTGTCCCGGTAAGACGAGAGGTTCTGGGTTCGAGTCCCAGTTGCGACCGTTATCTTTCATTTTTCTGTGTCTTGTTCGTTTTCATATTTTACTTTAGATTATATTAGTGTTATCTTCTTCTTCAATGAAATCGACGGTCCCGAAGAACAATGTCGGATGTGCGATTTTGTAGTTTTCAATCAAGATAGATTTATCTTTCATTTTTCTGTGTCTTGTTCATTTTTTCATATTTTACTTTAGATTATATTAGTGTTATCTTCTTCTTCAATGAAATCGACGGTCCCGAAGAACAATGTCGGATGTGCGATTTTGTAGTTTTCAATCAAGAAAGAAGTGTTGTTTTAATATTTGGAATTTCATTTAATTCAATTAAAAATTCCGAAAATACAGATTTTTAAATCTACAAAGTAAGCCAATAAACAAGCCGACAGAACGAATAATTTTTTTTTAGCAAATCCGACATTGTTCTTCGTGACCACCGAAATATAAAGAGATTTAAAAATATAAGATAAGCCGCCATATTGTTTGCCATACATTTGTCAAATGCCAAAAAAGAGTACCTATTGCAATCACAATACACCAACGTACATACATGTGAATACTGTGATTATGAAAAATTTATTCGACATCTTTGTCAACATCCCTTTGTTAAAAATAATAAAGCGTAACAATTTAAACAAACAAGACAATGTTTTCATAAGAAGAGATACAAAACATCCTTAAAAACGCATTATCCATTTTTCCAATACAAAACTTATTGCGCATTATTATTTTGAATAAAGGAAAGCATGAACAAAAGGCGATCAATGGAGATGTTCGGAATTCTGCAACAATATTGACGGGTGAATGATGCGCACACAGACCCGTCAAATCTCACGAGGTTTTATTTCATCCTCATTAAAATACGAGTTCCGAGAGTAAATAACAAGTCGGAATAACGCCCCAGCGTTTTGGAAAAATAATCGATAAATCCCAGAGGCACAATGGTTTATATTTATAGACACACAGGAATTGCACCGAAGGACCAAAGGATGAAAGGAAAGGAGCCATTGTCGGAAGCTGTTCGGAAATGGGGAGCAATAAATAAAGCGATGGCCGCATAGAACAATCGAAGAATTACTCTTCTGTAGAATGTCCTAAAGATAATGCAGTGAGAATCAATAGAATTTATTTATGGTGTGAAAGAAACTCAAAACAGAATGAACACGTAAACGTGTTGGACCGGAAAGGTTATTTTTGCACGAAATACAAATCGCACGTTAATTACTTCAGCTGTGTAAACCGTTGAAACTTTAAACAAACGTTTTATGGAACTTTAATATGTTTTTTTAAGTGTTCTGCTAGCCTGCTTGTTTAATGACAGCCAAAGACATGAAGATATCAAACTGTTAGGGAATAGGAATAACATGTTATATAGACTAACCACAAAAGCTATAATAATAATAAACGACAATTTCTGTATGGTCTGATCCCGTATTTAATATCTACAATTGTTTTAGCGTTAGGCCAGATCCACTTAAGTTTCTTCGCTTCACAAATATTTTGAAAGGTTAATATTTAACCGCATTCAAGGAAATTTTCGTCGGCGCTTTTTAAAATTCGTCTTTGATAAATGACAAAATGACGATGGGCTTTGTTTGCTTTGTGTTCATTTGTAAAAAAAATGTAAAGCAGTGAATGTGAAACGGAAGCAAAACGGTTTAGTTGCTAAGAAAATAATTAAAAACTGTCGATAGACGCGGGTACTGCTGTACAAATACTAACTATTGAAAGACACATTATAATGCATACATAATCATGTAGATACTAGAAGAAAAGTGAAAATCTTTCAACACATAAAAGCGAAATAAATCTGAATCCATGACAATGAAAACGGCATATAAAACAGTATAATGCCTAATCCATTGAAATAGATGTCAAGCACAGTTTTATTCTGCTGTTTAGCAAGAGTAAATATTTGCCATCTTGGTGAAGGCATATTTAAAATGGTAATTACGTGAATTAATCGGAATTGTTAGTACTAAAAGTGACGAGAAAAAGTAAAAAACTAATACCAGCAGTGCTGATACTGCAGTAGATCGGTATAAGCAAACAAGGCGAAGAATGATAGGGGTAAAAAAATCAACAATATCAAGAACGGAACAAGAGGAACCAGAAATCCAGATTGCCAGACTGCGAATTGAGATAACAATGGTCTGGTTCCAGTGACGCAACAATGGTCGCATTGTGATCCGGAGTGACCGTAACAAAACAGTCTGCAAATCTCCACACAAGACGGACATTGTTGGGCTAACGGCTGCGAATATCAGTCAAAAGATGGACCAGTTGTAGATCCTTGCGGCACTCCAGATGGACGAAAAACGATTGTCCGGAAGGTGGGAACAGATTGCGACATGCTACACATAATGAAGTCGCAGATGGACGGAAAAAATATAATTTGTAAGTATAAACGGTACGAAAAAAAGCCAAGAGATAATTTTTTTAAATTTTGATTTAGCAAAAGAATAAGAAATCTTTTAAAATTGCAATAATGAGATATTTTCTATGATGAAAACTTTGATGCTGCATTCTACACTGAAAGCAAGAAACTCGCTTCAACGTGGTAACTACCTATCATTTTAATTATTTCCGCTTTATTTACAATTCAGTTTTTATCCTTTCAGAATGGCTTCATTTCATTATGAAATGTCCACAAACTGTGTCATGCAATTATAAAAGAAAATCTCTTCAAAATGAATGCAATACGCGGTCCATTAAAAAGGGATCTAAATGCGGATGTTTTAATGCTTTTATATAACATTAAATTTAACCTCAAAAAGATCGTTAAATGTGTGTTCACTTCCTCATATTTTATATTTAAATAATTACGTACAAGCAATAAAACTACGTATGTTATCCATCGTTATCCGAAGTGCCTGCAGTTTAAAAACGCAGTACGAAACTGTTTGTTGGCTGTAAATATTATTATTCCTTAAAATAAATCAAGAAACGGAAAGAAAAAATACAACCCGTCAAGGAAAATTGCCTTCGTCTATTTAGAATAACAATCGCCATTGTCGACGTCGACCCCAGGCAGGAATGGAGGAATAGCGCTAAATTGAATTCTTAAATTAAAATCCGGTTTCCGAATCGCGGGTTGGTTCCCGCTAACGAGGGGTGCACAGTGCACGGGCCGGGAGAGAGGGGGAAGAGGAAGGGACAATCGCGAAGAAGGGATAAGCAGTGACGCGGAATACGACAAAGGTTACGTCAACCCGCAGGTAAGAAAGACCCAACACCGTCCTGTCCTAATCCGTGCACCAGGTGAGGAATCGACACGACAAGTCCGACCAAATAAAATCAATCTGCTCAGATCATAACGGTGAATCAAATAAATCAATACTTATCATGGAACCGATCGATCAAAATGAAGCGTTTTTTTTTTATCTGAACCTCTTCTTTGAAATATGATTGACAAGCGAATGAAATTAAGATTCTTATGCGGTGTATAATCACAATCCATTGTCGTAATAAAAAAGAAACCTTTCTAAAATATAAAGTAGGTTAATAAAACTCGTCTTTTTCGTGTGAATACCGCACAAATTGCTCTAAATTATCTGGAGCCATTGAGACTATGGCATCCCCAAATGGGGATGATGTAAGGCTGAAGGTAGTCTGGAGGGGAAGGAGGTGTGGAAGAGGAATGTGGGGAAGTACATAGCTATTCACAAAACAGGGGTAATGCCATTTCAAGGAATGTTTTAATTCTGAATGGTGGTTTTACACCAGGGCGATACCGCGATGCAGCAAATATATTATTAATTACATGAAATATGTACATTGTGAAATAGCACAACTTCGACAAATATAATTAAAAATATAATTTAAAAAAAATAAACTTCTCAAATTACACCGAATCTATTAATTACCATAACTTCGACTCCCTTCATACACGTCGTTTAATTTTTGACCAAATCTTATTATTTAAAATTCTTAATAATGGCCTGGACTCGCCAGAACTAACCAACTTAATAAATATTCATATTCCGACAAGATCAACACGGCAATCCCATTTGTTTCATTTGCCTACACATAGAACTAACTTTAGAAAAAATTCACCAATTCCCCGTATATGTGCACAATATAACACAAAATTTCAAAATATTGTTATATTTAACAATACACTTCACAAATATCGATTAGAAGTAACACGTACGATCGAAAATTAATACAAGAGTGTGGAATGTATTCGGAGCATCTCCTATCCTCATCCTATATTCCTCTTCCTCTCCTTCTCACCCAAAACTAATTATATGTAATAAAACTCCATCTCCATTCAACTTTAACATAGGAGACTTTTTTGGCTTGACTTCATTTAACAATGTATATATTTATCTTTATATTTTATGTATAAGCTGTTTGTCTCTTACGAATAAATAAATAAATAAATAATTATTTTGTGCACGCTTAGATTTGAACCCGCGACATTGTGCTTGCTAGTCGAGAGCCTTACCCCTTGCCACTGCCGCCGTAATTGGTTCTAAGGTTTCTTTTACATTAAACATATTAATATGAGGTCAAAATAAATTAAATTAAAATCTTTAGTTTTTTAGTAAGGTTTTTCAAGCCAATGGCGCCTTAAAAAGGCGCCTTACAAAGTAATGTGTAATTTCGGGCTTCTGGCGTTTAATTTAATTTCAAACATGACTGAACATTATAATAAATAACTGCTTTCAAAGGCTAGACCCGAACTCACTTTGCCTTTGAGATTAAACCAAATATTTTACTGAGCCAATTTGCATTCACTTCGTTGGAAGGGGCCAAAGGTGTCGCTCTGACGCCACACCAAAAAATTCATCCCTTTCTAATAATTACTTTTGTATTAGACTTAAAGGGTCTTGGGCGATTTAGTTCGGCATACCACAGGGAGGTTCTATCCACCCCTAGAAGACACTAGAAGACCCCCGTCATTGTCAACCCTCAAATCCTATTTCATAAAGCATCCTTTGCATACGTCTATATGTGAAATTATGAAAACATGTCATTAGTGTTGTTATTTTTTGTCAGTCGACACTCACATTAAAATGTTTCTGTCACTGGGAATAAAGAATCGGCTTTGAAGACGGAAAACCAGATTCCGTAGAGGCGGGATGCTGATTTATCAATTGTCTGGAGAAGATTGCAAGTGAAGAGGTGTCAATGGAGATTAAGAAATGCATTATTCAAATATTGACGAAAGCTATCTTAATTGGTCTCCTTGAAAGGAGAGGCTTTGTTTGCTTCTGTGTGAAAATACGCAATGTCTGCCGGTTGAGATTTTCTTTTAATGGCTAAAGCAAAAATGTGTTTTTAGTTTTGACGGCAAAATAACACTTTATCTAAAACAAGCGAACACCTCAGCACAAGCAATAAAACTACACCTCAGCACAAGTTCTCCTAGTGGTTCGCAAAATATTTCTACTAACCCAATTAGATACAGTTACTGATTATTAATATTTTATTTTATTTTAATGGTAGGTACTTCTTATTATTTAAGTAAACTGTAAACATCTGTAAACTGAATTTACGAGAATAGAAATAAATTCATAGGCAAGCCTAGTTAATTACATAAAAAAATTATACCTAAAATTTAGTATTAACGGTTTTCAAAAAAACAAATTGTATAACCGGGAAGTCTTTGCGTCATGTGAACCACTTACGTTTTTTTCCCGTACATCGTACGGCTTTCATTTTATTGTGAATGTATTTATTTAAAAGTCGGTACTTCAGATTTTTAAATATCTGTAGGCAAAATTTATGTTAAACCTAGGTTTAATAGTACCTACCTATTATCTTCTCTTCCTGTGACGTATTTTGCTTTATGCAAACCATATATTATACTTACTTTAATTACTTACTCTAACGTACTTGACTTACTTTAACCAGTGATTCCTGACATTATTTGGAGTAAAAAATGTAAATGAAATTTTGGTCTCGGGTGAATTTTTCAATGACGTTTTATTAAGCCGAGTATCCGCTCAACCTCTTATCCCGCCCTCATCTATCCAACACCTACTATTTTTTAATGTTTTTGTAGAAAAAAAAACAAAACATCAAAAATGTCACCAAATCCCAAAATATTATTTACATTTTTTACTTCAAATAATGTCAAGAGTCACTGGATAAAGTAAGTCAAATACGTAACTTAACATCCTGTATAACACCTTCATGATATATGGTTAGCTTATGATAAATAACATATCTGTAAATTGAATATAATAGTGAATATCTTTGTGGAAAGACTGGAAAGAAAAAATATCAACATAAAAAAGGTATGTAGTATCCGTACTAGCACAAACCTGTGAAAAATCATGGAAGGTTATAATTGTAGGATTTGTGAAGCTGAAAGTATATTTAAAGTACTTGCCTCATGATCATCGCGCATCAAAAATATTGTATTGTCCATTTATGTATAATATAATTATATTCTTCAAATTTTGCAAATTCACTTTGTGGCACCATTTTATTAATGAAAAATTAAAACACTTTGTTTTTACCACGAAAATCTTTATTTTAACACATCGACATGTTTCGAGAACGATGTGTTAAAATAAAGATTTTCGTGGTAAAAACAAAGTGTTTTAATTTTTCATTAATATAATTATACTTATTCTATGACAAATAAATAATTAGAGAAACTACCAAGATTTTTTTTGTCTTTCGAATGAACATAAAAATACTGAACAAAAAACAGGAAAATAATTAATTACGAGTGCATTATGTAAACACCATCTATAAGATCGGGTGAGATAAAAGCGTTAAAAATATTTCCTGAAAAGTGGTTAGGTATCATTTATTTCCATTAAAATTGTCATTTATCACTTGAAGAACATCGATCTTCATTTCTTGGCGTTGAAAGTATCAATTACACGACATTTCACACCAAACCTCCTTCTCATGCTGCGCCCCTGTTCCCCCTCGAACCCTCTCTGCCTACCCCCAACGGAACTTCATTCGACATCTGCGTGGTCACGATGACTGCTGGAAAAGCTAATGATAGGCTTTTAGTCAATTTTAAACTGAAACCGACAAAGGGTCAAGGCGTTTAGTCAGTTATGTTTTGTTGAAATTTGATACTTTAAAAATGTGAAATGGAATAATTTTGTTGCATTATACGAAAAACTGGAATTTGCAGTAAAGGTAGATATATTGAAGGAAATAATTAAAAACCGAAAAAATACAGATTTAAAAAGGACCTATACATGACCACAAAGAGCAAAGAAATCAAAATAGCGTGAGAATAATCCCCTTTTATATCCCCTGAATCATTTTCAAAAAAAAATTGTAAGGATTGCCGAAAATCTTTCAGCGCATTTAATTATTTTAATTCTACAAACATATATTTGAAACTAGATTAAGTTTACGGTGTTGCCCGGGCTTTACCCCAAGTTGTTCGAAATCAGATGTAGACAGTAATTTACTTTTATTTTGAACGTCAAATGGGTAAAATTTCATCAAGAATTATCAAAATTTTGATTTAAAGGGTGGGAAAGGGGGATGGGCGTGGTTTAACGAAATCGCATCTAGACAGTGACCTTTCTCTAGTTTTGAAGGTCAAGTGTGAAAAAAACTCACCAATCTTTGAATAAAACTGTAGATTTGTATAAGAAACAAGCTCTACATTTCCACAAATCTAACTAACTAACTAACTAACCATCACACCGTTTCCCCGCAGAGAGGACGGACCGCCAAACAACTCGGTCTTGGCACACACTCCTTGCCTCATTCACATTCATACATCTTCTCATACATACCTACTCTTCTATTATTCTGACTCTTGACATGGCCCGACTCAAGTATCTGATTTACTTAATCGTGCCACGTCTTCCTTGGGCGTCCTCGGCTTCTTCTACCGTTCACATTCGAGTCAAAAATTCTCTTTACACTCCTTTCTTCATTCCTTCGCTCAACATGCCCAAACCATCTAAGCGTCCCTTTCTTAATCTTACTTATTACGCTCACATCAGCCTTGCATTCTTTTCGGATATCCATATCATACATGGTTTTACCACACATACACCTCAGGGATCTCATTTCTACAGCATTCAGTCTACTTTCATCCTTTCTCTGCCATTTCCACGCTTCACTGCCATACATCAGGGTAGGTACCAGTACTCCATTGTGGACTGCTAGCTTCGCTTCAGTGGACAACTTTTTGTTGGCTCCAACCTGCTTTCATCCTTCTTTCAATATCCCTATCAGCCTTCCCATCTCTCGTAAACATACTTCCCAAATATACAAACTCATCCACCTGCTCCAAGTATTCATCATTCACAACTATATTGCACACCGTTTTCGGACTTTCTCTTTCAAACACCATGACTTTAGACTTACTTACATTCATCATTAATTCATTCTTCATACATACTTCGTTCATCCTAGACACGAGAGACGGCAGATCTTCTATACTGTTAGCAATCAGCACCGCATCATCAGCATACAATAGGCAACATACTATCAAATTATTCAAAAAGTAAATATACCTAGGTAGATATCTAATATCTACAAGTAACATATTTGCTGTATACGATAATAAAAAATGAAATTAATAGTGTGCAATTCCTCAATTTAATCTCAATTTTAAGATATATCGTTACATATTATGCCGCCTTCTCAGGTGCTGTTTTTAATGTGTATAATCTGTAATAAAAATATAAAAGATTTTTAATGGATTTCATACCACACTGATAGGTACTGACAGCGGTTAGGGTGAACGGAAATCCATCTTGTCGCAAAATTCATTTAATGAAGATACCTTCTATAGGCACACCTCCCGAAGTATTGTGTGAGAGATGTAGAGGGAAGATTAATGATCGTTTAAGAATCGAGTGAACTGCGCGCGTTTAATATATCGTTCAAGGAAAAGTTCTACAGCAAAAGCCGAAAGCAATAATGCCAAAGAGAATTTTATATTAGTATAATAAAACAAATTTAAAACTTTTTCCACTTTTAATTTATTGACCGTAACCGGTTTCAGCTTGTCAAAGCCATCTTCAGATTGGTGAAAAATATTCTTAACCTAGGGATTTTATACAAAACATATTATGGAGGGGGGAAGGAGGGGGGGGGGGGGGGGGGGGAGGGGTGGTCTACAGGGATTTTATTCAATTATGGATTTTATTACATTTGTTGTTAAGTGGTCTTGAGTGTCCAACTATCTAATTATTTAATTATTCCCAGTAGGCTAATTACATATGTATAATTTAAGATGTTTGAAATATTGGAGAAAAATATATATTTATATACCTCACCATATATTGAGATCAGGAAAATAAATGTTCTTATTTTGTTGCGTTATGTCGCACTAGATTCATAATTGCTGCAGCCAGGAAAAGAATTTAAGAAGTATTGTGACATGGTAAGAGAAAATAAATACCCCTTCTGGTACTAAACATAAAGTTATAGCAATTTCAAATAACGCAACTATTAATTATTGTGAATACTGAGCTCACATCAGGGCGAACTGGAGGTTTATTAAATTCTGGATTGAAATACTAAAGATTAAGTATATTTTATTTTTTTAAAGGATGACAAATCACTCCATGGTTACGAACTGACAATATTTTAAATTCTTCTACTATACACCATCATTGTAAGCAAAAATGTTGCTTGTGTCGTAGTGGAACGTGAACTCATGCCTGTCGAAGAATTGATCTCACGACGCATGCCACGCCTGGGTGGGAACCAGACGAGATGCCAAAAAACACATTCAAATGTACAATTTTTCCAAGATTCAAATCCATGAAATATGGATTCCGATTACCGTTATTTGTTGTTATAATTAACAATTTATTTATCACGACAAATTTTCCGTTTTGTGCATTAAAAACGCGAAATATATTTTTATTATATTAACGAGAAAACTAAAGAATAGAACATGAATGACATAGAGCACACACAGCTACTAAATACACTTTCATTATATTAAGAGGTGGCTCTCCCAATTTTTACCGATTTCTTACATATTTTCCTTAAATGTTTGAAGTTTTTAAGCTTATAAAATATTTATGTTATTCTTTAAGATAGTATCTATACATTCCCCACGCCGAAAAGGTAATTATATGAAATTCCCTCGACATAAATGAATCGCAAATTAGGCTCCGAAAATTATTATTTACACTTTTACTTCTGTTATTTTAGAAGTTATATGTATGAAAAAAATCACAATGTTTCTTTAAACGCTACTTAACAAAATCCCCCTGAGATTATTGCTGTTTTTATTGTGTTTTATTAGACATTTTCACAATTTACGCTTGAATTTTAACGTTTTATATATTAGCGCGCTTGCTCCAACATTCGTATTGTAGTATCTCTCTTCTTGTTCTTTTTGAGCAGGTTAGCGCGGCCTTAACGAGCAAACTAAATAACGTAACAAATAATACATATAATACAAATAATAAGCTACTCAAAACGAGCTGTAGTAAGTTTTAATTAGCCAGTCCATTGAATCCAGAGCTTTTAAATGATTTTTCCCAGACCCATAGTCATTTTAGTCACATCTCCTAAGAATAACAATAGGTAATGCATCGTAAAGTCTGTTATTAAAACATCCTTAGTTTAACTGCCGCCACAGAAGCCCATTGTCCCCTCATTTGTAAAATCATTTTGGCTTTATCGGGGACATTAAAACTTTATGATCCAAAACAAGATTTCGCAATCGACATTTTATATCTCTCAACAATACGCGACTTTTCAAAGAGCTGTTTCTATGACTGGAATGGATATTATGTGTCGTTTTATCGCTGTATATGTTAACATTTACGCGAATTCAAAGAATTAAAATCTCTTTTACAAACAATAAAAAGAACACGTTGTAAGATATGAATGATCAGGAAAACAAATGAATGTGACTGTATTTAAAATTTAGAAAATTAGATGATTAATTTAATCTGCCAAAAGTGATAAAAGCTCCTCCTAAATAAGTAAAAAAAAAAGCTTTCAAAGGTAAAGAAGTTTTAGCTTTCGACATTTGAATGTGTTAATGCGATGCGTTCGGAAGGCGAAATATCTGTTACGCTTAAAATTAATATATCTGGTAGAATTTAACTAAATATTGTTGAATAATGTTGAATATTGTTGAAATAAATATTTCTCATATATCACTACCAGTGGCGGTTTTCTCTAAAGTGCGGTTGTGCGGTGAACCCCCATTAAAAAGATGATAAAATAAAACAATCTTGTTGCATAGTAATATAAGCGCATCACAGATAGCTCGACATTAAAATTCCGTCTTTAAAACTCGCGCCACCGAAAAATACGGTACCTATCTATTCCCATTTTGTGCGCGTTGCGATCCGCACACATTTGTCCATACGAAAAAATCACAGCCGATACGAATCGCTGTGGCGGTAGAATAGACAAAACTACCCAGCTTGGTGCGCTGCTCACGAGTCAAGATGTTACGTGACCTCCGAACTAGTCTCGCCGAAACGAAGCCCGAGATTGTCGCAGGTTGACCGGCTGACGGTCGACTTTTGCACGACGGATGCAAGTTAAATGTTATATATTATGGTATTTAACTTTGTAGTCATTTTTGTACATTTTTTATTTTCTTGTTTCTGCATATCTCCAACCGTTTACTAATGGCATTTGTAAATCTACTATTGAAGTGGACCGATTTTGACTTCTGTTTTCGTATTTTTTTAATAGATAAGTCGTTATATCTCTTATTTACGAGTACATTTACTAAAGTTTCGGCAAACAACGTCGCTAGTTATGAAATTTTGTGTTGAGCTTTCCTAGTATTGTTTCGGCTTTCAAATGGAAAGTGGTTGCGTTTATCGGTTGTCGCGAATATTCTGTCCTAATTTTTTCACACAATGACGGAATACAGTGTTATATAAAAAAACGCTAATGCTTATGAAAAAAGTTTGTAAATTAAATATAATTATTTTTTGTATACGTGTATAATGGATTTTTTGTGTAAGTGAAAAAACAAATTTTATTTCGTGGCCACCTTTATTTGTGTTTCTTGTTTTTTTTTTGTGTTTTAAAGTATCAATTATATTATATTCTACATTCTACGCAATTTTTCTTATTGAAAAAAACAATAATAATTAGCAACGTACATTGAGTGTTGTAAAAACCATTAAACAATTTAAATCCTCTAAAACCATTTTGGTTTAATAATTGTATCGAGGAGTATCAAGTTATTTAAAAACAATAGTACCTATTTAGGTACCCCTCCACTAACTTTATTTAATTTGTGTGACAAGAGTAAATTTTGATTAGACAATATATCTTCTCTTGAATTTCTGAACCCCCGTTAAAAAGACCACGAACCGCCACTGATCACTACAAATTAAGATAAGAGGAAGTATACACCTAAGTTACTATAAAGGAACTGAAAAAATTGTGAAAGAATAAAAATGTAATATGGGCAGTTAATTTTTTTATAGAATAATCAAGATATTAGAATGGAAAGTTGGAAAAAAAAACTCTCTTTCTAAACGGTAATAAGAACAACACATTTGTAAGTTATATAATGCTGCGTATACATTTGCGAATTAAGACGCGAGCCGAACCACGAATTACTAAATAATTAATTAGGTTCAGGTAGCATGTGCACACGCAACCTAAGACATCAATTGTGGGGCTTAGAAGCAAAAACGCAACTCTCCGTAAATGACGAAATTGAGTTATAAATGCCAATCTATGCGCAATGTCCGTAGCTACCAGATGGTTTTTGAGAATCTTAAAAAAATCAACCGCAAATCATGGAAAAATCAAAATGAAAATTAGGTTTAGATGAAAAACACCACTCTCCAGAGCGATTGACAAGCAAAATCACCACTCTCCACAAGAGAAAATCACAAGCCTGAATTCAAAATAAATTCAACATGACCAATGAATACATTATAACAACATTTTTTATTATAATATTTCACTTTAAATTATACTTTTTAAGATTTTACTAAAAAGTCACACGAAAAATGCGAAGCATTCTTTGATCGGTTTTTTGTCATTTACCGAAAACAGCACTTTTGGAGAGTGGCGTTTTTGCTTCTAAGGCCCTCAATTAATTGAAGTGAACCAATTAGGATAGATTTTGAATTTACATAAAAAAAAAAAAAATCGAGTAATTCGGGCGATGAAAAAATACCCTAGTGTTCAAAATAAAATAACTAATAATCATTATTTTCACAATGAAAACGTTGTTTAAATACCGTGACTGGGCGAATATAACATTCCGCTGACTAATTGGCGAGCTTTTACAAGCTTTGACCTAAAGGGCGTCATTCCAACACTAAATAAATTAATCATTACGAGATTGTGTCAGTCATATAAATTAGTATGTATTAACCTACCATTATAATGAATAACAATTTTCAAGAATTCCCGATTAACTTGAAAAGAAACTCTTGGGGTTATTTAATCGAATAATTTACAACGTACAAATAAAATGTATTACATTATATTTTTAAAACAAAACAAACACTTACGGCCTTACTAAAAAAAAAACACTCCGCGGCCGTTAAACGGTGTTTTAAATGTGGCAACGCTGGAAATTTCACTTGTAAATTGGAGTTTTCATAATAATCCGCTAGGTGGTGTGATTGATGCGCCTGCGCATTGCTTTACCGCTGAAAAAAATAGCCGCCAATGCAGAAGTTAGTCGGTCGCGATTTTGTATGTGATTAATATGATGTTTTCGTTAATGATTTGAATATTTATGACTAATTCGCACTTATATTCATGTAATCAATATATTTACTATTAATTTGTGTTGTTTTTCGTTAGTTTAAGTCAAATTGTGGCACTAAAATCGCGTGTTCTAAATTAAGCTGTCAGAAAATGGTTCATAGGTTATGTTCAGAAATAATTTGCATTTTAAGATCTTTATTTTATTATAAATTCTTGAAAGTGATGTTTTTTGGTGACTAAAATGTCTAATACATATTTTAGTAAACGTATCAAAGAAATTAATGCCTTAAGATGTGCAAGCAATGTATTCAAACGTGTGTTTTTTTATTGTAAATTTTTGGATATGAAAAGCGAATTTCAAGATTTTTTTACATTTTTTTATTGTTTGAAGGAGTAAAAAGTGAGGTGACAGATTTATTTTAAAATCATTAAATAAAAGGACTGTGTTTTTTGAATTTTGAATTTTTCCAAATATTTCAATGTTTTAATAGAAAGTGTTTGGGGTAAGTGAGTTTATTTTTCCAACTTGATGTTTAAATCTTAAAATACTACAGTTTTTAAATATTTAAGTATATTTTAGATATGAAAATCTTAAAGGTAATTAAATTTTGGTTCTAAAATGGTATTTGTTTTTACAACATCTCAAAAAATAATAAATATATAGGACATTAAAAAAAAAATTCATAATTCGTTGAAAATTACAAATGGAACAAATATATACAACAGATAAACTACCCTCCTCGGCCGTGTAAGCAATGTACATATCTTTCCATGAACAATTTTTTGTCAGTTCTTAATTAGTAAGGATTCTTCATACATGGTTGTTTGACCATTGTACAAATTTTTCAGAAAGTTTATTAGTAAGGCTGGTAAAATGGCGACGTTGTCAGATCAAAACCATATATTTTGTTCAGTAAGAATTTGAAAAACGAAATGTACAGACTTTACACAACGTGCTACAGAAACACCGTTTAACGGCCGCGGAGTGTTTTTTTTTAGTAAGGCCGTTAGTATATAAACACGAATATTTATTATTTTATACATCCACCGGTTTCGCTTTAACCAAACTTCATCAGGATATAATAATAACTTAATGACAAATGAAAACACTTTGTTTTTACCACGATTTCATTTCTACCCACGCATAGCTTTATACTTGATTATTTAGTTTTAGTACATATAATGTCCTGAGGAAGAGAACATCGTTCTCGAAACATGTCGATGTGTTAAAATAAAGATTATCGTGGTAAAAACAAAGTGTTTTAATTTGTCATTAATAAAATGGTGCCACAAAGTGAATTTGCAAAATTTGAAGAAATAATAATAACTTATTATATTTATTATTATTTGAAGACCCCAAGGCAAGAAGTTGTTAACTTACATTGAAGGCATTCTGAGATATTTAGACTTTTGCGTTTTGCCTTATAATTTTTTACTTGAATGTCATATACAATGTACTGATCCTTCATGGTGTAGTAAACAAACCAAATTTACACTACATCTAGTAATATTAAGTAGTTTTGCAGTCTAAAAGTTAAAATAAACACGTTTTCTACAAAAAAATGTAGTTAACATGTTCATGCCATCTAGATATCTACAGGGATAGGTGAGGAAGATACAGAATTGAAAGGCAAGAACATGTTATATTCTTGTTGTCTTATTTAATCAAACAAATTAAACATTTTTTTAAATATTATAAAGTAACCAAATAATAATTATTATTGAAAAGAAAAGGTAGCAGAGCATATGAGTAAAATTTTTTTTTTGAGACTGAAAAAATCCACAAAAAACCTCATCCAGGTATGGTAACAATTTTTGGATATCATTCCATGTGGCCGCATCGATTTCTTTGTTTTCTCTCACTTTTGATGACAGCATTGGAAGATTCTCTTCCAGTTTTGGTGTACTACAAGATTTAAGACTTTTTTATAATTAACGTAAGAATCACCTCTCATCCTAACTAACTAACTAACGAACACCATCACGCCGTTTCCCCGCATTAGTGAATTCGCCGGCCAAGTAAACTAGCCCCGTGTCATTGAAGCTTTATTTACCTGGCAGGTTAACTAACTATCACGCCGTTTCCCCGCAGGGGTAGGCAGAGAGGACGGACCGCCAAACAACTCGGTCTTGGCACACAGTCCTTGCCTAATTCACATTCATACATCTTCTCATACATACTCTTCTATTATTCTGACTCTTGACATGGCCCGACTCAAGTATCTGATTTACTTGATCGTGCCACATCTTTCTTGGGCGTCCTCGGCTTCTTCTACCATTGACATTCGCATCATAAATTCTCTTTACACTCCTTTCTTCATTCATTCGCTCAACATGCCCAAACCATCTAAGCGTCCATTTCTTAATCTTACATATTACGCTCACATCAGCCTTGCATTCTTTTAGGACCTCCACATTCCTCACACGATCATACATGGTTTTACCACACATACGCCTCAGGGATCTCATTTCTACAGCATTCAGTCTACTTCCATCCTTTCTATGCCAGTTCCATGCTTCACTGCCATACATCAGGGTAGGTACCAGTACTCCATTGTGGACTGCTAGCTTCGCTTCTGTGGACAACTTTTGGTTGGCTCCAACGGCGTTCAATCCTCCATTAATGCAGTTACCTGCATTCACCCTTCTTTCAATATCTCTATCAGCCTTCCAATCTCTCGTAAACATACTTCCCAAATATACAAACTCATCCACCTGCTCCAAATATGCTCATCCTAGCGACCCGCGCTATTTCTCTTGCTCGCCCTCTAAGCCCTCTGAAACAAATTAATAAGCATTACAATAAAAAATGCTTGACTTTTAGACAGAAAAACACTAAAACAAAAATGCTTCACCCACTTTCAAACTACTCCTAACCTCAAACTACTTTATAGACAAATAAAGATAATGCTAATGTTATATACAGCTTACCTGATTCTGTAATCAATTGTTGACAGATTTTCACCATTTTTCACCTCTGGAACTCATTTTCAATGATTTTTAAATAAAAAACACGCACTGCAAAACTTTTGAAAACGACCAAGGTAAACGTCAAAGTGAGTGAATAACATGTTAACTACAGAAATCTCAACCAATGTAGATGGGAAGAAGTTGTTATTTACAGAATTACGACAAGAACTTGTTATCTTTGTAGTTAACAAGTTCTTGCCCTAATTTTATCAACTTAATGTCACAGAAACACGTAGTTAACATGTTCATCACATTGATTTAAGCATGTTCTTGCCGTTTTTAAGCTCTGGCATAGTGTTCATTGGAAAGAGCGTATGCGAATTAGTTTAGAGAGTATTCTAACTCATTTTTTACGAAAATATAAGTTAACAACTTCTTGCCTTGGGGTCTTCATTTATCCTAATTATTATTATATCGTGATGATATTTATTATTATTTATTCTGGTTATTATTATATCCCGATGAAGCTTGGTTGAAGCGAAACCGGTCGATATATAAGTAATAAACATTTGTCGTTAAATACTAAGTGTTTGTTTTATTTTTAAAATATAATGCCTAACCACAAAGTAATTGCTTCTTACGATAAAATGTAATAGTTGCTAGTAAAAAGAGGCATGCAACTGGGTAAGGAAGGATGAAAATGATTACAAAGAAAACGTTAAATAAAATATTTCATTATGAGACAAATAATGTAATGAAACTGTGCCGAGAAATAACTCCAAGTCAGTAATTCAAAAAAATATAAAACTTTAGACAAGAGACCAAAATTTGATACCAACTTCGAATGCTATTTACTCGTAAATTGTTGACGAAAAGTTACAAAGATATAAAAATAAACACGAATATCAAAAATGAGATCAAAATCGCATTATTGGTGTAAAATTAAACATACAGCAAGTTTAACGAGCGTGAATTAGACATAAAATTTGAACAATTCCCCCTTGGTGCGAATGGTCAGCACTGTCGCCAACAATATGAAATCGACATTAAACGGACGGTAGTGAGAGAGACCAACCAACCACCAAACGTAATGAAAGATTCTGGACATAAATGTCATCTTGGTTGATTATTCATAATGCAGGGAGAATTTAAGTCAAGAGTCGTTAACTCGAGTCAGACAGTGGAGTGCTTAGACGCTCGGGCGCCGCGCACCCCGCCCCACAGAGGGGTGGTTTTATGCCCGTCGTAAATATAACGTACAACTAATAGAGGGTTGATGGAAGAATGCGGATAGGTGACTCTGCAAGATGGAGATGGAAAGAGGAATGAACGGGGCTGGTCTAGAGACTAGATATGAATTATGAGTAAAGTAATACATCACAACCTGACACATTACTTATGACCTGTAGTATATTATGTGTTTTCGATACTCACAAATTTGATCACATCTTTGATTATCGCACACGTTTACTCCCATCAAAATACAACGCAAGATAGGAAAAAAAACTAGTTGAATGCAATGAAGGACTATCTTTTTGGTAAATAATAAATTGCAACCACTTAAGAGCGATTGACCAGCAGCTGAGAATAAAAGTTTAAAAATGCTTCTAACTATACAGGGAGGTTCCAATGAGAAAGATCAATTATTCCCCCGTATCATTTTTTTAAATTAAAAATTTAATATCGATTTATTTAAAATTAATATATACCTACATTCAAGTAAGCAATAAAAATGCTCAAAACGCACGACGATAAATTATTAAATATCGTGTACTTCTTGTAAGTATTATTTGATCACAAGTATTTATGAGTTTTCAATTATGTCTAAGCAAAATAAGTGTGTAAAATTTTTTTGAAATATTATTGTTTGTAAGACCTTAAATAAATAGAAAAACGGAGGTATTTTTGTAACAAAACACGTTCTCGGATTTATTTTTTTATGATTTTAATTTAACTAAAATTAAAATTCTTAAAACTGCGTTGACTAGATTATGTATTAAATTATTTTGTTGTATGATTAAATGATTTGAAATTTATGTTGTTTAATAGAATCTGTCGTTTAATCTTATCCTCAGTACTACAAACTGAGTATATGTAATTAATACAATAGAGGTTCGTTATACGAGATCATAGTTTATTGAATACAGATGGTTACAAAGTAAACGTCCAGCCTCGCTGGCGGTAAGATTATTAATGGAAGCCCGGAGCAGCGCTCGCTAACACGCTGCCTTGAAATGACCCACTTCGGGTCGCAACTCCGTTAACGTTCGGGACGTTGCTCGGCGGTAAAGCCCGCCCATCTATCATAGAGTAAGAGGCAGTTTTGCAAACACCACAGTTAAAAACTGTGAATCTGGATTGGGTGTAGAATAGATTTTTAACGAAATTGCCAGTAGGCAAAATTCCACCATTAATAAAAATAGATTTAAAAGTTTTTCAGTCGATGCATCAATTTAATTAGATAAAACTTGGTCATAAGGCGTCTATCGATCTTTGGCGCCGTTGACATTTAAATAATAACATTTAATAAGCATGCGAACTACAAGCATCGTCAACATCACATCTGCCCTGATGATGGACACTGTAAGGTTGTCCGAAACGTTGGTTAAACAAGGAGGTAGCGCAACACGGCATAATGCTCCATAAACAGATAACAAAGATACGAGCATCGTGTTCAAACAGTTTAGTGACTTTAAAAAATCTACAAAGCGCAGAAGTAGGCAGATACCATTAATCTTGTTTATGGGCAGTAACTAGAAATTACTTTTTATAAATATTGCACGTAAAGACATGTTAAAGACAATCGTGGAAGGAACAGCCTAAAACAAGAGGAAACCAAGGAGGGTTAAAAAAATCAAATAATCATCAAATTCAACATAAAAAGTAAAATTGAGCACGTGCCCTTATTTTTAATTTAATAGAAGTGTAACAATTTGTTAATGAATTAAAATTATGTAGAAAGCTTTGGATTACGCTAGGGGATAGAAATTATTATATAATAACTGGAAGATTATAAAAATAGATAATGTGTACCCACCGCAACAGTTCACAAAGTCTGGATTAGGACAAGGAGCATGTTATTTATAAACAGGACCTGCGAGGAACCAAGGTTCATAAAATAACAAAACGCCTAGTTAAAGGAACCGGTAGCAGGACGACAGGATGCATTATGTCAATAAATAGAAAAGGTCCTACTAGAAGGGGTGGCATTAAAATCTTGTCACTCTATGGGTGGCATCTTCAAAGACATTACCCGGCTCATGAAAGACAATTCATGGACAGCCGACAACAAAACATGTGCCACTCAAAAATTGTCAAACTATTCATTTAAATATTAACCCCTAAGGTTAATTTGTTCGCCTTTGCAAACAGCTCACCTAGGTCTCGTAGAAATGGTTGTATCTCCCTTACAGTCATGGTGAGAAATATTATCTAAACGATGCTAGAAAGAGAAAAGACCACGTTTTATTTTTTAATCTAGAAGTTAACCTCAGTAAGATTTAAATGTGCACCTCTGTAAAACCATAGTTTCCGATCGCAATTTAAGAAAAAAAATACACGACTCTGTGAATTTACAAAAAAAAATTTATAATACAATGGTCATAAAATATGTGTATTTTTTGTTTTTGTTATCAGTATTTTTAATTAGAAAAAACTTAAGGCAAACCAATTTAAAACTTTTTGAAGTAGATACTTCTTAACACGCTTGACTTGAGGGGTAAACTGGCGAATGCGTTACGGAAATTACAGCATTACGAGAGGCGTAATATCGGACGTTACGAACATTACGGAGGCGAACGATAATAAATTAAAATTAATTTTGAGGTTCATTCCTCACAATCTAATCGTAACAACGGTGCTCAAATCCATAGGAATGACGTTTGGAAAGGGTGCTGGTATTTATTTTAAACTTTCTAAGAATTAATTCTAAGCGTAATTCCCATAATAAAATTAATCAAATTTTCGTTTAGATAATAATTTATTTTTGATTTGTCACGATGATTGGTAACAATCCAAACGAATCTTATACATTGTTATACACTTATATACATTCTTATACACTGATGATTGGAAAAGCCAGAAAGAAAATTAGATTAGATTACTAAAGAATTATTTACTTCAGTCGTGTGGTCTAAAGCACACTCGCATTTTTTTACGTTTGCATGCCAAATTTTAATATCGCATAAACTATATGTTATTTTTTATAATAACATTTGAAAGCGTATTTCGTCAACTTTCATAAACAGTTTTTAGATTTCGGATACATTAAAAAATATTCTATTTATTTTTTATTTTTTTTTGACCTGAAAAAATATTCCATTTATTTTTTTTTATTTTTGACCTGAAAAAATATGCGCGAGACCTAAGGGCTTAAAATTTCATTTTTGCTTGGAAGCTATTTGAAGTTTCAATAGTAATATAATTTATGACAAACTAAGGGTTGAAAATCGTTACTTTTATTACTAGGCTACTTATTTTTACATGTAAGAATTAAAAGTAAGGGCTGGTTTATTACCTGCAAGTAGGTACTTAATGATTAGATCCAGGGCAATTTATCGAGTGCCATAAAGGTTGCACGGTCGTTGAGAACGGGTTTTAGTGACCTCACGGTCAACAGGTTCTATAATATTAGGAATCAAGATAAAAAAAGTTTTAAGCCCCAAATACACTACTCGTGAAGTTGATCGAAGTTAATTCAGAAGTGAACCGTGTAGTGTAGTGAGATATTTCGAACTTCGGAACGCTTCGAGTCCTTTGACTCGGCGCAAAAACTGACAACAATCGAAGTGAAGTTCGTTTCTAACCTATCCTATTCGATTAACTTCGCGAGCGGTGTATTTGGGGCTTTAGGATTTAGCTGTAATTTGAAGTAAACGATAAAATAAATATTGTTGTATAGAAATTTCGTTGCATGTTGGGAAAACCATATCCAATTCTGAGTGAGGTGCAAAGGATGATTTACAATACATTGAAAAGCTGGTTGAATCAAATAAAATTGACATGTTCAAAAAGAAATCTTCAAAATGATAAAAGTATATTTTACCAGGCATTTTAAATAATTGACTAAATAGTGTAGATATATGTAGAATTAATAATATATGTAGAGTTTAATACTATTAAACTCCATGTACCGACAAAGAATACTAGACAAAATGTAACATTCTTTTGCAACACATACACAACCAACTATCAATCACACTCACTTGTCAATAGGATGCATGATTTAGGCAACAAGTTTGGTGGTATTGTAGATATATTCGCTGATTCCATTTATAACCTAAAATACAATTTAGACCAACACTTTGTGGAATCCTACAAATTATTGTAACATGGGTATAATATATTTAATGATTTGACGTGTTATTGTAATGTTTTATATTATATTTTGTTCTATGTTATTGTCAAATGTTATATTGTTTAATATTTCACGGTTTTACGCTATATTCTTCAAAAACTACTTGTATATTCATAAAATTTTTCACTTTTATAACTTTTGGTATAAATTCTATGTATTATGTGTAATCCTCGATAACATATTATTTTATAATCTATAAACCTATGTAAAAGCCCTTATGGGCGTATAACAACAATAAATAAATAAATAAATTAATGGATATAACCGGGACGATAAATCAGGATGGCCAGCAAAATCAGGAAACTTTAAAACATTTTGAAATTGCATGTTTTCAGAACAGTTTTCACCATTTTCCATGAAATTTTATAATTTATTTCAACAATAAATTAACAATATTAAGTCAGTAATAAAATTTTAAAATCGGGATAAAGTCTTCACGGAATAACTGCCATCTGGCCAAAAAACGTCAGTTTTAACTAATATTTAACAATTTGGGAGGCGGGTATGGATGCCGTGCTCCAGGAACCATTTATTGGATAAGGAACATCCCTGCCATAGGTCACCTCAAGTGGTTCGCTATGTTTGGTGTAATAATATTTGGTGCCTTAGCAGGGGTGCCTGGGTTCGTAGGGTGAGGTTTGTCTAGGTCTAATTGGGAGAATTTTAAGTTAGAGTTAAGATAGTCGTTTTGACCTCTCCAGCCGGTCTCTCTCTCGACCCATCGGCTTGTACCTTAGAGGGAGAGATGAATTCACACGTCCGTCACTCTTATACACTTTGACCTGTGGTTCTTACACACCCCTCATACCCTTTTCCTTCCCAGAACTTTATCTAATTCCCTTCGCTAAAAAAGACACTCCATACAGCATCCATAAAGATGACATAGGCCTTGAGTGATTTTTTTCTTCAGGCCCTCCGATGTGGAGCTAATGTAAAAAAAAAACACACAATACAAATGAAACACCACAAAGAAAAATAAAATAGATAGATACCTACTAAAAAAATTAAAACACAATAAACTATTTACTATTTTCTTGATAAATATTTCTTCATGCTCGATCTTGTACAGTTCCACAAAACTTACTCGTTGGAAAAAAACTGTAAAATTTCCTTGCTCGGTTAAAATTCTTGGACTTAGGTTTGGTCGGCGGAAGCATTTGCAAATTATTCGTAATGAATTGACTAATTAAATCATTCCTTTTTAATTACAAATAGTGTACTAGGGTTCTAGAGCATAATATTAATGCCGTCGAGAAATTCCACGCCAAACAATATTGTAGTATGATTGGGTTTCAAATTAGAATCTACATATCGATACCGAATCAACTTGGAACATTGCCAGAACACTCTGCATACGAATTCAATTAGATTTTCAGATCATAAAGCGTTTGATCATTACCGTAGGTCCATTAAACGGAGATTTCTTGGTGATTTATTGATTTGGCGGTAGATCTGGGTTGTTAATATCCAAATCGAAAGTAAGGGGAGAGTGTTTTCTTGGTACAGGAAACCATTCGCAAACGGAACCGACCAATAGTAAACTAACATCGAAGAAGAAGAAAATATTAATAAATCTAAATGAAAATAAGAAGAAGCACAGCTACAGAAAAATAAAAAGGTAACTAACGGTCGCAAATGGGACTCGAATCCAGAATCTATCGTCTTACAGGTACAAGCGCCTCAAACAAATCGTCTTATTGAGAACTCTGATTTTTA
The DNA here is from genome assembly GCA_951813805.1 of Limnephilus auricula. Lineage (NCBI taxonomy): Eukaryota > Metazoa > Arthropoda > Insecta > Trichoptera > Limnephilidae > Limnephilus > Limnephilus auricula. The sequence continues at coordinate 40,760,627 of OX638389.1, read as the reverse complement.
AGTCATTTTTGACAAACTCGTATTTAAAATTAGAATTAACTAACAATATTATCATCGACTATTTTTTATCCCATATTTTTGGCAGCTACCTTTTTAAATGATCACAATTTTTCCGAATTGCGTTCGGAAAATTTGGTTTAATAAAGGCGTACATTTTAATTATTCTGTAACTTTTAGTTTTTAATATAAAGCGTGGTGTTTTCTCTTCCGAATACCGTTTAGATTATATTTCTCACCATGATACCAAGGGAGACACAACGATTTCTTTGAGTCCTATAAGAGTTGTAACCAAAAGAGAACAAATTAGTCCGAGGGGTTAAATGTCTATGGGGTTCTTCCATCAGGGGAGGAAAGATCTTTCCTCCGTCAGTCAGCACAGATAAATAATTGACCGCCACACTCTTCTAGTTCACTCACATCCATCACACAATCTAAACTTTAACTATAAATCAGGAACTGTAAAAAGGACGAGGATAGTGGTAACATGGAGGAAGCCTGATAGTTGTTTTAGGTACCCACTATTTTTCTTGCATTTTATGAAAAATTGATCGCGTGAAACTAAAAATGACTTGAATATCATATACGTAAAACTTGACATGAATATAAATATAAGACTAAACATGACTTTGAATGCCACTGCATGAAAAAGAGTTGTATGCTTATTAAAATTCAGTTAGAATTACGTGGACATCAATATGGCCAATAAAAGAAGCCCCTTCAGAACGCAGATTGGACGTCAAACAAAGCCATTGAGGCCGGTTGTAAAACACGCAAATAAACAACCCGTCCGAGGACCACCTCATAAATAGCTAACATGACGGGGAGATAAAGGCTCCGCGGTGTCATAAAGGATTCATCTGCTTTCAACGGGCTCTATTTAGCGCCCTGCGGCCGTCTGACCGCATTGCAGCGCACAACCAGAGGGAGTGACCCTTGACCGGTCAGTGGCGGAACGAACATTTGGCGTAAATGCATATATCAGTCCTCCTTCCCATTCATTTTCTTCTATAGCAATCATTAGAAAACCTAGCAGATGTTGATAAGTTGTGACATATGATTTACTATGACAGGTGATTTCTGATGTATGCTAAAGCCCACTGAGAGAAATTCACACTTTTAGCCATAGGTACTTTCTTAATTCCGAACGCTATAACAAAAAGCCAGACACACAAATGTGTCCAATAGGCTTTCAACTGTTTGCCTAAAATGTAATTTAAAACGAATAGGAATGAAGATGTTGTGGTTCGGATGAATAAAGAAAAAGAAGTTATTAAAATAATAAAAATCCGAGAACTTCAAATTCTAGGACACATGACGAGACATCCGGAGAAGTACGAGATCTTGAATCTCATAATGCAGGGAAAGATTGCCGGAAGACGGGGCCCTGGAAGAAGGACATCGTGGCTGAAAAACTTCAAACAGTGGTTTGGCCAGTCTGGTAGAGCTGTTCCGGGATGCAGTAAACAAAGTCCGCATAGTCTACATGATAGCCAACGTCCGTTGGACCTATGGCATGAAAAGAAGAAGAAGTCATTTAAAACACTTTAGACAGGCTGCTCGCCAAACTGAGGACTCCAACTTGAAAATATCTCGTATTCACTGATAAAAAGGAAGGCAGCGGAAGTAAAAGAAGGCCACCAATGCATTGGAGTGACCAAGTACCACTGACGTACAGTAAATCGGCGACCTTGTCTCTTCATGCATCGCAAAACCGCGAGGATTGGAGAAAGCCTTGTTCACCATGGAAATTAGAATGAGACATACGAAGAATAATAATAAACAAAATAATTTTTTGAAAAAGCATAGCATTGTGTTTGAAATTTAAAAACCTTCTATATTGTAGTAAATCACATTTAAAAAACCATAATCCTTAACAAAAAAAAAATTAAAACCAAAACACAAACAACTTATTTCAAGATTACTTATGCCCTTCGTTCACGGAGCTATTTACAAGCGACCGTATCGCCATTACCCGCTACCTGTCATACTATTTTGCTGGTGCTGCGCGGAGCGGCGTTTACAAACACTAACAGTATGGAAGGTACAGACGAGCGGCGATCGCGACGCTAGAAACTAGCTCCATGGAAGAACGGCGCTACCCATGAGTTCCCAGCTTTTATTTTGAATGTATTATTTAAAGAAAGCAATAAGAAACATTATCTGCCATGTCTCAAAACTATCACACTTAACTTCGTATTATGCCCTATTTTTTAAATAGTTTTTGCTCTAGAATGTAAGGTATATTATCATTTCAAGGCACTCCCTCAATTAATGCTTTGAAAAGCTGTGTCAAACTTTTCAGATATTGTTAAGTATATAAGATCTTTCATATTTAAAATTAAACCTAGGTTCAATAATTATATTATAATGTAGCCACGGGCTCAGGGTCTTGCAGCATATAGTTACGCCACAGGTTCCCGTACTATCTACTCTTCAAACCAACCGAACCAACAACCCCTGGACACAGGATCAAGTCAATTCACAGGACGTTTATGGCGAGTTAAAATTTTATAGCGCATTTCGCGTTTCACGGACAATTTGATGAAAATAAAAGGACGGGCCAGACGATCTGCTCAATGGGAGGTGAGAGTTATCACTTGAAACGAATTTTTGATAGCGTTGAATGAGGATTTGATTGTTTTTATTATGTGAAAGGCTTCACCGGGTCCGTTGCACACGCTGTACAGACAGTTCACATCGTGCTGATATAGGAAAAATAATAAAAAATATCTAACACTTATGAGGCTATGCTTTAGAGTTAGAATTTTTTAAATAAACCCTCCCCACTGTCGGAGGGTCTATTTAAGGAGAGGAAGGATTTAATTTGTGTCTTGAAGAGAATCATATTTTAAAAACAAGAAATACAAACGAAGGGACGTTATTTTAGAACCAAGCATCCGTCGTTAAACCAGTTAAAACAGCGTATTTTTATTCTGAAAATTGAACCAAGTACACGGAGAAAAATGTTATTCTAAAATACGATCATTTTATTCGTGAAAACGGTTAAAAACGGGACTACGAACAAATTAACAGGGTTTCAATGTTTATTGGCGGGAAAATGTAATAATAATTTGTTGGTATACGTACGAAATTACGTATACCAACAAATTATTCTCACATGTTTTGAAACATTGAAACCCTGTTAATTTGTTCGAAAGAACTTCCCGTTTTTAACCGTTTTCACGAATAAAATGATCGTATTTTAGAATAACATTTTTCTCCGTGTACAAAATAACAACGTGGGCTGTTGTCCGTCATCCCCGTACAGCCCGAACTTGACTCCACGTGTTCATGCACATGAAGAAGTGGCTTAGGGCCGAGCACATCGATGACTACGAATATCTTCGAAATGTTATGATTATTCCTCCGAGGATGTAAATAGGTTAGCTATCAACCCGGACGGCAGAGTTGTATGCAGATCGAAGTTGCTAATAATTGGTGACACTATGACAAGACAGTGCATGAGTTCTTCTTCTTCTTTCGTATGGTGAGGGGTCAGAGATGGAAATCTACGGTGCATCACGTAGTGTCAATGAATCTAAAGTGCACTATCATTATGATAGGGATTATCCCTCCATATTCCTACCCACAACCTTTGGCATAAACACTATAATGTCACAAAATTTAGTGCTGCAAAGTGGTCTGCCTCTATTCTCCCGCTGAAGCTCAATGTGAGTAACTTTGTTTTGTGCCATCCGTGTTCCTCCGAAGCCCAAGTACTTATCTATAACACATATTTAGTGTCTCTAATATATAACGTAAGAAAATAAGGTTTGATTTAATTGCTTTAAAAGCAGATCGTTGAGAAAAGCTTGACATTTAAAAATAGCAACATATATTAATTTTATCAGCAGAACATCGCATTAAATCAGTGTCCAACCCTTTTTCTAGACAAAAGGTCTTTTCCATCAGGTATTGTAATTATTATAATGTTTCTCCGTTAAATAATTACATTTGAAAGACGCCTATTCATCAAGCTCGGCAATAAATAATATAAAGCGAATAAAAAGCCGACATGAATATAAACAGAAATTCGCCGAAATAATAATCTCTGTATTTGTTGCACGCAAACATCTTTTCATATGACACAAAGAGGTGGACCATGAAAGGGACGATCCCCATGCTAAAGACAGAGTCCCGCAGTACGGGGCGACTTTGATCGTGGATATCTGCATAATTCTCGCTACCGGAAATTTTATTTTTAATATTTTTTTCAGACAATATGGATACGATAATGGGAAATAAGTGTCAAATTAGTTTGTTTCTAGTTATGTCGGTTAAATTGTGGAGCTCCGTTTTTTTAATTATTTTATACTTCAGACAGAAAAAAATATTAATATATTTATTTATTTTTATTTTTTTTATTTTTTTCATGTTCTCTATAAAACAGTTATACACCAATATATATCATAGAGAAGATTATAAATTACAAAGTACACAAGGGCAGTTTTACTACTTAGTGACATTTGCTAAAAGATAGTTGCTGAACTGTCTGTCAGTGACATTGGAAATGACGATGGTCAATGCAGAATCGTTAAGCAGTTGAGTCGCTCTGTTTATTGGCGCGTTCTGATATGTAGAAGTCCTCACTTTCGGAGCATAAAAAAGTGCATGGGATTTACCACGAGTATACTTGTTAGGGACGTAAAAATTAACCTCTTTTAATATAGGCGGATTGAGTATGATACCAGAGATTAGCTTAAAAAAGTGTTTACCTAAAAATATTTTTCTGCGGGCTTCTAAGGTGTTGACATCGAGCATCCCTGTTAAGAACAAGGATGGATAAAGGAATGGATAGTACGTATATTCCCTCATATACAGGTAACGCAAAAATCTTTTTTGTACTTTTTCTATTTCTAGGATATGGTTTTGTTCAGAAGGGGCCCAAATAATTGAACTATATTCCAGGATGCTACGAACAAGTGCTTCATATGTTCGACGTATTGCAATTCCATTAGTAAATGATCTCGCATTACGAAGAACAAATCCAAGCATTTTGTTGGCGCGGGAGACAATGTCAAATATGTGGGATTTGAAAGAGAGATTTGCTTCAAAAATCACGCCAAGGTCTCTAATCTCATTTTTCCGTGTTAATATATTTTTATTAATCTGGTAGGGGAATAGAAATGTATTTGTGGATCTTGTAAATGTAACGACATTGCACTTCTGGATGCTGAAGGGTAATTTGTTCAGTTCCGACCATTTGACAAGAGAATCAAGATCATTCTGTAGAATAATGGAATCTATGTAACTTTTAATAGCTCTGAAAAGTTTGATATCATCAGCGAAGAGGAGATATTTTGAGCGGTTAATGGTCTTGCCTATATCATTAATGAATAAAAGAAATAGGAGGGGTCCTAAATTTGATCCCTGGGGGATCCCGGAGTTGGTTTTGTATTCGTGAGAAAATTGGTGTCCGTAACTGACATACTGACGACGATTGAGTAAGTAGCTAGCTACGAAAGCGAGAAAATTCTGAGAGAATCCGATGTCACTCAATTTTTTTAATAAAATATCATGGTCGACTTTGTCAAATGCTTGTATTTTTTAATGACTTGTATTGTTTAAAAATCCGACATATTTCGTAAACAATGCTTAATTTATTAGGGTTGGGAAGGGCCCGCCCATCCATTGTCATGTTTATATATTTTGTCGTAATTAGTTTCAAATAAACTCCGATAAAGTAAGAATTGCTTGGGAAACACATTGGTCTTTAAAACAATAAAACTGGTTAAAACTAATAATTTTATTTATTTTAAATAAAATTGGGGCTACAAAATAAGTTCGCCGTGCTTGAAGAATATATTTAATGAATTCTTCAATGGTTATAACAATTTAGTACCATTTATATTGTAAAAGTAACTAACTACTTAATTAAATATTCAAACAAGTAATTTTTTATAAAAATTATTTTGGATTGGCGTATCATTGTAACAGGCTTATAAAAATTGTATCAAAGTCTCCACACTCTAAATGGTGACTCTGATCACCATGCTTTTTTGTAAATATATGCATACGATAGTTTAAACACGTGCAATAAATATAACGTAAACTTTTACGAAACCAATGATTTTTATAATAAAAAATTATGTAGTTTCAATTTTTTAATTGTTAAAAGTCACCCCATTTTGCCATTGTATTAGTTAGGTTCTTAGGGAGACGAATCAACCAGTGCACTGCAGAAAATAAGTTTGGATAATAAATAATTAATTTTAATTAGTTTTGATCATTTAGTTTCATAAAAAATATTATTATTCATAACAAGAAAAAAAATTAGAACGGTTCGATGGTCACTCACTAGAATTAGAGAAGAGACTATCATTCCTTAAATTTTAAAAATTGTCATCTTGAATACCTACCTACATTATTATAATCACTAGGCTTAAAATAAATAGGTATACCGGAATTCAAATGTTAATAATTTTCTCTTGAATTACCAAAAATATAGGACCAATAAAACTGTGAAGAGATCCAATAGCATTGAAAAGGTTAAAAACGTGTTAAGGGGCTAAGATGGCCAATCTAGGTCTCAAAACCAGTGCTACCACTTGACAGCCAATTGTGAGAGTGACGGATTTTTATTAGGTTGTTTTATTTCGTTTATAAATACAGTTTATTTCATCCACGTGTCTTTGTCTGCTAACTGGCCAGGAGTCGCGAAGATTGGAACAAAACCAGTTAATGCAAACAAAAATGGAAAAAAAATTAAGTTAGGTGAAGATTTGGAAATAGGAAAAGGAAAGAATGACGAAGTACTTACTAACGTGGACTGTAAATCCATAGGCCGCTGGTTCATATCCGGCTCGAAGGACCATATGGCGGTTTTTTTAACACCTATAATGTGTTATTAGAAGTGGAGGTTTTCTCTGCTACTCGCCTTTGCAATTAAACACGCTTTAAATATGTATATAGTCGTACTTTTTATTTTAATTCAATAACAATTTCCATCGACGCTTTGGTATCAACAGGAAACCAAATGCATTACTATTTGTTAAAAAAATTATTTCAGATATTCTACTCTGATAATGTTCACACTATTATTTGTAATGTTGTTGATTAGTTCTTTATGTCGATCGTTCAGTTGATTACTCAGACATTTCCGAAAAATCTAAATTTGAGCTGAATGTGAAGTTTTAATGTAAAAGTGTACTCTCTATCTGGTACAATATTCAGATTACTCATAAACACCATCAATTCAATTATAATGCAGAAGATCTTGTAGTGAATTAAACAAAATGTTGATGACACTAGTAGAATATTTCAAAATGTCATTAATGTACCGGACCATTATGTGTTATTTTATAGCATATTTAATATGTAAAAACAGACACGTGTAAATTATACATGATGTATAGTAAACATTCGAATATTGTTGTCCTCGTTATCTCAAAACTTAGTATTTAGATATGTCCGACTACTCAAATGGGCGATCGATGCATGTTGAAATGATAAAGATAAAAAAGTGACACTTAGGTGTATCTGACAGATAGAGACAATGGAGAAAGGGGTGGGAGGTGGAAGTTGACGTAAGAAGAGGTCCGGGAAGCATCGGGAAAGCGTCGCAAGATGAAGTAAATCAAATAATTAGCCGAATCATTTCAAGGGTCAGCATAACAGACGAGAAAGAATAAATGGAAAATGGAGCGATGGTTGGTAAGTTGCTCTCTATGTATGAAAATAACGAACAAGCTATTCTTTACTAATCTTCGAACTTTTGCTAAAGCTACGTTAATATCAAGTTCTCCGTTGCGTTTCCACATTTTACGAAATTGTTTAATATTTATAAAGAAATAATATTGGTGGTCAACGGGTCATTGGAAACATCTAAACAAGTTTGGACCCCATGCGATTAACGGTCCAGGCACAAGGGAGATCCTTGTTTGTGTCCTGTAGTCCAATTTCATGCTAATATAACGATGAATGATACTCACTGACATAATAAAATTATCCATCCGATTTACAAGTCTCGCGAATTACGGTCATTCATATTGTAATCGGCACCCGCTTTGATTCCCTGTGGAACTAGGCTAGACGAAACTGGACAAGTTGTTGATGATAGTGGTCCAAATTTGCATTCACTCTTAGAGGCTTGTTAGCGAAATACATGGACTATTTACTAAATAGATCAAAGGTCGTCGAGGTGAACTGTTGTAAGAAAGGGGATGTTGATAGAAGACCACAGTACAGTTGAAAATAGTAAGAAGTGGAAAAGAAAAGATGAAACAAACAAAACACGATGACTGGAACGTGGGAACCAAATCATCGACTGAGAGCGTAGTGAAGTCCTGGTGTCGAACTTTATTTGCATTTTATCTGTTTGTAATATTGTTTCCGTTTAATAAACAAGATGGTGGCCGTTTTAATGGTCCAGAAAAGATCATTTTTTTAAATGTGCAATCGTCATGGTTGAAAAAAGAATTGTTATTGAGATAGTTCGGCACAGGATCTCCTAGTGAGGAGGAATATGAAATACTATATCTATACTTGATTTTACTGAAAGTTGCTTTTCTTTGGACAAACTGTATAATTCCTTATTTTAAATAGGAAAAAATATTACTTAGATAATATACAGGGTTTATAATTAAGCAGTTAAATATTTAAGAATCTGTCTTATGATTTCAGAAGTATTTATTACTTTATTAATTATTTATTTATTTATTTATTTATTTATTGACGCCCTTTTGGGCTTTTACACATAGATACAAATTTATTTTATAACAACAATATAACCTAAATAAAAAAGATTACAAAATATATAAATAAAACATAAACACAATATAATAAATAAGAATATATCTAATGCTAAATCCACATGCATAACTTTAGAGAACTCGTAGGTACAATTCATATACCTACGAGCAACAAAAAAAAAGAAGAAAAAACAGTCACATAAAAAGTTGTACAGTTTACAGTTGTATAATATGAACAATTAAAAATAACAAAAGAAAATCGAAATAAAATAAAATGATTTCTCATTCATTATTAACATTTAAAAAGTGGTGAACTAATTTAGCTTTAAATGTGTCGAAGTTTAAATTAAATATGTCAGCGACATCTGTTAGTTCATTGCCCAACCTATGTATTCTTTCCATCACAGAGTTTATAGCGAAGTTATTGTTGTAGAATAAAATATTCCGTCTGGTATATTTTGGAGGTATATGTATAGATTTAGCAATGTATAGATATAGCAAATTTATAGCGACAGGGCAGTCCAACCTTGAATGAACAATTTTATATAATAAAAGGAGATCAGATATTTTTCGCCTTTCAGATAATTTCGATAAGTTAAGTTTACTGCGTAAATTGACATAATTGATTTCAATAATAGGATTACCAATTTTGAAATTTATAAAACGTAAAAATATATTTTGAATTTTTTCAATCTGTAAACAATGAGAGTTGAAATGAGGACACCAAATGCTTGAATTGTATTCAACCTGACTTCTAACCAGAGACGTGTAAAGTAATTTTATAGTTTTTATGTTATTAAAGTCTTTGGCAATTCTGAGAATAAATCCAAGCATTTGTAATCCCTTACTGGTGATGCTAACAATGTGATTCAAGAAGCGTAATTTGGAGTCAAAGATAACTCCAAGGTCATTAAATTCAAAGACTCCTTTTAAAGTGGCATTATTAATTGAGTAGTCGAATAATAAAGGGGTTTTAGATCTATGGAAACTGATTGTTTGGCATTTGTTAATATTAAGATGTAATTTGTTTACAATGCACCATTCACAAAGTTTATTTAAGTTCCTTTGTAGAGTTAAACAATCAGAAGAATTTTCGATCAATTTAAACATCTTTAGATCGTCGGCGAATAGAAGAAAGTGAATATTATCGAAAATTTGTGAAATATCATTAATAAATAATAGGAAAAGAATTGGTCCTAGGTGGGAACCTTGGGGGACCCCACTTAAGGCAAAAAAAGTGTAAGAAGTTGTGGAGGTAATTTTTACAGATAGTTTTCTATATGACAAGTAACTTCTAAGCCATTCGAGAAAGTTGCCGCTTATACCCAAGTATTCTAATTTATCCATTAAAATGCGATGAGAAACAGTATCAAAGGCTTTGCTAAAGTCGGTATAAATTGTATCAACTTGCAGACCCTTGGATAGTGCATTTGAAATAAAATGTTCGTAGAGCAATAAGTTAGTTGACGTAGATCTGTCTGCCATAAAACCATGTTGAAATGTTGTTATAATTGGTTTAATTAGATGCATGATTTTACTTAATATAACCTTTTCAAAAAGTTTAGGCAGTGAAGACATAATACATATGGGTCTATAATTTTCAATTTGACATTTATCTCCTTTTTTAAAAATAGGTGTTATAAAGCTACTTTTCCAAATTTCAGGAAAACAACCTGTAGATAAAGATAAATTGAAAATTATAGTAATAGGAAGAGCTAGAACATGAATACAGTTTTTAAGTAATATTGAGGGAATCATATCTGGCCCCGAATTCGACCTGATATCTAGCTGTTTGATAAAAGTCACAACATCATTAACTTCCAAGTGGATATTATGCAAGTTGAGTGAGCTTTCGGTAAATTGGGGTTTATCAGATAGAATGTTGTCATTGTCTTCAACGTATACACTCTTGAAGAAATCTGCAAATAGATTTACAATATCGTTTTTGTTATTACCCACCTTTTTCCCGTAAAACATTGTACCGGGAAAGTTAGAGAAATTTTTTCGAAAGGAGTTAGCGTAATTCCAAAATTTATTAATATTTGTTAAAATAGAATTTTCAACACTATTGGTGTATTTCTTGAAACATACTTTCGATTTCCTGGTACAATCTTTACGCAGAAAGGAGAATGCGATATAATTATCTAGCGTTCTATTTGTTTTATAACGTTTGTGGGCAATTTTTTTATCGTAAGTTAGATTAATTAATTCAGAATCGAACCATTTAGGGAATTTAGAAGTGTAATATTTTTGTAGGGGTACAAAGCTATCGATTGCTTGATAAATTGCATTGTAAAAATATTCTAAGGCCTCATTTAAACTTGAGCTTTTACAAGTGAGATCATAAGCCCAGTTATAAGTAGATAAAAATTCTATAATCTTTGGGTAATCTGCTTTTTCAAAATTACGCTTGACAATTGTGGGATCTATTACATCAACATAAGTATTGAGGTAAATGATTATTAGAGGGGGGTGGTATTTATCGATTGGAAGAATCGTTTCATCAGAAGCATACACATTAATACTAGAAGAATTTGTAAAGACAAGATCGAGAAGACGAGAATTGATGTTGTACACATGGTTTTTTTGATGCAAATTTAAAAAGTTAGACATTTCTATGATTTCATGAGAGCCATGATTGATGTTGTCCGGGGTCGAGGACGCGATATTTTCAATGTCCCATATAATATTTGGAAGGTTGTAGTCACCCATCAGAATAAATGTAGAATCAGGAAATTTTCTTCGCATAGTTTCAACTTCAAGGTAGTGCTCTTTATATGTTTGCAGGCTGGAAGATGGTGGTATATATGTGCAACCGATTATTAGTTTTTCTTTTTTTAAGGAAACCATTACAAACACTTGTTCAAGATGTTTGTGAAGGCATTTCAGTTTCCTCGAATTCAGTTTGGTTGATACTGACAATAGTACGCCGCCACCTCTTGTTTTATTGCCGGAGTTTTGATGTCTGTCATTTCTGTAAATGAAATGGTCAAAAAACCCCAGTAGTCCAGTCAAGATGTACATCCGTGCTTGCAAAAGGTCCGATCTTTCTGATTTTTTTATATGTTGTTAGGACCTAAACCAATATTAAAAAAACAAATTTGCAATTTCCAAAGTGCTGTGCGAGCGGCGGTGTACCCAAAAAACCATGAAATTTTCGGACTTTTTTCAGTTTTTGCTCAATATCTCAGTGAAGGAAGGGTCTGACCGGTATAGTTGTTCAACACTATTTTAAAGTAGACTAAATTTGCTACAATTTGAGACCAAAGGGAGTTCTATACAGCAATTGGTTTTTAAGATACAGTTCTTCGAAAATCAACAATTTTTTCCAAAAAATGATTTTTTCTCGAAATGGTCACTTATTTTGTGAAATATTTTCTAAAATACGCATCCCACGTCAAATATTACAAGACATTAAGTTGTAGTAAATTTAATTTGCTTTCATTAGATACCGGATTGGTACCTGTAGGCCCAGCGGTTCACTCAAAAATTTAAATATGGCAGATAACGGACGGATTTTTCCCCAAGTGTTTTCGTTGTCCCCTCCCTTGACCTCCTTACCCGCACCCGGCCCTTCCAGGGCAGCTCTCAGAGTGTTGCGAAATGACTATCCGTCCGAGCGTTTGTTTTGTGTGTCGTGAGGACCTCGATACATGTCCGGTTGTGATCATCAAAGAACGAGGAATTCGAACACTAATTGAAGTGAGTCAAAAACGTGGTCTCACAGAAAATAAAAATTTCCTCTAAAATTTCAACCAGGAAGAGATATACAGCTGTGTGTAACGTTGAAGGAAGGGATTCTGCTTCCCAACCGAAGACTTTATCGACAAGATTATCAAGTAAACTGGCTCCTACCTTGAGAGGGATTTGAATTTTGTGTGGTGATGCTATCACTGAGTAATTTCTCGGGCAACAAAGCAAACTGCCCTTGGCAAGAAGGAACGTGGTCCGTACAGTTGAGAAGTTGGGCATGAGGCAAACTATTTTAGATACAGCTAAACGCCGGGGTGACGATTGGAGGAGAGCCTCCTCGCCATTGGCGACCTGTTTGCTGCAGACGGAACCCACAGATTGTGCTACGTAAGCCTATTAAGATTACCACCTGCTCCTGGGAATAAGAGAGGGTATCGTCCAGCCAGTAATTCTGAAGAAGCGATGGAGTATGTGTACGATTACTTATTGGAAAACAGTGATGAATGCCATTTTTATTTATCACACCTTCTGCAGCAAATTAGGGGTGATTGCATCCCTGAGTCAGTACAGCTATTTTTTGAGACTGTTGTTCTCAAAAACATGCGTGGCCTCCTTGAAACATGGAAGAAGAAGTGTGTGATATTTTCTCATGCTCTGATAGTGCTGTACGAACTCGATCTTTTTTTTCCTCCCTTCTGATTGGAATTAATACCTACTTTTACCGAAAATATGTGCGCTGCGCTGGGGTTATCCTGTTCTTATTAGTTGTGCAGCTTGAAACTTCGGCGATCTTGCGAGATGAATCCTCACCACCAATAGGAAAAGAAGATTTTATCCAATTTGTCTCTGACATTACGGAGGTGAACGTTAACACCCTAGATGGTGATAACACATTTCATGAGATGGAAGGCATTATGTGCGTGACCCGCCCGAGAGCAGTAATGCGAGACAAAAACATCCCACGTATGCATAACTATGTTTCTGCTCAAAATGTGACCTCCAGCAGTGAAGTACAAATCAAATGAAGTACAAACGGCGCTTTAGTGGAAGAAGACGCCGACCTGCTCGTTCTTCTCAATGGTTTAGGCGCTAAAGAGACAAAAGTCTACGTACAGAAGAGCACGAAGGGCGAAGCTGGTTGCTGTCACTACTCTAAGACCTGCTACAACCACCAGGGGTGCTAGCATGGTAGTCATTGTAAACTTTCACCAATTCGTTTGCGATCTACAGTTGTCATAGGGAACGATGAGAAGTTACCGACAATCGGTCGGTAACTTCATATCGAACGACCGTGCTAGGGGTGCAGGGACGTTAAATACTATTCACCCAAGCGTTTACCGGGTGCGATACTATCACAGCACCGTTTGGCCAAGGAAAGACCAAAATCACCACACTCCTGAGCAAGAGTTAACCACTTGCTGAGCAAGTGGAGGTCGTCCTTCGTCCATCCTAAAAGCCGTGAGAGAAGCAGACATCAAGTGCTTTGTGGCTTCATATGGGGGTGACACCGCGAGGGATACTTTGGATTTCCTGAGATATAAGACGTTTGTCACTTCAACGAGCATAAACCTCGCCCGTTGCCACAGGCCATATGCCGCAGGCCACCATGCAGCAAGGTGCTACCTCCAAGTGCAGAAGTAGCGGTGTGTCAACTAGAATCCCACTGATTGGGGGTGGAAGCTCTCTTCTCAGGGACTCACCCCCATCCCCACCACCGTTAATCCCGCACCTCCTGCACTTTTGCGAAAAATTTCATGTAAATGCAAGAAAGGGTGCTCTAGGAGCTGTGCAGATGCAGAAAGGCTGGACTCCACTGCTCAGTCCTCTGGCAAATTATGCATTATACACGATAAAGATGACCCGACTGCAGACTGGACACATGGATCACAGCCTTCGAGACACCATTTTCGTGCGAGCCAAAGCCCGTGCCATCTAAGATAAAAAGAATGGCATGATTTGGCCATCAAAACACAATCCTACATGATTTATATTAGTTTTCTTTTTTGAGTAAATGTAATTTGTCCTTATAGTAGGTACCATGATTTTTGTACAAGTATTTTAGTATGTAGGTATATAAAACAATGTTTGATGATCACGTAATTTTCGATAGGTAAATTATCTTATTCTTTTTTTTTCTTTTTTTTTATGATTTCTATCAAACAATTTGTTAACAATAACAAAAATAAATAAATTGTAACTGTTTGATAAGTAAAGCCATAAGAAGACGTGGGATCAGTTTATTTGCATTTCCCCCAAAACCCACTTTGACTTTGGTTATCTGCAATTTTTGAGAGAACCGCTGGGCCTACAGGTAGCAATTTGGTTTCAAATGAAAGCTAATTAAATTTGCTACAACTTCATTTCATATAATATTTGAGGTGGGAATCGTATTTTAGAAAATATTTCTCAAAATAAGTGGCTGTTTCGAGAAAAAATCATTTTTTGGAAAAAATTGTTGATTTTCGAAGAACTGTATCTTAAAAACCAATTGCTGTATAGAACTCCCTTTGGTCTCAAATTGTAGCAAATTTAGTCTACTTTAAAATAGTGTTGAACAACTATACCGGTCAGACCCTTCCTTCACTGAGATATTGAGCAAAAACTGAAAAAAGTCCGAAAATTTCATGGTTTTTTGGGTACACCGCCGCTCGCACAGCACTTTGGAAATTGCAAATCTGTTTTTTTAATATTGGATTAGGTCCTAACAACATATAAAAAATTCAGAAAGATCGGACCTTTTGCAAGCACGACCCCCTTTTCATGTTTAACTTGACTGGACTACAGTTCTTGATCGTTTATATTAGCATTTAACCATGTTTCAGTAAGGGCATAAATTTCGTAATTCATCGTTGGTATTGTAGATTTTAGTTCTTGAAGTTTTGTTCTCAGTCCTCTTACATTTTGATAGTATATTTTGAGTTTTTGGGTCAATTTTTTGGATTTAATTTTACAATTGTTGGGTGATTATTGATATACTTTATTGGAATGTCTTTCTCATCCGATGATTGCCTATTTTTTAGTTCGATTCGTAAGTTATTTAGATAGTTCCTTTGAGCAACTGATTGGTCAGGGTATATGCGGATGTTTTTCTTGAGCGAGTGTTTTTTGCCGAGTAGGATTTTTGGCCATTTAGAATCAGGGAACTCGACTTTTACACCCCTCGGTTTGTTATTATCCCTTTTCCCGATTCTGTAAACTTTCAGGTCAAGAGAATTGGTAGAGTTGT
The DNA here is from genome assembly GCA_951813805.1 of Limnephilus auricula. Lineage (NCBI taxonomy): Eukaryota > Metazoa > Arthropoda > Insecta > Trichoptera > Limnephilidae > Limnephilus > Limnephilus auricula. Next base: position 40,745,018 of record OX638389.1, on the reverse strand, counting down.
CCAGGTCGAAAATGATTTTTCTTATGTTGGTAGTGTCGTCTTTAATAATATCAGTCTGGGTTATTGCTTCGCTTTCGGGAACGTTGCAGATTATAATATTTTTTTCCCCTTAAATTTTGATCATTCATCTCAGCAATGATCTCACAGACGTTATTTGTTTGCAAATTAGTAGTGGTTATAGCAGGAGGAATATTTTTGTACACTGATAATTCCCCTTCCAGAGTGGCCATTCTTGCTGCCATTTGGCCAATTGACCCTAGGATATTATTAGTTTTGGGCATTATTTTGGCAATATGCTCCTTTGTGAATTTGTTATTGGGATCCACCACAATATTTGTTAGTGCATTGATGGCGTCTTGAGCTAGGGATATGTATGTCTGCGCATCCATAATTAGTTTGGATTTAGGTTGATAAAAATTAATAGTAGGTTGAACTCCCCTGATTACTGGCTAGCTGTCTGGAATAAAGTTCACTTCCTAGTAGTAGTGAGTAGGTATCAGTACTCACTACGGTCGCAAGGCGTGCGGAAATACAGGTTACCTGTCTTTGGCGTAACAATAATATTAAATACTGAATTTAGTAAAGTTATTATTATTTGTTATTAAAACAACGGGCTATTGATTATAATTGTTAATGACACAAAGATATGAGCAGATGCACAACTTTCACAATGGAATACAATGGCACAGGAATAGTGCTCTAATAGTGCTTTATTTTAAATATTTGGTGGACAGAAATAATTAGTGACTGGTTTAGTTTACAGTTGTTGTTGTATATTAAATAAGAAAAAAATTAGAAACATCCTTTTTGGGACGCGAAATTTACTGTTCACAGAACTAAAAGTTTTAAATCGAGACCACGATTAAGTCTAATAAATCTTAAACTGATTAAATATCTTAATCGTTCTTGGTAATGATTTAAAAATTGTAATAGAAGATAGTAATCCAATATCAGATTAATTCACCTGAAATACCTTGGAACTCATTATATTTAAATGAAACTCGATCCCACTGATTTAGCAAAAGAAAGTAGAATGCTGCGCAGCTTATTTGATTGGGGTGGTATTTCACTAACCTCTTGATAACCTTTCCGAAGGAAAACATACTCGAATATTAATAAACAAATAAATTCTCGCATTAGGAAGGAAACTCATCTAACTTATCTTATACATTTCCTCTATTCGTGGGTTCGAAAACCGAATAATTCGGAGATTGAAAATTAATCGTAAATCGAAAGTATACGTTAATCTATATATAAAGTATCAAGAGGATGGTGAAATAACCTTTGAATGAATTTAATTACTGCCAAGTTAATGTTGACGTGACAGTGAGTTCTCATACATATACCCACGTTGCCTTACTAATTATAATTAAGTCCTTTTTTACTTAAAGGATTTAAACCTGCGCTAGAACGCCCCAAGTTAGTAAGTACCGTCAGAATTGATTAAAAAATATCTTAGAGCGAAGCTGGAAATCGAATATCAAGAGAAATATGCATTGAATTGAAATTCTGTGTAACTATGCTAATGCTCTGAAAGAAATTATCGGAAAACAAGCGACCCAGAAATTGAAAGCGGGCCGTGAGAAGTTACATGATGTTTTACAAACGCGGTCCATTAAAGAACATAATTAAAAATGTTTAATCAACAATTGCATCGGTAAAAGCGTGTCCCGACACGATGACCGTGTTAGAGGAAGACAATACAGTCATTAACCACCGCTATTCAGTTGGCTAAAGGAATGTTAACGATTGAAATTACTTACAAATGGGGCGAAATGTGAACAAATGCCTTGCTGCCATTTAGCATGCTTTCAATGATTTATGAACCGAGACATGCTCCGCCTGTTTACTAAATATACTGTCTGAACAACAAATTATTTGGCACTGTTTAGGTTGTCAGAACAAACCACGAAAGCGTACGTTCTTGTAATGTTTTTAAATCCCAGTGATTGGGATTACTTGATGTGTGTATTGGGAGTCTCCAATACAGCGGGAGGTTCGTCTAGATTACAAGTTACTTTAGTTACCGTGTTTTTTTTACAATGAATATTTAATTATACCAAATATCCGTTCTATTGTTGAATAATTCTGAAGCCAGTGAACTCGACACTGAGGTGCCTAGATATAGATCGTATAACATCGGCTTTTGACGTAACCGTTCGTGCATTAGACATGAACGGCGGCAGTTGCCACTTTACTGAGGTATTACTTAACTGACAGCTGTTGAGACACCCAATCCCGCTGTTGGAAACCGCTGCAGGAAACTGTTGGAAACGCTGCAAGAAACTGTTAACTACCAAAACTAAAGACATCTGCAGAAGGATATTGAAACTACACACATAATCCTATACACACCACAGTTCGATACCTGATAAGGTACTAAGTACCAATATAATGTAGATCAGTGATCTACAGGCTCAAGGTTTGATAATGTTCTGGCGAGAATATTTTCCAGAGATTTCAAAATTATTATACTATTAGCGCCTCCGCCCACTCAGGCAACTGAAAACTCTCAACTGCCAACTGTCTTTGTATGACAATGTGATGGCCCGCACACTACACAATCACACAAAACCCCGTTGTCAATGGTAACGCAAGCGGTGACTTGCGACCATCTTGCGACTGTCACGTCCGATTGCCCTGGGCGGCCGTTGCTACTTGCGAGCTGTCAGCTGATTGTTCTTCTTCTATGGTTAAACAAGCTTTTTGACCAATCAAGACAGAGAAAACAGCCGGTTTTAGTTGGTTTTCAGTTGCCTCAGTGGGCGGAGCGCCTTATAGGTAGGTAGGTATTTTATTGACTCCAAACAAACTATTACAATTTTGAAAATGAAACTTAAATTTAATTCAAAATTAGTATTTGAGATTGGTTTTGGAGTTTTTACAGCCAATTTCCACTTTAGTGTAATCTTAATATATAAAACTAAGTCGGGTTAGTTACACCATTTATAACTCAAGAAAGGCTGAACCGATTTTTATGATCTTGATCTAACAGAATAACTATTTAAACATCGGAAAAACACGGAAAAAATAATTATGAAGAAAATTTATTTTGTCATATATTTTGTATGGAACGGCTTTTCAAATAATGTGCGTTGGTCGACATAATTTGAATCAATTCGAACTGTCAATGGTGTAGTGTGCCGAACATTTCGTACTTAGTCAACAGCTCAATTTCATTTTTTGAACCGAGTAAATATTTTAACTTAATAAATACTTAATTTATTTCAACTAATTAATTAAACACAACATTTATTGATTCTGAAGCGGTACGAAGTTTGCCGGGTCAGCTAGTTTATACTTTGATTATATAAATGTCTTTATAATAAGTATCAATCTTCAGGACAGATAACCAATAGAGTATAGATGAATTTCCTGAATTGACCAAGAAACCTACATCTATCGAAATAAGTTAAGATAACTTATTTCATATTAGAATCAAAATTCTAAGTAAAAACAGTTAAGACCTTTCACCAGAGTTCACGAATATGCAAGCGCGGGTGCAGTCTGGTCTCCAGCAAACCCAGTAAAAGTCTATATTAATTGTTGAAGAATTTATGGGTTGGTATTCCAAATGTTTCAGAGCCATTTTGGGGAAAATATCAAGATTTCTATGTGATTCCGTTTTACCTTATATTAAAAAAAAAAAAAACAATGAATGTCCGAACCAATTTGATCTTAGATAATAAATATTCTGAGCAATTAATCACCTTCATTCTAGGATTCTCAAATGGACACCGAGAAACAGTAAATTTTCCGTTATTTTATGGGCTGATCTAGCAATTATTTTATTTTCGTTCAGTTGATATATATATATATATATATATATATATATTTTTTTTTAATAGATATTTAAAGGTTTTTTTTACAATAAATACACAATATTACCATCTTGGATAAAATAATTGATTTATCTTTTAATTAACTTGTCGCCTTGGTCTTTTTATATATAAATATTAAATACATTAATAAGAAAATAATTGTCGTTAATTATTTAGTAAAATTTAATCCCAGGGGCGTTTTACCTTGGGATACAAGAGATTTATATAACTAGGCAATCTAGAAATTTCAATATTAAGTGCATTATAGTGTTATATTTTGCCTTTGAGTGAACTTAAGTACAGTTCTCCCGTCTGAAACCCACATTATAAAGTATTCATGAACAAGCTATTAAAAGAATACCAAATAAATTGTTACGTTTTCCAAGTCTTAATCCAAATTTTTTGTTGAACTACGACACTTTTTTAAATAATCTGATTAAATTGTGGGAAGTAAGGATTTTCCGTATAAAATTATATTATATAATTTATTTGATAATCCAGAATTTCTGGCACTGATTCGCGTTCGGATTCCATTACGTAATACTAGTCGGGGTTTTATTCTAGTACGAATTACATATTAAAAATTATACTGAAAACTGAATTATGTCAAATAAAACCAATATAATAATAACCCCCTTACAAACAAGCCCTGCTTATTTATTGGGGTACATCAAATAGATCTATTAGTTATATAATTAATTAATGTATAAAATTTATTTGCAATTTATGTATATTTTAGTGACTAATAAAAAAAATATATATAATTCAAGATTGTTGCTGGCAGGGGCAGTTCAGTTATGTACAGAGAGCTAAGAAAAAAATAATAAATAATAAAAAGGTATTTTTTTAACTACAAGAAAATATATGTTTTTTTTAACTGCAATACATTTATTTTCAAGGCCGGCTAGTAGCCAATTAAAAATAATTGCGTGTGGGTGCGTGAATGTCACCAGTTGATATAATGCATTGTCGTCGACAAAGAGTCTATCTGCAAAGATTCAGCACGATCAGATGTCGGGAAATGGATTAATTTCCACTTTCAAGATGTGCATTCATTTAGTCATTCACGAAAACAAAACAAAAATAGATCATTTAAAAACTATACAATTCTTACTTTTTCCAATTTAAAAGTCCGAAAAATAAATAATAATTTATTTATAAAAAAATATCAAAAACCTCTTCTGAACTCTTGACAATTTAAAAAACAAAATCTAAAAGAAAAAATAGACTGCAAACTCATTTATATTTAAATATTCTCATGTGAGCCGGAAAGAACACTGAAATTAGAGCAATCACACGACTCCCCGTATATTCGTGGAATTATAGAATGCAAAGTGTACATGTACATAATGTATGTACTGGTTGTATCGTGCATCCACTTCGAACAGTTGTATCTACTCCACAGTTGTACAAAGGTGGCCGGTGGCAGATGTTTCCGTCAAGTTTCGCATGGATGAAGGTGAAAAAGGTAGCGAATATTACAATTGCACGAAGCAGAAGGAACAGGAGAGCAGGAGAGAGAAGTGGACTAAAAAAAAAAAACTGGATCGCTATGAATAAATTTCTAAACGGCAGAATTCAGCCCGAGGGATTTTCGAAGAACACGTTAAAAAGTGGGAACAAAATGGCGATTTTAGCAAGTATTTTTAAAGGGTGCAAGAAAGGTTTACGGTCCTGTCTTCCAAAAGTACTAAAAATAATGAGCTGTCTCTAATTAGTACCTTCCTAATTGCTACAAAATTCATATTTTTTATCGCACGGTTTTATGCAATAATTGGTATTTTGTAATCCATAACATAATTATTTATTTTTGAACGCCTTGAAGGCTTATGATGTACATTATTATAGCTAAGTTTTTTAGGGGTAAAAGAATAAGTGTATATTACATAACGTAATAAACTGAATATCGTAGTTGCATTTAGAATATGAAGCATGTGATACTGAGTACATTCTGAGAAAATCGTTAAAAACTGTAAAAATAACGACACGGAAAAGAACAATTCTATTTATGAACAAAGTAGGAATAAAATATATTTGCGTTCATAAGAATATATTTATGGCAAACGTTAATTATTTCATGCCAGAAAATTGAATTTGAACGCGTTTTTTTCACGTGCTTCCATTCTACGCACAGTTTTTTTACGTGGTTCATATTCTATACATATACAGTTTTCATCATAATTTTAAATACTTACCATAATAAAGTTAAAATATTTAATTTATATTTATTCAAATTTGCATCACAAAACCGTTCATATTATGTACATACCAAGGTAATTAAATTGTGTAGTGGTATGCAGAGGATATGACTTTTTTTTAAATTTTATTATGCACTATTTGGATTGTCCTCAAGTGCTTTATTTTCTATCGCCTTAAATATTTGATATTTTTACATGGCTCATATTGTTGAAGATAGAGAAAAAATAAGAAAAAAAGTCGTCAAAATCGTCACATTGTTCATATTAGTAAATGCATATATGCAACGACGATATAAAAGTAGGTACAATAGAAGTAAGTGTAAATAAGAAGTACTAAGAGTAAATAAGAAGTACTTCGAAAGTTACAGAGCAAAATGTATAACTTTGTTGAATTTATTATAAACTTTAACGGCTTGTTTTACAGCAAGTTTGTATTGGCAAATATTTATCACGCCTGATTGTTTTTTTATAGAACAAACCTAATTAATACAGCGATAAAAGTTGCACATGAAAAACAGTGTAAAAGGTATAAGTAGGTACAATATAAGAACATCTAGTTACATTATAGTGTAAAGTTGTACAATTGAGTTCGATAAGTGTATAAATAATAAGGTTCCAATTATTGTAACTACATAATAATAGGTATCCATTTCAAAATAGATTTGTTTCACAACTATTTATTAACTAATAATTTTCTATTTATATCATAAGTCGTTTGTTTGCTATTTTGTTGTTAAATAGGTAGGATTTAAATTTATTTATAAAATAATTTTATTATTATGATAAAAACCACAATTTTCGTTGTTTCACAATGCAATGGAGAAAATGGTGGAAAAACATGTGGGTAGATTAAATTATAAAAACATGTCGAACAAATCGATCAGAAATTAACATCAAAGATAATTTTAGGAATATAAAGCAAAATAATAAACGAAAAACCGATTTAGATAATAGTGTAGGTTAAATAACCTTTGCACACAACTTACCAAATAATGCAGACAAATTTAATATATAAACCAAACTGGCCTTTACATAATCGTTTTATTTTCCAAGTGTTATGAAATAGCTCGCCATACAAAGTGATATAATGCACTTCAACGCAGAAGCTGAATAAACATTTGGCTAGCAGATTCCGGCGAAACAATTGAGAGGAAAATACAAATTGAAACATCCTACCACACAATTTAATACAAGCAAAAAAGATCACTATGCAATGATAAAGCAGGTGTTACAATTTTGTGAGTTTTTTGCATTGCGAAATGGTATTTTTTATAAATTTGCAGACGGAACAGATGTCATCTGTGGCCTAGACATTCAAGCCATAATTAATTGAAAATATAAATTAATTTTTTGCGATTCAAATTGGGAGACATTTTTTTATGGACTTCAGTTATTTGTTGTTTTTATAAGGAAGAACATGAAAAGGTTCCCACGCATAGCTTATACAAATTTTAGTTATTCATTCGATGTTTTTATTTTGCGTTACCATTATGAACCTACATAAAATGTTTTTTTTAATGTAATGGTTGTATATATATCATGTAATATGGCAGACTGGGATTGCAGTATCCTCCTAGTCCTGCAGGATTAAAAAGTTAAATAAATAAAATAAAAATAGCAAAAGTCATTACGGCGTAGTATCTAGAAAGCTTAGGTAGATTTATGGTATAACCACAATAACCAGTAGTTTCCTTCACGACAGAAGCTAACCAAAACTTATTTTTATGTGATGGCCAATTGTCCAGAATAAGTGGAACAATTCACTATGGGTATGGATCTTCAATTTGGGTATGTTGTGAGTTTGAAGGTAAGTGGGGAGGTGAAGGAGGCGAAAAAGAGGTAGGTGGGGAAGTACCCGGCTATTCAGATCTAGTACGAAACACGGCAAAAGCCACTTTAATAACTCAGGTGCGGGGCATACGTCATTCCTATTTCTACCTAAGTTAAATTATCGTGAAAACAAGCTTATGTGCCCAATGCCCAAGCGGTTAAGCAACGTTTAATTCTGTATGGTGGTCTTACGCCAGGGCGATACTAGAGTATTTTCCACTCTGGAACGTGCCGCAAATACATCTCATATTATTTTAAACGATTAAATTGTAAAAAAACACAAGTCAATCGAATAAAATTTACTTGCGGACGCCGTCATTTTAACCCACGACCTTGCCCATATAAATAACTATATGTATACAGGGTGTTAAGGGACGTACTTGAATTACTTTAACCAGTAACTCCTGACATTATTTGAAGTAAAAAATGTAAATAAAATTTTGGGATCTGGTGACATATTTGATGTTTTTTTTTTCTACAAAAACATGCAGGTTTTGGACAGTTGAGGGCGGGATAGGAGATTGGGCTGTTGATTTTGAAGAACAAAAATTGAAAAAAAACGTCATCGAAAAAGTCACTAAAGAGACCAAAATATCATTTACATTTTTTACTCCAAATAATGTCAGGAATCACTGGTTGAAGTAAGTCAAGTACGTTCCTTACTTAACACCCTGTAAAACAAAGTGTAAAATGCGCAAAAATATTGAATAAATCGCTGACTTATTCAATAAATTTACAAAATTGTGAAATTTGGGGAAACTTCAAAATATTGCTCCAACATGGCTTCCATTCCAGAGAGAAACTTCACTGAAATTTTGACGTAGATACCTAGTACCTATTTACCTACACTTTTAGGGCGTCGCTCTGCTGGTGCTTCGGCGCGAGTATTTTTTAATTATTGCCATTTGCAATGAAATTCAAGAAAATTTAGCGGGCAGATTGTCAGTTATTCCTGCCCGCATGAAATAATTTACCGCGAAATGTAAGTGCAGAATCAATGATATAAAATTAAACAGATAAGCCCTCCTCTACAAAATTTGGCACATTGCATTACATTGGACTTTGTTTAAAAGCCAAACTCAAAAGCTTGATTGACATCGGGAAAAAGTTAGGCAGGATGATTTTTTTGTTCAATTAACTCTGATTTCTAGAAATAAGTAAATATCCATCAAATTTAAAATTAAAAAATGTTCGGTCACAGGAAAATTGACTTGGTGTCAATTGAGTTGTCAATTCGGTAAATTGTCAGTTCAAATTTAAGGTTCGGTCAGAGTTTATGCATAATTTAACTTGGATTTTAAAAGCTTTTCATCATACATTATATGTTTTTTTTTAAATGTATAAATTTCACTTTCAGGTATTGACGAAATCAAAATGATGAATAGGTGAGCGGTAATAAATTGCTACAAAAATTATCGTTATTAAGTCGCAATGATTATAATATGTATTCTAAAGTAAATGTATAAAGAAAAAGTGTGCTCAGATCTAAATATATTCTACGGGAGAATTTGTATTATCAATAAATCATTCCGTGAAACGGTTGTACTAAAATGGCGGCCAAGATGGAACCAATATTTTTAATACTTATCGATAACGAGGTAAATGTATAAATGGATATTAAGGAATTTATAATTGGTTTCTCAGTTAGGTGAATTATACGTGTATAAATGAAGCACATTGTAAACTGTTAATTTCCCTAAAATAAAATTAAGACTGAATAATAATCATGGAAAAAGACGCCATTTGTATATAACCGTTTGAACAGAATGTTCGGTATGTATTTGGATCGGTAAGCCAAGTCCTTCTCTCAGGTATTTTGTTTAGACATTGGTTCGGGTTAACATTACTAGAATCGTTTTTACAACAGTACAAGAGTAGTGATATATTTAGATAAAAACAATAAAAAAACATAATTAAGAGCAAAAATTATCATATCTTTAAAATAATTAATCTAGTAACAAAGTTAACTCATTGACTCAAGTTCAGATCAAATGATACACAGAAAATGAAATCTAAAATAGTTACCTACTTACCGGTTATTATAGATGAAGATGAGTAATATATTAGCTACCGAATTAGGTCATTTAAGTTGTTCTAAAATTCCTCTGGGTTAATTCATTATTTTATTTTATTGTGGTAATCGGCCTACTAGTTTCCTGAATGTCAATGGTATAGAACGCCTTAATTGCTGTTGGCACCCCAACTCACATAAAAATACCATAATAATATTATGTATACAACTGCGAAATATTCATACCGGACAAATAGAAATACCTATCGACAGATGGGAATTTTTATGTGTTTTGTTGCAGTTTGGGATTAAACAAACACGTATTTTGGAAAATAACGAAATTGCGAATACTTGTAAAAGTGTCTAATACACTTATGTACGATTTTTTTAAAAATGATTGAATTTCAGATAATAATTTAATAACACACGGAGAAAAATGTTATTCTAAAAATACGATCATTTTATTCGTAAAAACGGTTAAAAACGGGACTGAAGTTCTTAGGAACAAATTAACAGGGTTTCAATGTTTATTGGTGGGAACATGTAAGATTAATTTGTTGGGATACGTAATTTCGTACGTACACCATGCATGTACTCACTTTCTTCATCCCTGATAATACAAAAAGTTATACAGATAGTTGTTTTAACGTTTTTGCCTGATATTTTTAAATTGATCCCGGAACGCAGATCAGCAAGAGCCTGTTTTATCAAAATAAAAAAAATGCTTAATTTTCCCGCATTTTACAAAAAGCGTTAAGCTTTCAGGGAAAAATGTGTTTCAAGTGTTTGCAGTTTGGAATAATAATAAGATGGTAAAAGTTTTATGAAATCACATAAAGATCGTTAGAAATGGACACTGTCGTTATTATAAAAAATACTGAACTATTTAAATGGATCATACAGAAGAGTGATTAAAATATATAACGAAGTACTTATAATACGCACATATTCTTGAAATATCTCCTAATTAATGGGAACACATGCGAAAAAATGCAAAATCATACAAAATTTTGTGTTTAGTTTTGAAAATTTGACCGCTTAGAAATAATATAGATGCTTCAATTAAATACTGTGAGTAGAACACATCTTGGCCTTTGAAGTGATCGAGTATTTTTTTGATAAGCTTTTTAATAAGCTTAGAAAAAAATTATGCGTCTGACCTATAAAATATGGTTAAAAGTGAAAAATCTCCTATTTACAAATCCTTTTTCTGGTATTGTTTTGTTGAATAATGTAGCTAATTAAGTTTCTTATAGAGTGATCAGAAAACATTTTAATATTTGTATCTGAACTTCACAAAATAAAACGTGCATTTTGGCGATGTTTCTTTTCAGTGAATAAAAATAGGTGGTACCCAACGAATTTGAAACTGCGAATTTCATCCTTCTGTCATGTACAGAAAGATTTTAGCGCGTCGCTCAGTCTACGCCCAGAATCTGGGGCCAACGGACATGCCTTAGTCTACGCGGCGCTTCGATCTTTAAAAATATACTTGCGGAATAACAAATCACTGTTGTTGGCTAGAGATTAGGGTTTTTATTGGTAAACGACCAAAAATCGTTCGCTCCGCCCGATTCCGAATGAGTCAAGGACTAGTGGATCGTCTTAATTTTATTTTAAATTTATTATTTATCGTACAAAAATGTTTTCGATCTAGTAAAATATTATCAGCCAATCAATATTTGTTTTGAGACATGTTTCCAGTTCTAAACTTAAAACATAAAACACTCAACATTTTAAATTGACATCATTGAATCAATCTCCTGCAGAAGAAATTTCATGGTCATTTTAAACGAAGTTACACCAAAAAATGCAAAAACATATTCAAAATTGGTTTAGTAAAATAATTACATGTTCACTCAGTGATATCCTTTCTTGTATTCCATTCAGAATGTTTTTCGGAATATTCCTTGTTCTTGTTATACTTCGCTTTTACCACTCACATGAAACTTTAATGAAAAATCAGCACGTAGGAATTTGTCGGATGAAGACATTAAGATTTGGTTACAAAACTCATTTCAAATTCAGATCGCACGAAGAAACTCAAAAGCAATTACAGCCCGGAATATCTGAATAAAGAACGGTGGCAAAAATACACCCGCGACAACACTTAACCCCCTACGCGCCAAGGGGTGCAATTAACCCTTTCCAGGAGGGCGGGTTATTAATTACCCGACAATAAATAAGTTATAACCGCGTGCTTGCGGGCCACGCGTTGGCCCATAACATCTGCAGCAAAGCGCTTACCTGCTAAAGATAATGCCACGTGAGTTATTAGTGTTATTACCTTAAAGTTATAATAATTATTTTAAGGTTGTTTCGGTTACGCACTTTGATTGGAGGTGGCCAATTTTGGTGGAGTATTTACCTGAAGATGTTGACAGACAAAAATGTCGTTTTGCGAAAATTTTCAAATTGTTTAGATACAAAAGTTTCACTATTTTAATAATTCTGCATCCACAGTACACGGATAAAAATTTTATTCTAAAATACGATTATTTTATTCGTAAAAACGGGACTGAAGTTCTTACGAACAAATTAACAGTGTTTCAATGTTTATTGGCGGGAAAATGTAAGAATAAATTGTTGGTATACGTACGAAATTACGTATACCAACAAATTATTCTTACATGTTCCCGCCAATAAATATTGAAACCCCGTTAATTTGTTCGGAAAAGAACTTCAGTCCCGTTTTTACGGATAAAATGATCGTATTTTAGATTAACATTTTTCTCCGTGTAGGCTCTCAACTATCATCCCTGCAACGTATGAGATATTTTAAACACGTTGCTCGCCAAACTGGGGAAGAAACTTATAGTCACTAGCAAAGTGGAAGGCAGAAAAAGCAGAGGAATGCACTGGGGTGACCAAGTATCGGTGGTCGGTGTCCGCAGATCTCCAAGCAGCGCAGGACCGCGAGGAGTGAAGGAGCATCGTCTCCCTTGAAAATCTGAGTAGGGGTCACGATCCTCAGTAATGAGGAACCGACGTAAAAAGAAAAAGTCTTTAAAATATTTCTCTATATTTTTATAGAGTTCAATATTTGAATTTTATCGAAAATGCTTTTAATTTATTTCGGTAGTCGATTAGAAAAACTATTTCCTTAGTATGTATAATGATGTCTTGCAAAAGAAGTATTTAATTTTCAGCATGTCAAAATATATTTAAGTCGAGTATTTCTTTATTGAATTTTATAATGCATGCTTGTATACGAAATTTTTTGTTACATAATTTTAATTACTTCTGTTTTTACAATTCCTATTAGAATTTGGTTAGATTTAAATGCGTATTCCCAACTAACAAAGCATATTGAAGATTTTTCGTATATTCTACATAATATGTATTTATTTATTTATTAACGACCGGAAGGCTTTTACGTGTATACATTGTTATAGGTAAGTCGTTCAGGAGTATAATGATATATTTATATTTATTACATAACGAAATAAAGTGCAAGGAGAAAAATGTTATACTAAAATACGATAATTTTATTCGTAAAACGGTTAAAAACGGGATTGACGTTCTTACGAACAAATTAACAGGGTTTCAATGTTTATTGACGGGAAAATGTAAGAATAAATTATTATTATTAATTGTTAGAACGTACACCAACAAGTTATTCTTAAATTTTCCCGCCAATAAACGTTGAAACCCGGTTAATTTGTTCGTAAGAACTTCAGTTCCGTTTTTAACCGTTATACGAATAAAATGATCGTATTTTAGAATAATATTTTTCTCCATGTGAATATGAAAGATATACGTAGTTAAAAATATAAGTAGGTATGTAATTTAATTATTATATAAAGTTGTACAAAGAAGTTCAATAAGTGTAAGTATAATTAGAGTAAAAGAGAAGTACTATGGAAGTAGTTACCTACCTATATGTTACATTTAATTTAACCATACTTCTAAGCATTTCCTAGCTAATGTGATATTTAACTAACAGGGCACTTTAGAAATTAGAGTATTATTAATATTTTATTATTCAGCAGAACTGTTATAATTACTGTACCCCACAGAAGATAATATCTACGGGACCCTAAACCAAACCCTTTCCGCCTAGACATATTAGCTAATTACTACAGCCAGGACGAAGGCTGGCTTTAATAATATTAATGCGCTGTTAGTTATTACCTAAAACAAAGGGGTAGATTTAATTTTGAAAATTTAGGGTGGAATAAAATGCGTCACCGTTATATAACAATATTCGAAATTCATTTAATATTACCTACCTACTACCTGATTTCAATAAAAATATAGTAAGTACTTTGTTATAAACTGAACCGTTATGCTTCAAAGCTAATCAATATTTGACAAAAAGCTGAAAAAGACAGAGAATCGGCTTTTAACCTTAAATGAAAAAAAAAATAGTGCTCTTCGTCGATTTAACGATTTAACAATAAACATCGCATTATTTCAAACAAAGATTTGATTCTGAATGGTTGTCTCTCAGCTGAATGATACTGAGAGAAAAAAATAATTAAACACAATTTAACCAAGTACCTACCTATCCGTAAGCGGTAAAGGCGTTTTGTGGTGGTCAACTTTGTGTTAAAACTTCTCATAGCTCTTTGAACATAATAAAGACAAAAACATTTACCTTCACCTTCACAACCCGCCACATTGTAAATAACTAATTGTGTAAAATGTAAGCAAATTCTTATTTGTAAGCTTTTGTATAGGTCAGTTTATAAAAATTCTCCAGTCCTAAAAAGTCTTACATCTCAAGTCTTTCGAAATACAATAAACTTTACTTTTGGCACTAATCTTCTTATAAATGTAATTTTAATATTTAAATTGATTTATTTTGATGAAATAAATAAATTTAAATTTAAAATGTGCAGTGAAGAGAGGAGCAAATATAAAATCATGCAATGTCCAGGGATTTAAATATAGTGTCCTCCGCGTGCCAAGTCGTGTCTTTTTCAAGCATGAACTATCTAATTAAAATGTGTATAGGAAGTGACCTGCCAGGTAAGAATGTTTTTCGTACTTATTTGTAAATAATATATTTAGAGAGAGCCTAAGAATTCATAAAAAAATGTACAGCGCTCTTTGGGGTGATTTTTCACAAAAACTGTGCTCGACCAATTATCCATTTTCAAAAATGTAACCGTGGGGAACGGTGCTGTACGCAATGAATTGGTGCTCTTTCAACGAGATCTTTGATATGCAATAAAAATAGCGTTGGTAACAGCACACACCCCCGCATTTATTTGGTACGGAGAGGAAGAAGAATCGTCAACTAGGGTTTGAATTGTTCTTCCCTTGATAGTTTTACCGTCAGTTGTGTCTAGGTGGCATAGGTTCAAATTACGCAACAAACAAACAAGCCCCTGGGCCATTATGGTAGTAGGATCCTATTTTTGGGTCCAAGCACCCTGACCTTTACCTGTAACGCTCCGGGGCTCACGGCCAATGGGGTAGTTGCTCCTATGTTTCCTTCCCTATTACGGCGCCCAACGTGCCGTGAAAATATTTAAATTTTAATTCGTCACAATATTTTTTAGGTAAAAGGTAAATATCAAAAGACGTTTGTGAACGTCGCATATAATGACCCGGGTAATCAATTACCAAATTCACCCTCGTGTTCCTTATGTCTTGTGGCTTCCGATGCGATACCGTGTTAAATTGGCCGTACCTATTCATAATATTGTAAAAGTGATGTTTGTCTTTGCGGTTTGCTCTACATTATAGTGTAATATGTAATAATAAATAAGAAACATAAAAAAATATTAAATATCTCTTGCAACAATGTGAAGGTATCAGTGAAATCGCTATTTTCTATTAACTTTACTAAGAATCAATTTAACAATTTACTAACGCAACTGAGGTGGCTTGGGCATGTACTAAGAATGTCTGATAACCGATTTCCGAGGAAGATACTGAGTGCGATTCCAGAGGGTAGACGTCCAGTGGGCCGTCCCAAACACAGTTGGGCTAGGTAACTGCAGAAACTGTGTGAAGAGAGGATCAGAAAGAGAGGAGAGGGGGTCTGCCATTGAAGGAGGCCGATCAATCAGCACAAGACAGGGACGTATGGAGGAGCCTTGTCGATGCAGTGGGTCCCCGACCCGAATAGGACAAGGGGAAGAAGATGATGATGAAGAAGAATCAATTTATGAATACAAAACATATAATATTTTAATTAATAAAGATAACATTAGCGAAAGTCGATCGAAAATCCGAAACAGAAAAATCCGAAAAAGATACGGATACATCTGGGACTCGAACCCAGGACCTCTGGCAATCCGGGCTGCGCCAACGTATCCCTATCCGATTTGGTCATTTGTAACTGTATCATACTTCGACTGAAAACCACCAACATTATTTTCATTTTTCTTAACGCATATTTTTCTTACAGACTCCCTTGAGTATAATTAAACTAAAATTGTTAATCACGTAAAATATAAGCGTACCACATACCCCAAAATTTACTTTTAAATTAGAAACTTATCAACGCACAGAAGCAACTTAAAAAAAATACTGTTTCATTATACGAGTGAGTTCATCCACTTGTAAATTAATTAGTATCTATTGGAGATTATACAAGGTTTTCTTGCTGCCACGGCCGGTGTCCACTGAATATGTACGACCTTTTACGGAATCTCCCTTTTCTAAATATTAATTAAGCAGTAAAAATATACAATGCATGAATGTGATTAAAACACAGAGCGTATGGCTATCCAATCTCTCTACTAAACTCTGCAAAGAAATAGCTGAATGGAAAGCTAGTTAAATTATTTAAAAAATCGTAAGTAATTTAGCAGTGGCAACCGCAAAAGGTATTTTCGTAGACGGCAGAGAAAAAAAAATAAAACATCTAAAAATTCGGATGCATATTGTTATCGCGTCGAAATTTGACAACTAACTTCACAGCCAGAAAAATTTCAGGGGCGGCTGTTAATATATTTTTCTTTTTGTCTCCATTGTTTGGACTTATTTCAATTCGCACTTCACACAGCCACACTTATTCACTCGATATTATTTCGGGCCCGGACCAACAAAGCGGCCATTGTTGGCGCGAAACCGCGAGCCTTTTGTTTAGAACGTTTTCAAGAATAATAAAATATAATAAGAGGAGGAAAAATGCCACGCTTTGATGGAAGTTTGAGAGATGGGCACTTCGTTATGCGAAGGACCGCATAAGTGTTCACAAATTTAATTGCGGCTAAATAAAAAGCGTTAAGAATAATTGCAGGCTTAACAATTCAATTCACGCTCTAGAGTCTAAGCTGCCGAAATGAGGTACATGAGAGGAGTGACAGGGGTTACGAAATGAGATCATATAAGAAACTCTACGATCCGAGATGATCTAAGCATTGTACCACTGCTACTCTTCATAGACAAATCGAATGAATAAATATAATGTATGGAGTGATCAAACATTAGTAATTTTTACATACACGTACATAAGGTTTTAATAAATAACAGCCAAAAATTAGTATTGGCCAATGGACATAGTAACTCCAATCCTCATTTTTTTGTAATTACTATGGAGATAGAACAAAAAGTGATGTTCAAAATGTAAGTTCCCAAATTTTTTTTTGTGTGTGGATATAGTAGATAAAAATATGCTTAATATGCTTATGCATTCACAGTTAAAAAAAAAAAACATAAATGGACATAGTACAAACCAACCCTCAGCAAGCGAAGTGTAAATTTTACTGTTTTGTCGGGTGACTCCGGGGACTGGGGTTCGCCGAGATCGAAAACTCAGTTTTAACATCACTGTGGAAACTCAAGCGATATATCAAAAATTCAAAACTATCCTACTACATATAACTATAAATTATTTTAGTGTGGAACATATTTTTCCTTAAAGTTGATATTTTTAAAAATTGTATTAATAAAAAATCGAGAATAAACTTTTTTTTCATATTTATTTGGCTAAAAGTAAAATTAAAAATATTTTTTTTAATTGGCAAAACTTGGATTCGTAATCAGCACCCCAAAACACATAAATGAGGAAAAAATCAGGACTACACCAGAATTTATTTCATCAAACTGCCTAGTGACTGGACTTACGAAATTTTGGAGTAACACGTTATTTTAATTTGCAAACTGCCACCTGTGATTTCTTTCGGTAACTAATTCAGGAAAATGTAAAGCTTCAGCGCGAGTTGAGGTTCAGTGCTTTGGTATTTTATCGAGAATCCGTAAAATCTGGTTTGCGTCTCGGCTGAAAGCTTCTGTATTTTGTCAAGAGGTGTCGTGGGGCGTCAAAAATCACGAACAGAATATCAAAAATAATAATTTTGGTTTTTATGTGTAATTCAGGTTCAATAAATACCTCTAACTGATTATGGGAACTATTCAGACAAGCGATAAAGTAGGTATTAAAATTATTTTATTAAATTGATTATTCTAAATATCTTTTCTATAATTTTTTGAAAGAAGAATGTCATAATTTTTCATGTTTACTAACGGCGTTTTTTCGAAACGTAAATTTCTGATGATCTTATCAAAGGCTGTGATCCTGAGACACATAATAATATATTGTTTTGTATACACTTTCATCTTCACAAATCCTACAATTATAATATTCCGTGATATTTCACGGTTTTGCGAAGTATTTTTACTGCGACCGTAAATCATTATTTACCTGTTAGTATCGCGTGCTGACTAATATTGACTAATGAGTAATACAAAGCCAGAGACAGTAAAAAAGATTTAAGTGGGTCATTTATTTGTATTAGTTTCGTTGCGAAGAGACATTAATTTTAAACATACAAAATTGGTTTTCCGAACTTTAACATGATAAGAAGTTACATTGTAGGTAAAATTATGTTTATTATTTTTTAATTGATAAACTAATGTTTAAGACAAGATTTTTTATGCATAGCACAAAGGGTAACAATTATTTTAAGCAACAATTATTAGCCTGAAACACTCATCAATATTGAAAGAATCTTCCGAGAAAAGATACATGTCGCCGACGGGACTCGAACCCGCACCCTTTTGATTGCCGGTCAAGTGCTCTACCATTAAGCTACGGAGGGTTACCTCCTACCCGCCAAATGATTCAATATATACCTAGTGTTTCATTCAACAATTACTGCTTATTACATTTTTCACCAGCAAACAACCAACTTTATTTTTATATGGGAAAGGCATGTAAGTGCTAACTTTCCCACTAGATGGCGTCGAGACATATTATGCCTACATTTGTTGGTGAAATAATTTAACTCGTCAAATATTAATTATAATTTTTTAATTGATAAAAAAAAATATGTTTGTTTTGTTAGGTGATTAGAGGACAGAACTCAAACGAACAGATAATAATAGTTATTTTTTTCAGCCTGAATGTGTGAACCTTTTTACATGGTTAGGTCATTTACGTCCGATCTCACCACAATTATGAGAAGATCATAGAAAAAAAATATACATGTAGCAAGTAAAACTTATACGATAATATTTATCAATAAATTAAAAAAATATAAATAGGTTAATTTTTTTATCACCTGCACAGAAGGAAATCCTTGTGAATCGGTACATATTAAAAACCTTAGGTGCAGACGACTAAAACTGATGTATGAATCTATGATCTATCTATAATAGCGAGGCCTTCATCTTCACAGATCGTAGATATTATTATAAAAATCCGCTAGTTGACGATTAATTGATCAGATATTAAAAATTTGATTGGATGATATTAATGTTTTCATTTTTTTTATTTGTTTATTTTTTTTAGGGAAATCAACATTTGGTTGTGGATTTCGTCCATTATCTATTTAGCAATAAACAGGTATTACAATATACATAATCATAACAAGAGACACTCAATAATGTATATCATTATCATTACATTTTATGTTCTTTGATTCAGTTGGGATATAAATACATTTTTAATAGATATTTATATTTATTTTTGTTACAATTATTGCACGACTGCTATGATAAGGACAAGAGTCTAGCATGGTGGGCGTGATAATGCAAATAATTATTGTATTGTGATATTTATTTGAAATAATAACAAAATTATATCAGAGAGAATGTTATTATTATAATATGTTGAATACAATCTTATATGGCAAGCATTTTGATTTGAATTTGTTTTGCATTTTTTTTCATATTTATTTTGTTATATTTTGTTGAATGTTAATTTATACATTTATTTTTATGAATGAAATTCTTTTTAGAAGATAGTTTTGTTTGTTTTAGGTACTGGACGGTTTCGAATAAATTTTGTAAAATACTATGAAGTGTAAAATAATATAAAGTGTAAAAAAGCATGTGTGGCCAATCGCAAAATGAGTTTTCACTACCATACGATACCCGATACTCCACTAAAATAATAATAATAATAATAGGATAATTTTTATAGGGCCGTTTTTGGAAAAGGCTCTATCTAATTGTGTACAAACAAATACAGAAATCATACTTGCTAGGCAGGTCACTTCAGAGGCCCTAGCACGCTTGCTCTATAACGATCGATAGGATAACCATCGGTAACTTCTCATCGTTCCCTATGACAACTGCAGATCGCAAACGAATAGGTGACAGTTCACAATGACTAAGTGTCCTTAATATATTCGATATCAACTGTCGTGTGTACGTTTGAGATCTGCAGTTGTCCTAGGGAACGATGGGAAATTACCGACAATCGGTCGGTAACTTCATATCGAGCGACCGTGCTAGTACACCAGATAAACAGTTTTATTAGAAAGTTTAAGCTTGGATTAAGTATGGAATGCCACGTGCCGACTGACGTGTGCACGTCTTCAAATTGCGAATGGTCGATTACGTAATACGAACCAGGGCCGGCGTGAGGACGGGGCAACTAAGGGTGTGTGTCTCGGGCTCAATATCTGGAGCAATCATCTCACATTCAAAAATTGACAAAAAATATTTACTAACCCGCCCAAATGAGAATAAAATAAATATTGTAATATCAGCTATTTAAAACCCCGATAGCTTAAAACAATAGCGAAACTAATATGTGTTATTAACATGTTTAATGTTGTAATTCTCTGATCACCGAAAGTACTTTTAACATTTTTGTTGCTTGTATTTTTATATCACGTATGAAATTTTTTCTATGGTTACATTATTTCAATTATTTATTTCTCGTTAAAATTGTACTCCTATTATGTATTTATGTAAAAGACCTCTGGGCGTAAAATAAATAAAATTAAAAAAAATCTAAATAAGCGAAAGCCGAATGAAGAAATTACATCGCCAAACAGAAGCTGTAAAGCTGATATAGAAGTTGTAAAAAAGATTTCAAAGGAAATCCATAACGTTTTTCTTCATATTATAGTAACCTACCACCAAAACACCGATTATATATCATATAACACATACATATGATACATTTGCATTTTCAGAGAGCTGATTCTTTTTTTTCATCAACTGAAATAAGGAGTAAATATTACAATCGCATTCCCGTTATCATTAATTATCATATAATTAGAGAATAAATATCTCGTCGAAACTTGTTCCACTATTAGAACGCGATAATCTTTGCACTTAGACCGGCTTTTGTAGTCCAGTCGATCGGCGTTGGGACTACAAATTGAACATACAATAGTGGAAACTGTGTTGTCGCTTCATGTTTCATCTAAATAATATACGTCAATGTTCCCAAAGAGTCCATATCTCCCGTCGGCGGTATGTATCTTTTCTCGGGAGGTTTTTCAATATGGATGAGTGTTTCAGGCTAATAATTATTGCTTATAATAATTGTTACCATTAGTCCATATCTAAATCCGGCTCTGTTAGTAACACTCGCATAAAACAATAAAATTTCCGTACAACAGTAATGATGGGGAATTCGCCTAATCAGATGAAAGAAGGAGCTGGTGGGAGGAAATACGACTTCTAAACAGTCAGACTTACTTAATAAGGAAGGCGAAATCAAGAAAGTAGTTAATTTGTTAGATTGCAGAAGGCGTAATTCTACGTAACGTGTCAAATGTTACTGAACAGCAAATGATGTTCCGGTACTTTTTCCGTAAATGTTTTCTGTTGTTGTTCATGATCAGTGTTGATCAGATCAATATTTTTCTACTTGTATTCCGATTTGTTGTACAGAAAAAGCGGTTAGTAGGCATTATTAATTATATAATGGCCTCTTTAAGAATCAACAATAAGGACCAGTTGTTTCGGAAAATGTCACGTTTGAATTTCCTTCAAATCGTCATTCACCGAAAAATTGGGTTGTTTCAACCTCCGTCAGAAGAAATTTCAAGGAAAATTTTATGGAAATGTTTCAAAAATGAAAAGATTCTTTTTTCATTTCAAATTTGACACGCAATCACGTCTTCCTATATTTCAAATACGAAATGGGTTGTTTCAACTCCAAATAACGTTCGATAAATTTGAAAATTTTATTCAAGTATTCCCCGCCGAATCACAATTTTGACGTCTGCGCATGCGCCTCCCATTATTTCGCTAACCGTCCGGACTCGGCTGATCACATTCACATCACATTTCTATAGTATTTTCACTGCTGACGGAAGTTGAAACAACCCAATTTTTCAGTGGATGACGATTTGAAGGAAATTCAAATTTGAAGGAAATTCAAATTTGAAGGGAATTCCAAAACAACTGGTCCTATGAAATTTTCGTTGAAATTTCTTCTGACGGAGGTTGAAACAACCCAATTTTTCGGTGAATGTCGATTTGAAGGAAATTCAAACGTGAAATTTTCCGAAACAACTGGTCCTTAGTTCAGTTAATTTTTTTAAAACTATTTGTTCTGGAAAGTCGGGAAAAAAAAGCTGAAAATTAAAAAAAAATCGCAGAAAAGAACTTGTTGGGATCTTTTTATGGGAACATTTTCAGTAACCTGATAGCTTTTGAACACCCCCCCAAAGAACAACATTAACATACCCCAGATAAATTATTCAATATTAAAAATTCATGAACATCAGGAAAATTTGCATGCAAATATTTACTTCACACAGGGTGACCTGAGTGAATTAATTTCAATCAGGGCCTAAGTCATCTTTGGGAATGCTGTGCGGAAGGTCTTTTAAAGGTAATGATGAAGAGGAATTTCTGGGAAGGAATCAGAGGTGAGAAGGAATCTGGGGGTCAATGAGTCCAAGAGTGAAAAATGTTGGACGTATGAATCCATCCCTCCCGGTCGAGAGAGTCCGACAGGAGCGGACAAAGGGTCTCCCTCCGGTCTGGTCCGCCACATAATTATTCGGTAGACGCAACCGCCGCCAAGACCTGAATAAACTTCACATTATGAACTCGGACACCCTGTTAAGTCACCAAACGTAGTGAATCACTTTGGGCGACCTACGGCATTGTAGATATAATATTATGTGAATACAATTCAAGCATTCGGTGTCCTCATTTCAACTCTCATTGTTAACAAATTGAAAAAATTCTAAATAAATTTTTACGTTTTACAATTTTTTGTATTTCTTGGGCATTAACTATGTAACAATTTCTAGACATTTTGTTTTGAAGAGTTTTAATTTTTAATGTACTATCGTTACTTAAATTTTAATTTTTATGCTACCGGTTTCGACACATCCGTGTCATTCACTAGCAAACTTAAAACTAAACTTAAAATTTAAAACAAGTACAGAAATGAATTAGATGTTATTAGGTGGGGGTGGTGGGAGGGGTGATTTTGGGGGAAGGGGAGAACAGTGGGCGGGGTCAATATCACACGGGAATAAAGTCAGAAGGGGAGATTTGCAGGGTGCTATTATTTTGTTAACTAAATTAATTTTTGATTTAATTTTTTTGTTTATTTCTAAAGTTTCTAAAGCGCACAAGTTAAAGTATGAATTTATATTTATATGTTTAAATTTGTTTTTTTCTTTGTTGAAGCTATGGCCTGTTTTACGTTTTATTAATTTTAAAATTGGTATTCCTATAGTTGAAATCAATTACGTCAATTTACGAAGTAAACTTAACATATCGAAATTATCTGAAAGGCGAATAAAATTTGATCTCCTTCTATTATATAAAATTGTTCATTCAAGGTTAGACTGCCCGGACGCTATAAATTTGCTATCTAAACATATACCTCCAAAATATACCAGACGGAATATATTATTCTACAACAATAACTTCGCTATGAATTCTGTATGAGAAAGAATACATAGGTTGGGCAATAAACTAACAGATGTCGCAGACATATTTAATTTAAACTTCGTCACATTTAAAGCCAAATTAGTCCACCACTTTTTAAATGTAAATAATGAATGAGAAATCATTTTATTTTATTTAGATTTTCTTTTGTTTCTTTTCTTTTGTTTGTTTTTATTCTAAAGTCATCCATGTGGATTTAGCTTTAGATATATTCTTATTAATTTATCACATTATGTATATGCTTTATTTATATAATTTGTAATCTTTTTTTATATATGTTATACTGTTCTTATAAATGAAATTTGTATTCGATATGTAAAAGCCCAATAGGGCGTCAATAAATAAATAAAATATGTGAATTTCCTGGTTTAAATAAAAATAATATTATGTATAGCGCCCGATCGACGGGATTTTTTGCGTGGGGATAGTTGGAGGAGTAGAAGTGACTGACATGGGCCGTTAATTAAGGAAAAATCACATATTTCATACAGTCATTTCTCCCCAAAACCAAGCTCGCAAAGCCGCGGGTAAAAAAAAGCTAGTTTTAGGTAAAATCGGCGCCGCACAGTGGGCTGAAAATCGCCTTTCATAGACATAGAAACTTGAATTTTCATGGGTATTTTTTTGGCTAGAAATGGATTCTGCTGATCATTACAATGCTATAAAATTTCGTATGAAGCAATTGCGTGCACAAATGAAGGAGTTATAATTTTTTAAAGAAAAAATTGTATGGCACTGACATTAAAAATGAGGCTATCTCTGGAATCATAAGGTTGGCCATTACATCCTTACACATAGATATACTACTATTTATTTGTATTTTTTGACATACTTCGTATTGTGGCGCAACTTGCGCGTTTTTTTTAAATCCTCAATGTTAAAAAAAACTTTTTTTATGTTGATGATTCATTTTAATGCAAAAATGCTTAAATGCTTTACATATGAGTATGCTTTGTCTAGTTTACAATATTTTATTGACACCATAAACCAAAATTTTGCATTAAAGTTAATCATCAACATAAAAAAAGTTTTTTTTTCAACATTGAGGATTTAAAAAAAAACGCATAGTAGAGGAGATGTACCGAATATGGGATAGCTTAGGTAAAAAATTTCTAATTAATTATATTTAAATCGTTTATTAAGTATTACACATTAAAATCATTGGAAAAATAGTTATGTAACTTAAAATGTTAACGAAACATTAAAAAAACACACTAACGTCTTCATTTTAAATCCTCAATGTTGAAAAAAAAACTTTTTTTATGTTGATGATTCATTTTAATGCAAAAATGCTTAAATGCTTTACATATGAGTATGCTTTGTCTAGTTTACAATATTTTATTGACACTATAAACCAAAATTTTGCATTAAAGTGAATCATCAACATAAAAAAAGTTTTTTTTTCAACATTGAGGATTTAAAAAAAAACGCATAGTATCTAATGATCAGCAGAATCCATTTCTAGCCAAAAAAAGACCCATGAAAATTCAAGTTTCTATGTCTATGAAAGGCGATTTTCAGCCCACTGTGCGCCGGTGTGTCACATCACAAACAAACGATGACTCAATCAAAACTGTTAAAGTATAGAGAGATTGATACGACAATTTATTATGTTGTGATTATGTCACGTTGTACAATATTTGTGCCAAAAAAATATATGGATTATAGTAGCGAGCAAAAAAAGGTCATAAATATTCCGCTACAATCCACTCCCAGTAGAGCATTGAGTACAGAAGTCAAGCTGTGTTTACAAAGCCTTCGTGTTTACATAAGGAAAAGCTAGTTTAAAAACAAACAAAAAAATTAATCTTATCAAAAAAAACCTTTTGTTATACTATTTACTTAGCATGGAATAAAGAAAAGCGATTCCTATTTGAATTAAAAATTCTTTTCGTCTTGGAGCCGTAAATTTGGCAGCCACACGGAGAAAAATGTTATTTTAAAATACGATCATTTTAATAGTAAAAACGGTTGACTGAGGTTCTTACGAACAAATTAACAGTGTTTCAATGTTCCCGCCAATAAACATTGAAACCCTGTTAATTTGTTCGTAAGAACTTCAGTTCCGTTTTTAACGCAGGCACATGCGTCAGGTGGGAATGCTGCCCTTGTTCTACCGTTATTTCAATGGAAAATTCTCTGAGGAACTAGCATCAATCAACCCTACGCAACGGTGTACAGTCGGAAAACACGCCAAAAGGGCGCCAAAATTTATACACGGTTAAATTTAGCATATGGGAACGGGTCGTTTCTACGACTGTTTCTTTAATTCAACTGTGGAAAGATTTGCCGGCCTCTGTGTTTCTACCCTCCTACAACATTGGTCTCTTCAAGAATCATGTTCACTCCTTCCTTTCCTCAAAAACACCTCCAACACACCCATCCCCAAATATGACATACTCATTGAGGGAATTTTCCTAATAAAAGACAGCAGTCTGGAAAAACTCATCGGAACTGCATTTGTACCAGTGCAGTGACGTAAGTATCGAAGGAATGTGAACTTTAAAATACTACAAAGAATGTGTTTATTTCAATCATAAACAAATTAGGTACAAATATTATTAACTATATAGTTTATATTTTATACAGCACACGCTAACTTCAATAATATCTGCAAGGCAAATCAATACACTACCTAATTAAAAATAAAATCACGGATCAAGAACGTTCAAATAATCCTAAGTCTACCAAATAACAAATCCCGATCCAGAATGAAGAAGGCTAAAGTCAATAGACCCTTAAGGGGGGAAAAGTAGAGTTGGAAGGAATAAAGAAGCGGAGGAGTGATGAAAGAAAGAACCTCTACAGAACTTATCCATGAAAGGGCTTATTTGTTCCCTCCCTTGTGCACTCGGTTCTCATTCAGCTTGGCTCAAAGTTATTTTATGTTCCCAATAAGTATTTCTTTTAGCGAAGGGGCGTAAGAAAGCTCCCTCAAGAAGTTTGGTTTTCAGTCGCGAGCTTTCGCGGGTTAGGCTTGAAAATGAGAGGAACTTTTATTAAGGGTATTTCCGTGTTCTTTTTATTAATTCCTGTTGTCGAAGTCAACTGTTTTTAATGTAAATACACATTTGTGACAAAACTTAAAGAAATAAATTTGTTTAATAAAAAAAATTGCAACCGAAAGACGATACCTTAAAATTCTATAACACGCCTAAATTTCGTTTTTATAGTGAATACCTCACAAGAGTCCCAACTGCTCCCGTCAGGAGCCAGTGAGACTATGGCATCCCCAATTGGTGTATGTTATCCGGCTGAAGGTAAGTGGGGAAGGAAAGGAGACGAGGAAGAGGAAGGTGGGGAAGTACCTTACTAGTCAGATCTAGTCACTAAACACGGCTAAAGCCATTTCAAGCAACGTTTCAATTCTGAATGGTGGTCTTACACCAGGGCGATACTAAGAGTATCTTCCACTCTGAAACGTGCCGCAAATATACTATATATTATTTGAAATAATGTGTTGTGAAATAACACAAATCAATTAAATAAAATTTATTTGCGCACGCCGGGTTCGAACCCGCGGCCTTCGGAATGGGAGTCTAACGCCCTACCGCTGGAATATGCCGGCCGTCAAATTTCAAATTACAGAGCCAAAATAAATCCACAAAAATCTCTTTGGTATTAAAAGGGACGAATAAGATTAATAATTCTTGGTGTCTTCACGGTTACACCAAAACCAAACGCCGAAATCCACATTCATTTCACTAATTATTATACCGGCCATAAGACGATTAACGCGCTAATCACTTTTACGTAATACATAAACACACACTTCACCACAATCTACAAATCTACCCTAATAGTTGACAAACGTTTGTTGAAGGAGGAACGCAACACGGCATAATAACCTAAAAACGAATGATGATAATTATCATCTACACGAAGAAAAACGTTATTCGAAAAAACGATCATTTTAATAGTAAAAACGGTTAAAAACGGGACTGAAGTTCTTACGAACAAATTAACAGTGTTTCAATGTTTATTGGCGGGAAAATGTAAGAATAATTTGTTGGTATACGTAGGAAATTACGTATACCAACAAATTATTCTTACAAGTTACCGCCAATAAACATAGAAACCTTGTTAAATGGTTCGTAAGAACTTCAGTCCCGTTTTTAACCGTTTTTATTAATAAAATGATCGTTTTTTCGAATAACATTTTTCTCCGTGTACCGCATCATTACGTCGTATTAAAAAAGGGTGCTAGTTGTATAGGGATATGACGTTCTGAAAAGAAACGTATATCGAATCGCTCTGAATTCTGCGATTGAGATTTTTTTCCGCCTTCTTTTCATCGTGGAAGTTTATTTAAGCTTTGGCCTGTCGTTCCAAAAGCGCAATATCCAAACTTGTTTGGACTCTGTTGGTGCAAATATTGGCAACACAAGATGTAGAAACAAGAACATGAGTACTTTAGTGCATTAAGTCAAAAGGCGTAGTTTTGAGACATCAGCGTTTGAAGTTACGAATTCCTCTATCAAATTGATTTTCAATAATTGTTTTAGAATTTTTTGGGATGTATAACACTTGAAAAATATTATCTACTCATACATGTTTTTTGCAATATTTCTTTTTTTACTTTATACACTACAGCATTAATATTTAATTTTTTTATTTCGGGATAAATTACAATAATGATTTGAGATTTTTTTTATTGGGAACACCTCACAAGAGTCCCAACTGCTCACGTCTGAAGCCAATGAAACTATAGTATCCCCAATTGGGGTATGTTGTGAGGCTGAAGGTATGCGGGAAAGGGAAGGAGACGGGGAAGGGGAAGTACCTGGCTATTCAGATCTATTCATTAAACACGGCTAGAGTCATTTCAAGCATCGTTTCAATTCTGAATGGTGGTCTTACACCAGGGCCATACTGAGAGTATCTTCCACTCTGGAACGTGCCGCAAATATAATATATGTTATTTTTAATTAATTAATTGTGAAATAACACAAATCAATCAAATAAAATTTATTTGCGCACGCCGGGTTCGAACCCGCTACCTTCGGAATGGGAGTCCAAAGCCTTGCCCCTGGACTACGCCAGCCGTAGGATTATTTGTAACGTTTTATTGCGGTAAGTGTAAGAACTTCGTATGAGTTTAATACTCTAGTACAGGGGTTCGAGCGGGGGGGGGGGGTGCTGACAAAAATAATATAAAGGTTTGATTTTTTTTTTTTTTTTTTTTTTTTTTTTTTTTTTTTTTTTTTTTTTTTTTTTTTTTTTTTTTTTTTTTTATAGAGAAACCTCACAAGAGTCCCAACTGCTCCCGGCTGGAGCCAGTGAGACTATGGCATCCCCAATTGGGGTATGTTGTGAGGCTTAAGGAAAGTGGGGAAGGGAAGGAGATGGGGAAGAGGAAGGTGGGAAAGTACCTGGCTATTCAGATCTAGTCACTAAACACGGCTAAAGCCATTATTAAGCAACGTTTCAATTCTGAATGGTGGTCTTACACCAGGGCGATACTGAGAGTATCTTCCACTCTGGAACGTGCCGCAAATATAACATATATTATTTTTATTAATTAATTGTGAAATAACACAAATCAATTAAATAAAATTTATTTGCGCACGCCGGGTTCGAACCCGCAACCTTCCGAATGGGAGTCAAGTGTCTTACCACTAGACCACGGACGGTCGTCGTTGATGTTATAACTTTAAAATTGTTCGACATCAACTAAAACAGTGAAAATAGGTATAATCATTAGGAACCACTCATACATTCAATATCGCAAACATACAAACGTATTTAATGAACCTAGGCATTCAAAAAATTAAAACTAACAAATAAATAAAAATAATTCACATTTTTAATAAATGTTTATGAAAAAATTCTGTCCCTGTCGAATAGTGACGGGCACATACGAATCGTTCCGCGGGCGCCATGGTGCCCGCAGGCACGGGGTTGGGAACCTCTGCTCTAGTACAAGGCTCGCGAACGATTTATAAATGGCCCGCGTGAGCAAGTTTAAAAATTCCCGCCAACTTGCATTTTTTTGTAAAACCTTTTACAATTAGTTTGACTAAAATAATCAGTCTGTAAATAATCAATTACAACCATAACTTACAATTTTGTGTGTAACGAAAATTACTGTATGACGGACTTCCTGGCGGTATCCAATGAAATTGCAAAAAACTAAATAATTCATATTAAAAAGGTAGGGTAGCCTTGCTCTAGTATCTAGTATATCAAATAAAATAAAACACTAAAGCGGGCGACAAACGCGAAGTTCACATCAAAAAGATACTGCGTTATAAGTATCTTTTCTACCGACACACTACGTTATAAAATATTCCTTTTTACGGCAGGAGAAGGGGTCAGTTGAAATCGGAAGCGGTCGAGAGAATATCATTTCTTTGTACTGGATATGTCAACTTGACAGCTCCGTGCATGCTCCGTGTATTAAAAATGACCCCTCTACTGTTTACGGCGAAGGGGGGGTCGCATAACCTTTCTGATATCGCGATCGTAGCGGTTAGCGAAGATTCAAACCGCGATCACAGCACATCATAATTTTACTTTTGGCGGGTCTGTATGGGATTGTATGGCGAGCGCTACTGTGTTATAAGTATCTTTTTGATGTGAACTTCGCGTTTGTTGCCCGCTTAAAGCAACAAAAATATATACCACATTGATGCATTATCAAATTATATCATTAAAATAGTAGTAAACCAGTTAATTTCTTTAAATATTTTAAAAATACTTGATAGTGAAATAACTCACATAAAACGCATTTCAAAAGTTATTTGAATTAGTAGGTTGAAACAAAAATGCTGCGTAAAACTGCATTATTATCTAACTAAAAAATCATATGTTTTTACATAATTACACTAAAGTACCCTTGGTACGGTATATTCGCGAGAGAGTATTCTCTAGTAAAAGACTCTCAGCAAGATTGGCCAGGTTGTTTGTTAAGAAGCGCACTTTACAAAGTAGTAATATGGGCCATTTCGTTACTAAGATAATCAGTTTGGCAACTCTTTCGGCGCAATGCCAAATATTAGATTGGCAAAGTTTATTCCAATGCACGCTACTGATTTATTTTACCTACTGTTTATTAACCGGCCACGACTTAACAAGGGAATGAATTCAATTTAATTAGGAAAATTTAACCCTCGGCGACAAAGGGCGTGCGGT
Source organism: Limnephilus auricula (assembly GCA_951813805.1). Lineage (NCBI taxonomy): Eukaryota > Metazoa > Arthropoda > Insecta > Trichoptera > Limnephilidae > Limnephilus > Limnephilus auricula. The sequence continues at coordinate 40,713,963 of OX638389.1, read as the reverse complement.
AATAAAGAAAGAAGCCCGAAAGAATTTTCAGATTTACGATGTTAATTTAATTACAGAGTTAAAGGAGTTGGTAATTATTTCGTTAACGCCTTTTGAAATCTTTTCACAATTGGGGCATTCTTTTATACAAGGGTTGAAAAAAGAAATTGCGATAACGATAAAAAAAAAAATATTCATAACACAAAGGAACGGTTCAGTAACGAAATTCGCTTTTTGATGCTCAATCTGTAGGCAAATTTAAACAAAAATTTAAAACATTTTTTTAAAGTTTTTGTTCCAGAAATATGAAAATAACATTTTCACTTTCGTTTTTTTTTTCGTTGTTTGTTTTTGGGGTGTTATGCCGTGTTGTGCTACCTCCTTCTTTAGCCGACGTTTCGGACAGCGTTGCAGTGTCCATCATCAGGGCAGATCCGGCAGAACTTTTTCACTTATTTGACTAGACATACATTTTACTTGATTTTGAACTAAATACATTTTACATTTCTCTATAGGTAATACAGTTTAATTCTTTTTCGTTGTTTGTTTTTGGAATGTTATGCCGTGTTGCGCTACCTCCTTCTTTAGCCGACGTTTCGGACAGCGTTGCAGTGTCCATCATCAGGGCAGATCCGGCAGAACTTTTTCACTTATTTGACTAGACATACATTTTACTTGATTTTGAACTAAATACATTTTACATTTCTCTATAGGTAATACAGTTTAATTCTTTTTCGTTGTTTGTTTTTGGAATGTTATGCCGTGTTGCGCTACCTCCTTCTTTAGCCGACGTTTCGGACAGCGTTGCAGTGTCCATCATCAGGGCAGATCCGGCAGATCCGACGATGTGGGATGCCGAATCTGACCTGATGATGGATACTGCAACGCTGTCCGAAACGTCGGCTAAAGAAGGAGGTAGCGCAATACGGCATAACACCCCAAAAACAAACAACGAAAATGCTTTTGGTCGTGAAAATCTAAAAACGTACCAGTTTTATTCTGTTTCACTATTTTGTTTCAGAATAAAAATGAATGATTTTTTTAAAAACTACCCTGTTCTATTTTCGTTTTTAATGTTGTCTGGAAGGCTATTATTTAACATTGGTTTATTTGTTGTTATTAGGTTTACTTTGAAGAACTTTATTTTAATTTTATGATTATTTGGTAATATTATTATCTAAAAAAAACCGATGCATTACAAACAAGTTATGTTGGGTAATAATTATTATTATGCGTGACAGATGTTTTGCCTACCGAAGGTATTATCAAACTGTGTTAAAGGACTTATAATAAAAGCCTGTTTTTTCGTGCTCATATAAGACTTGCTTTCAAAAGTTTTCAAGCAAGGGAGATTTTTCGTCTATGACTTTTTCATGTTAATTCCGCACAAGAATCCCAACGCTGGAGCCAGTGAGACCACAGCATCCCCAATTGTGGTATATTGTGATGCTAAAGGTAATGGGGAGGAGAAGGATATGTGGAATAGGACGGTGAGGAAGAACCTGGCTATTCAGTTCTGCCCGAAAACACTGATAAAGCCTATGGTAGACCATTAACCAGGGTTATGTGATAATGAAAAAATCTAACAATCTGGGATAGGCCGCAAACATACCATACTTATTTTAAATTTTGACTTTGATTTTGTTTTGGATTTTGTTTTAGATTCAGTTTTATAATTTTATTTTTATCAAACTTTTGCTTTTATCAAACTCGTATTTGATTTAGTTTTTGATTATGTTGTTGATTTTGCTTTTGATTTTGACTTTGATTTTGTTTATGATTTTGTTTTGGATTTTGTTTTAGATTCAGTTTTATAATTTTATTTTTTGCTTTTGTGTGAAAAAGAGCCAACTAATTTTGTGTGAATTGAATGTAATTTATGATTTAGATGTACTTTGTTAATTAAAAAAAAACATGTAAAAGCCCAACAGGGCGTGAAATATAAAAAAAATAAATAAATGAATAAATTGTGAATTAACACAAATTAATCAAATAAAAATTCATATGGGCTCGCCCGGATTTGAACCCGCGACCTTCGGATGCCATTCAACCACGCTGTCAAATTATTTAAAATTCACGAAAAATGAAGAAACCTGCCGCTAGAGGCGCGCGCTTCTATCAGGCATCCCTTTATTGAGGAGGTATTGGATGAACACGAGAAAGGGATCACGGTTATCGGAGGTAATAATTTGTACGATATGACGTATGGAAGGGATAAGGGCTGTCAAGGGAAGAGTATATTCCAATTTACGGCGAGTGAATTGTAATTTGCAGGGTGTAGGGAAACGGGATGTGTGAAGGAGATAAAAACAATGAATTGGAGATATTCTCAGTGGAATCGGTGATCGCTTGGAACGAGTTGAATTAGAGAGAGAAATATAATAATGTTATACAGGATATACGTTTTAGGTGAGTAAAAGGCTTTATGTGTATTTTGATAACTCAACCAAAGTATCACGCTGGGCCCATATATATACTTTAGGTACGAAAGAAGAAAACTACGAACGTTTATCATTATATTTTATGATTATTGTTCGGGCTTTATATACTAGAATTTTTTTTGGGCATATTAAGGGTGTCGTCAGCCATCTGACAGCATAAATAAAAACTGTACTACTGAACCGTCGACCCTCATGACGTCACACGATTGCCCCGCCCCAAAATATCGTTTTGGCGGTAATTCAAAAATGGTAAACTTAGATTCGCTGTAGAAACTTTATTCGTCAACATAAAAATGCAATATTCACCGTAATTTTTAATTTAATTTATTAATTAAAAAAAACCGTGGAAATACCCTATTGGAGAAACGACAATGAAAAAAACCCGTCCAGTTGGACAAATAAATGTCCAATTCAAGCCAATTGCTTTCTGAATAACGTAGTCATCAAACCAGAGATATTTTTTTCAATATTAATTTATTTTTGGATGTTCGATCACGAATGTGTTTGGGTCCAAACTGTTTTTTTAGTAAAATAGGTGCATTTCAGCGCCCATTTATCTTTGGGGTGATTTCTCGCAAAAACGTCGCTCTACAAATTAATAAATTATTATTATTAAATATTATACGTATACCTTACCTGTCTATGTTATAACTTTCTCTGGGTTGTGTAATAATAACTTTAAAATGCATCGAAACACCGTGAAAGAAAATCGTTTCGTTGTTATGGTTACGTTTATATACAACTTTCAGAAAACGTCAGTAAGGCGATCCGCTCACTGAGGCAACTGAAAACTGCCAACTGGCAATTGTCTTTGTATGACAATGTGATGGCCCGCACACTACACAATCACTCAAAAACCCGTTGTCAATGGTAACGCAAGCGGTGACTCGCGACTCGCACTGCTGATTACCGTGGCCGGCCGTTGCTAGTTGCCAGCTGTCAGCTGATTGTTCTTTATCTATGGTTAAACAAGCTTTTTGACCAATCAAGACATAGAAACCAGCCAGTTTTAGTATGGTTTCAGTTGCCTCGTCAGCGGAGCGCCTACCTTGCAAAAGTCATAAATAACTCGCACATAGGTAAATAACGCACAAATTCGAATTCGAACAGGTAGATACTTGATTTAGTGTAAAATGAATGGAAACCCGCATACCCCATAAATATCGATTTTTCATGAATATATTAGACAAGCACGGCAAAAAACTGTTCATTCGCATAAGTATCCACCAAGCCAAAATTGAGAGGGCTGATAAAATATGTACGAACTATATTCACGTAAACGATAAAACCTATGTAAGACGATATTTTTAAATGAGAGGGAAACCCAATGACCCCATATTTAAGGATCACTTAAACCGGGGTATAAGTGCCGCTTAAACTGCGGTTCAACTCCACCTCCATAATAATATATATATGAGCTTAGTTGACCAAATTTCCTATTAAACAAGTAGGCATATTATGGTTATATGTAAAGGGCTATTCTGAAAATTTGTATTGTGGGCAGTTTTTAAGTTATTCGTTGTACATTTATATCTGGTATAAATAGGCTGTTAAAAGGACGTTTTGTACAGAACTATTAAATTCTTTAACGGTGAAAGTCACCTCGGAGATTTCGTTTTGATAAACAATTCGATTTTACAAATTTCCGTCTCTAATGCGATAATATTAAAAAAGTCTGTTTTAGGGATATTAAAATGGAGCCGGCTCGGAGGCAGCATTGATCTTCTACACAAAGGTGAACTAACGAGAAACTCAGCGAGTAAGAGTGTAAGACCTGTCAACAGATGATGTCGGCAGCATAGAACGAGTTGTATTTTTAGTAAAAGGTTAGGGCATTTGTACGTCCTTCTTTATTTAAACAGGGCTTCTTAAAGATCCAATCAGCGATGTATTGAAAAAGAAAGAAATTTCTTCCAAAGATCTTTCCGAAACTAGACCCAAAACATTGCGCATTACGCATTTTAATTTGAGTTTTATGTTCCCGACAACTTCACAAGAGCGCGCAGGCACAGAACTTTTGTTGTTCTGAGATGCAGAACTAATCTAGCATTGGTAATGCCGCTCGGAATAAGGATTCTCTTACTAAATTACCCACATAGTTATTTTTCAGCAAAATATTGAACAATTTAAAAATGTTATTATTATTTAATAAAATATAATGTATGTGCAGTGTATTAGTTTCGGGTCTTGCCGAGTGTCGGCGGAGATACCCGAAGGTTTACATATAACCGAGCAGTCCCGAAAGCGGAGCGACACTTCTTCGACAGTTGTCAGTCAGCCTTCGATACTAGAAATAGTTGTATCTGTATTATTTTATCTACCAATAAATGTGTAAAGTGTACGAAGTACCTACAAGTCTATTATTAAGTACCGAAAGGATTCTAAGAGATAAGGGAGATATTGGCCCCCTTATCAAGGAGTAGAACAAGTGGATTAACGTGATCAGTACTACCCGATAAATAACAGTACATTACAGTATGTTTATAATTGGTTATGTTAACTGTAAATGAATTTCATTACAAAATCTGAGCAAGCCAATTTCATCCGTCTCACAGACAGAAAAATACCTGCACTTGCTCCAATATCAACAAAAAAAAAACTTGGCACTTATTCATAGAATGACTAAACATCACAGCAACGGTGATAGGACAATGAACTTCTATTTCCAGAAAGACACTTGCTGACAAAAAATTGGATACCGAAAAAATAGGTAAAAAAATTTAACGGTTTTTTGTTTTAAATAATAAGTTGGGCGAATATTCAAAGCCCTAAAGTAATGCGCCATTGATTTGTATCTAAAATAGGTCAGATTCGCTTCTTGTACGCGGAATAGAAAACACAGAGGGTACTGGACGGATGCAATTCCTAGAAGTGTGATCTATAAATAATACATCATTCAAATTTGAAAGAAAACTAATGAAGTCAAATGTTTGGACTCCCGAGTTAGTTTTTAAATTTTAAGTAAACCCCGATGAAGTGAGCATTGCAAAGCATGAAACATGTTGGTTTTTAAAATAAAAGTGGTTAAAAACTAAGTATATTATTTTTTTAAATAAAACGGTGCCAAAAAATAAGGCTTTGTTTGAAGAAATAATCAAGTACTTCTTTAGAAACATACGCAATAGGAATACTAAATAAAAATGATCCGTATAAAGTCTATTATGCTATTTTCCAATCATGTGTATAATATTGAATTAATGGATGGGATCTTCCTCAAAACCCATACGAAAAAACTCAACTCAACAAAATAAAACAAACTCCATCAAAAAAAATACATTAAAAAAATACTGTACTCAAATTTCAATTATATAACAAAAAAAAAAATTTCCACCTCATTGACCAACACTTAAAACCTACACGAAAACCTCAAATCTGCAGAACATCCCAAAATTAAGTATTTTGGGCGGAAGAACTATAAATTCTATGCTACAAAATCGTTAAATGCCCTTCCAGACAAAAATAAAAAAATCATAAAAAAATGCGAAGTAAAGATGAAGATGAGGAAATTAACACAAACATTAAGTTGAGAAAATTGATGTAAGACCAATCTAACTACATACAGTCCGCTTCGAAACAGGAATCCCTAATGAGGAGGACTGTGAATAAACTACTTTACTTTGTATTAAAAAAATAAATATAATAAAAATAAACAATTTAGATATTTTAATCAATGCTTTATCAATAATTTCACATGTAGTAAGGAAGAGTTGCGATCACAACGCCTTAAACATTTCTATCGAATAACCTCTCCAGTGTTCGAGGCGATTGGGGAAACGCCGAGGTCAAGAAGTGGATCGATTGAGAGAAGCCATTAGATATATCCATTAAATAATGATATTGAGGTTAATGGTTGAGGATGGGCAGTTTTACAACGCCTTACAAAAACATAATCAACCTATATTATTATAAAAAAGACGTAAAAGATCATGCAAGCGATACAGACCAAAGAAGGGAAACATATTAACCAAGGTCCCAGGGAGCAAAACGGCAAAGTATCAAAAGACGTATGCGTATCTGGGACCGAAATTATACAATAAAACCCCCCCATACTTAAATATTAAAAATTGCAAAATGTCCTGCATTGGTTCAATAATAACTAAATGGTTGATTGGCTTGGGTAGGGAGGAGTCTGAAAAACTAATATGTAATGTGACTTAAAACTATACATGGTTACCTTTGAATGGCACATTTAGTAAAAACTTAGTAGAAATAAGTATTAATTTAAAATAATAATAATAATAATTTAAATTACATTTGGCACTTTACAAACTTTGGTTCCTTAGAACAGGCAATCTGCCTAGCTAGGAACTAATATCGACCTAAAACAACGTAATAACACTTGTATTCATTTGAAATATATTCTCTTATTATGTAATATTATTTCTGTTATTTTGGCTTTAAATGTATCAAATGTAAATAAATAAATAAATAAAATAAATAAATAAATAAAATAAATTAATAAAATAAATAAATAAATAAAATAAATAAATAAGAGTGTTTTCGTCCCATTCCTCCTGGTTGGTGTTAGGAAGGGTCAACCACGTATCAAAAATAATGGTCGTCAGTTTGAATTCGTGCAACATATTATACGCATATGAATTATAATTAATTATTATAATAGTAAAGAAGTATTTAACCCAATTTACAATGTAATATATCAATACAAATTAGGCGGCACTCATAAGCATTATTCAATGTGATTAAATTAAATATTAGATATTCGTAATTTTTCGTACATATTTCACATTACATTGTTGGGTTATAATATATGAGTCTGGGGTGTGTAAATAGTCCCAGATCTCTGGACGCACTACCCAAAAATATATAATTGTGAATTTTTTTGCGCGAACAATAATATGTATATCACAGAAGAATGGCTGTCTGTACAATTTTTATTGAAAAACATAAACACTAACCTTTGATTGTCGTTCTCTGCGAGTATAGGAAGCCTCCCTTTTTATTCCAAAATTGAGGTACAGAATATCAGCACAATTCTTCATATTATTGATCCGCAAATGTTCCGAAGTCAACCTTTACACTTCGGAAATATAATTCACAATCCAAAAAGCATGTGTGCTCAAAATCCAGCAATGATGAAGAGAGTGTTTTTTTTTCTTCATAATAACAATTTCCATGACGACAGTTTCCAAGAGAGAATTTCCATGACTTCAATACATTATATTAGTGTTTCTATTATCAACAAAGACTGTCAAACAACCATTTATGTAACATGAAAATATTTTAATTATTTTTTCGAACAAAACAAAACAAAACATATCATAATGCCTAACCAATTGAAATGTACCATAATGGTCTATGATTTAGTTAGTTCTTACTTTAATAAAGGAGTCTATGGGCTCTTCAGTTCACATGGTCTCGTTGCCTAGTTGTGAAGGCGACCGAAGGTAAATATACGGTGTCATTAGGTTTCAGGAGCTCCGCAGATCAGAACTAGCCTTCAGCCTGGAAGGACGTTTTTCAGATTGATGGGAACTCTAGGAACTCTAGCTTCAGACAGTTGGAACTCTTATGCATATTCATATAATGAATTTAATCAGGTAAATAATACTACTAGACTACAAACATCACATTATTGAAGGAATAGAAAAATAATCTAAAAGGGTTGCCATATTGAGTTCACTTCAAGAACAATAAACTGTTATTAATGATAGCTGTATTATTAATGATAGCTTCATTCCTCTTTGCTCAGAATTCCCAGGGGAACTGGGAAGATAGGAGAAAGAACAACAAGAACGGAAAGTTTAATTAAGATGTCGGTTGTTAATGCTGCGTTATTTGCAGTATTTTTCCATTAATCTTAAATAAGAGTGATAACAAAACTCTTAATAATTGCAAACAGCGAATACTGAGCAGTATACTCAGGGAAAACAAACAAACAAAAATGAAGTAATAAAATGAAACAATATAACTTAGTTACAACCACGTTCCTTCCTCAGGGCAATCATATAAAAATTAAGTATTTTATTATATGGAATTTTTACTGATTATGTGAGACTGGAAACTAGGCGTAGAGCAAGTCTAGCTATTATGTCTTTCAAAATTTGGAACAATTTCATCGATAGCCCGTTGCTTTTGAGATGCTGTGATTTATTTTTATATAGACCACTACAGCCGGAGTCGATACCATGATCTGTTCGGAGTACCGCACGACAGAGTCAGGCACAGGCTCGAGTCCTGGCAAAGCATAGCACGACGAGGGGAATCTCTGAATCTAAATACTTTAAAACATTTTTTTAGCGTGATATAAATTATTTTAAAGCTACGTACATTTAATTTTTCATTAAACTTTTATTACTTAATAGTTATTTTTTTTTTTTTTTTTTACTGGTTTCAATAGCAAAGTTTGCACATTATGTAGGTATAAAGTATAATACAAGTATAATTTGTTTTGTCTTTTTTCACAGTCCTCCTCACTAGGGTTTCCTGTTCTGAGGCGGCCTGTAGTTTTTTAAAAACTTTTTCACTTTATCACTCCACACACTTTCTTCCCTTTTATTCTTATTATTAGTCATACATACATGAATTAGTTAAGATTAAGAACTATCTCTCTCATCCCATTTTTCAATTTGGGAGGCGCCGCCCCGGGAACCATTTATTAGATAACATAACCAACATCTCTGCCATAGGTCACCCCAAGTGGTTCGCTACGTTTGGTGACTTAGCAGAGGTTCTCGAGTTCACGGGGTGAGGTTTGTCTGATCTGGACAGACTGAACCCCAGATTCCTACCCAACCCTCATACCTTTTTCCTTCCCAGAACTTCCTCTCGTTCTCTCCTTGCTTTACTTAGAAAAACCCTTCACACAGCATCCCCAAAGATAACATAGGACCTTAGGGAAATTATTGTCCTCAGAGCCTCCTGGGTGCAGCTAATGTAAAAAAAAAATCCCAGACAAAATTGCTAAGATATTGTATGAACATACGAAATAGGTACTTTAACCAATTAAAATTTAATATAACGAGCTAATCACTCGTGCGAAAATGTTATGTGTCTAAATAAATAAATAATACGACTATTTTTCAGAATGACATTATCAATGGTAGATTACTTCCGCATATCGTAACAATCAAATTTCTATCTCGAAGCTCTCTCGTTAAATTAATGAAAAAAAGTGTATCATATAATCAAGAATCCCGGATATTTATAAATATACTATAATACACGAGCAATGTTTGCGAAAGGCGGAAGTGACGATAGTGCTGAAAGCAGGAAACGATGCCAAACGGAGAGTTTTCATCTATCTGTCTGCTGTACAGGAAGCAGATAAACGTATCATAAGTATAATTTAATTCGTTGAAGTAAACAGAAGCCATAGAGTAGGCTTGTTGAAAAAGTATCGATATATCGATATTTTCAATGAAATATATCGATATTTTAAGCCGATATATTTTGAACCGATATATCGATATATCGATATAAAATATCCAATATCGAAAATTGTATCAAAATCGATATTTTTTCAATTTCGGGGGGGGAGGCGCCTGATTAAAATAATGTACATTGTGTAAATATACACTTTCATTTTTACACATTGTGTATATGAACACTTTAATTTTAAAAACGTACAAACTAAACATTTGACCGATATATCGATATATCGATTTTTTTTCCTCGATATATCGACGTCGATATTGATATTTTAATAAATATCGATACATCCATATATCGATACTTTTTTCCACTTTCGACATCCCTACCATAGAGGACTGAAGAAAGAGTAAACACATCAATATAATGTACCTACACGAAAAGCTAGGCAAACACGTATATTTTATATACAAAGTCGTACATCTCATTCCAACTATAGTTTGAATTCCCCAATACAACGTTTACATAGTCTTGGTATATTATACAATATGGATGTTTTTGATATTAATTTGAACTTGGCAAACTTCAAACGCCGTATGTGCGAACTATTTCTACGTATTTCATAAACTATCGTGAATATCAATTTTAAACATTTGTAATAATAATACGCTAACATCTGTCGTACACAATCACTCCACGTACCAGATACAAGCGGAAGTGCTGTCATCTCTAATTTTCAAATTGAACATCTGTTGAAGTTTTCATAAAATATTACAATTAGTGTTCGTTTTTTATTAATATTATTGTTGCTTTGAAGGATATTGGCAGATTATCTATGCTACGTACTTTTGTCAACTCTTACATTTTGTGTAATCTGTATTTTGTTTCTTATATTTTATGTTACCTGTATTTTATCAACTTTTTTAATTTTACTTTCAAAAAACATGTATTGACTGAATTATATGTAAAGCCCTATGGGCGTTTAAATAAATAAATATCAGTAGTTCTATTATTGAAACTGTTACGTATTTAGGTACCTAACGATGGAATTCCAACAAAATAATACAATATTATTTTTATAAACAAGTAGTGATAGTGATTTTAATTGTTGGATTCTTATAATAGATCAGTAGGATATGGAGCCTTAAGACGATATACTTCGCTTTTCGGCCCATACAAAAAGGACGTCCGGGAAAAAACACTTTTCTACATCGAAAATTGCACAAAATGAATATATTTTTTTTTATACTGCCTTCTAGAGGGTGAAAATTATGTCGGTATGTTTTCGAATTTTCGATGCGTTTCGTATTAACGTAAACATTCACTCTCAAACATGTACGATTTATCAAAAAATATTATTTAAGGAAAAAGTGCTGCTAACTCAACTCTCATAAAAAATTATAAAAAGCTACGGACGTAGCTTCTTCTTTCTAAAAAATATATATTTTTTAAAATTTCAATTTCGTGAGAGTTTCGGTGTAGAAAAGTGTATTCTCCATAAACCCCTTTTCGAGCGATTTCTGTAGGTAAATTTGAGCGTTGTCTCATTCGCACATTTCGCATTCGCATGTATTGTAATGGCCACTACACATGGTACTGCGAACAGCCGGCTTTTTGCAGATGGCTAGAAATCGCATCGTTAGTAGGCAAAACCGGCTGCCGAATTGTTATTATTCGTCTGCCGTATTATTATTTCTTTACTGCCGGAGCGATTGTTTCCACTTTCTGCCGCATTTGCGCGCAGAGTATTATTATTTTACTACTGCGGCGTCCGAATTGGTGCTGCCGCAGACGGATTCTGGCTGTTTGCAGCCAGAACGACATGGTCCGTACACGTGATCACAGCGCCCGAGAAATCAACTTACTCAGTGGCGTTTCTTCACAAGGGGACCATGGGGACAGTCCCTACTTATAAACGTTTAATGTTAATGGTATATTTATACCGTAGAAATGAAATAAATAAACTACTATTACATATACTCTACACTATTCCTGAAACCTAACAAGAAAAAAATTGACAATTCTTTGTGTTCACAAAAATAATGAATGCGTTCTGAACATAAAAGTAATTGCAGAAATATAATCTAAAAAATTACTTCGGTTAAGTAATTTTTAATTTCTCTCCTTCCTTCCTTGTAGCATAATAATAATTTATTGCATATGACGTTTTAGTAAAATAATAATATTGATATCGATTGATCGGATTATTTCTATAGCGCCGTTCTCGTGGTTAAAACACCTCAAAGACGCTTTTAACCGAAGTACAATTTGTCTTGTGCTATTTTTATTAAACTTCATATTTATATAATTGTAGAAAGCAATCACTTTGTGGTTTGACATATATAAATAAAACACTTGTTTTGTTTAAACCACGAGTTTTTGGTTGTGAACAAGTGTTTATTTTTATTTAAACTTAATATTTATTTACGCACCCTATTTGACGGTTCTGGTTAGGTGCGTGACTTATCTTCGTACCTCATAAAATTTTCTGTAAGAAATTATATTATTACTATTTGGGTATACCTATATTTGTATTGAGTCTCGTATCGTTACTTTCTGGCAGTGAGACGTCAGTATCTACACATAAAAATGACGGTCCCCGCCATCGAAAATGTGCTCGACCCGCCACTGATCTTACTGCAAATAGCATGGTCTAGTGGCAACCACCAATCTGCAGAACTTCTGTAGCACATTAAGCCGGGTCTTTTGCTTCAACAAAGGTTAATAAAGTAATAACAAAGCGTGATAAAGGTTTGTAATTTATAATTTATAAACAAACTTTACAAAAACTATTCGTGTTTATCGTTGAAATATTTTAACGACGTATATACTGTTATTCATATTTTAATTTGATTATAATTAGATGCTCTGTTATGTTATATTATCGAACTCGTATGTTCTTTCCGTAATAGTATGTACCTTATCTGACATTATTTTTTTAAACCTGAAATGTTCCATGGTAGCAGTATCAAGTATTTTGTCTTCTGAAATTGACTTCTTTTAGCAGAAATTCTGACGATAGTGTAATTGGTCAAAATGGAATCTCTTTTAATATTAATTTTAGTGCGTATTATACCTAACCGAACCCACATATTATATCGACCCATAATCGGCAGAACAGCGTAAGCGACAAACAGCAAAGTGTTCAGGAGAAGGTTTTTTTTTAAATAACTTTCTTAGTTGATTCAAAAAATGATTTTGGTTAATTACGATTATTGATATTTGGTTACTGCCTGTATAGAACTGATAATGCAATTATCTGAATGCCTTCAGTTGTGGAGATAGTGGCGGTTACGCTGTTTTGCCTATCACCCTGACAGATATTTTCCCTTAGAAATGTCGCTTACGCTCTTTGGAGTACATGGTTTTTTTATATTTATTTATTTACACATATACTGCACAACATGTGCCATTAACATAATTGACATACAATATAAATAGTACAACAACATGAAGAATGACTAACAGTATATTTGTAAGTTAAATATAAGGAAAAAAAATGTAAAAAGTAAGTAGTAAGATTATAAGTAGTAGGTTAAGGGTAAAATATAAATGTAAAGTGAAAAATATGGTATAAAGTATAAGTATAAGTATAAAGTACAAGCTTTAAATTATTAAGCAAAAATAAAAAAAGTTAAAAGTGAGAATAAAATAATAATAATAAAAAAAGTAGAAATATAAGATATCTTTAAAAGGTACAATGATTTAAATATAAAATATAAAGTAAAAAGTCCTCATAGGAGCAATGAAAAATAAAAATAAAATAGAATAGTTAAGAGGTCGATATTATGGATTATAAATATTAACCGATTTGATGAATTTTACAAGTACCTATGATTTCTAATGAATTAATGTTTTGCAAGTACTGGTAAGCATATTATGTTTACATGATCATTATGTTTACATGGTACTAGAAGACAAATTTTGTTTAATGCATCTTTTGTATGATGCCAGATTACCGGCGTGATCGATATTAGCATATTTATTGCCAAAAGTGTGTAAGCGATTTATTGTTGCATTTTGTTCTGCGGTGGTCCCAGAGTTATTACAATAAAAAGGTGTTTGGAGTCGAGTAGGTCTAAAAGGAAAATTAGCGGTGGCAAATATTTTTCTCAATGGATTAAAGAATGAATATTGTTTAATTATTTTTGCTGTTATGAATTTATTCCCATAATTAATTAGGTATGTGTGGTCGATTAACGATTAACCATTGTCGATTTCGATTAACAATTAGTTTTATTTTCACTGAAATAAAAACTTATTTAAAAAAAGTCGCAGGAGGCGACAATGTTGAAGCAAGAGACCCGGCTTAAGCATTTCGCAAATTCATTTCGAAAGTGACCGAGTTCGGGAGCGCTGTGAATACGTGTTCACAGAGCAAAAGAAACCAACTTACTGCAAAAAGCATCGTCTGGAGGCAACCTCCAACCTGCGATTTTTAGCCAGCTGCTAAAAGCTGCTAAATGTCGGGCTGTTCGCAGTATAGTGTGTAGACCACTTAAATGTGCGTGAGCTTATTGTGAGCGGGACAGAATGAAAGACGCGGGTGTTCCGCGTGTCGTTCAAAGTCTAGCCTCTTAATAGCTATGTGTGAATGCGGTGCGGTGCAGACCACCGAAAATGTGGTCAACTAATGCCCGCTCCATTCATTCCTGGCGGAATTGAAAAGGTCCACAGGGCGAAGCCTGAGGCCCTAGACTGGCTCGCAGACCTATAAGTCCCTCTGACCCCCCACCAAATGAAAGAAGAAGTGATGTGTGATTTTTTGATGGCCCACGGTGTAATATATGTCTACGGCGTAGAGCGTAGATGCTATACACTTGACTGTGTGTCTTAATTTCGAAGATAGACGGATTCAGAGTAAAAAATATATAAATAAAAAATAAAAATATTCAGAGTAAAAAATAAAAAATCGTGTCCTTAAACGGTAATAGTAATTTCGACCGCCAAAGTAAAATGTTACTTGATATAAGGCCGATTTCTTGCTGCTGACAATAGAATAAAAATAAAACACTGAGGAAATAAGTAACATTGTGATATAAAATTATTAGATGAAAATTTAATATAATAATTTCAAGTATAGATACTAACTACAGCGAACTAAGAAGTTATTTGGTTTCATTTAACTACTTTTCAAATTTAATTTACAGCTTTTTTTCATTTATCGGGCTAATTTAGTTTTTATATTCCTTAAAAATAACATTGTATATAAATATGTTGGCATTTGACAACGCTTTTACGGCGCTATATAAATCAGCAAAATATTAATATTATTTTTATTAAAGATTTTTTAAACTATAGGTAATAAAATATTGCTACTGGCTGGGATAAATTAATTGAAACGAATAAAATGAATAAGCTATCATAGACAATCCTCGAAAGAAAACTTTGAGGGGCCCTTGAATAGTCTACAACATCCACATAAATTATTTCATACTGTGTCCTGCATGTCGCTTGCTGAGGGTTGGTTTGTACTATGTCCACAAAAACTCGTATTGAGAAAACGAGGTTTTAAATTTAAAAATATTCCATTTGTGTTTCCTTTACTTCAAAATAGTTTTTATAAATAATAATATTAAATACAAGGTTAATCTATCTACCTCTAGATAAAAGAACAACCTAATTGGTTGAATTTTTATCTGAAAAAAAGCATAATCAAGAATGTAAAAGGACACTTTTTTTAAACAAAACAGCAAAAAATGAATGTTGGTTTGTACCATTACCAAATTTTAATGTTGGTTTTTACTATATCCATACTCTGGGCGGACCAAACCAACAGTAAGTTCAACCTATGGCACATCAAACAATAATCATTTAACATTCTCATACATAAGATTTTAATAAATAATAATAAAATATTGAAAATTCTTCATTAGAAATTAGAAAATTTTGTGTTGTCATATGAATAAATAAAATGTATGGGGTAATCAAACATTAGTAATTTTTACATACGCGTACATAAGTTTTGAATAAATAAAAGTAAAAAATTAGTATTGGCGAGTGGACATAGTACACCACATTTTTGTAATTACTATGGAGATAGAACCAAAAGTGATGTTCAAAATGTAAGTTCCCGCTGAAAATTAGTTTTTTTTTTGTGTGTGGATAAAGTAGATAAAAATATGATTAATATTACTATATTCACAGTTTTAAAAAAAACATAAGTGGACATAGTACAAACCAACCCTCAACAAGCGATGTGTCTTTATGGCCGTCTCATCCGCACGTGTCGGTAGATAGAGAATCCACGTGCAATATTGAGTAGTGGCGGGTCACCGTACACTCTTCGGTGGGTCCCAAAGCATGGAGAATGTATGGACGGCGAAGCAATTTCTACTGCCTTCTGCCAGGTCTGGTGGCCTCGGGGTCATAAACGCCGAGACGATTTGCACGTGGTAATCCGAGGGAAATAGAAGATTGTGTAAATGAAGAAGAAAAATCAAAATTCGAAGACATATGGAAAATGTGGTAAAAGTGATAATGTGAAATTTATTATGGAAAGTATATTTGAAAAAATTAAAAACCCAATAAATTGAAAGCTATTTTCGCGAACATTTTTTTTTTTAATTTTCAAATAAATAAACAAAAATTACTAGTTAAGAAAAGTAATTGTATACCCATGAAACTCTAGAAATTCGAATAGCATACATTCTTCTCCCCCTTCTGATCCTCCTACGTTATAAGTTTATTTTTAGATGTAAAAAATATTTCTGATTTTTCAAAATAAATCAAGAGGACCGTCTGTATTTTGGCCTCAAATACAAATTTAAGTTGGGTATGAAAAAGAACGCGCAGCCGTGGCTCTTTTCGCACTATTACAATTATTAAGAGGCTAGACTTTAAACGACACGCGGAACACCCGCGTCTGTCATTCTGTCCCGCTCACAATAAGCTCACGCAAACTTACAATACATGCGAATGCGAAATGTGCGAATGAGACAACGCTCAAATTTACCTACAGAAATCGCTCGAAAAGGGGTTTATGGAGAATACACTTTTCTACATCAAAACTTTTACGAAATTGAAATTTTAAAAAATATTTATTTTTTAGAAAGAAGAAGCTACGTCGGTAGCTTTTTATAATTTTATAATTCTTTATGAGAGTTGAGTTAGCAGCACTTTTTCCTTTAATAATATTTTTTGATAAATCGTACATGTTTGACAGTGAATGTTTACGTTAATACGAAACGCATCGAAAATTCGAAAACATACCGACATAGTTTTCACCCTCTAGAAGGCAGTATAAAAAAAATATATTCATTTTGTGCAATTTTCGGTGTAGAAAAGTGTTTTTTCCCGGGCGTCCTTTTTGTATGGGCCGAAAAGCGAAGTCTATCGTCTTAACAGTTCTGTGTTTATTGGTAATTTTATCTGTTTTTCATCGCACACATTTAATTACTCCATAGAAAATACCTACTCGTATGTAATTAATTTTATCGTTGGAAATGTGCCGACTTACAATTACAACTAATGACAATTAAATTATAACATAAACATACCAATCAAATTTTCCTATTGTGTCGTTTTACATACCTACTATTATTAAAACCTAATGACCACACACAGGCATGGTTTAGTCGCACACTAATCTATTCGTAATTATGTTAGGTATGTAAATTGTCATCAAACTCAGATAATTAAAACAATACAATTTCGGATGAACGTCACATTCTAAAACTCTAAAATTATTTACGCACCAGATTTTCAGGAACGGGTTTAGTTTTTCCCATAGGAAAAACTAAACCCTTTCATACACTTTTCCATATAAATTATCATCTAGTAAATCCACGTTATGCAAGTGTATTATATAAGTATAATTAATACAAAACAATACAAGAACAACACGTTAATCTACCAAACTATTAAATGGGAATATAATTCACGGTCTCCAGATATTTTCATATCAGAGGGTTCGGCTCTGTGGAATTCCTAATTTGACCGATAAATCCTACTGATCCCTCAATATAAATATTTAAAAAATCTTTCGTAATTCTACATGTATTTAAAATGACTGATTTTTGCATTTTTATATTCAAAATTATTATTTTCATTACCTACCTACATAATGAATGAATGTCGCTATTCTTACAATGAATAGTTAGTTGGTAGTGAAATAGTTAGAATATTTTCCTTCCATGCAGTTGATCGGGGTTTAATTATTCTTGGTCGTGGCAAATTTAAAATAAAACTATAATGTTATTTATTTCACAATGTATATCCCAAGCTTTTTGACGGGTCTGCGCTGGTTTTTAATAATAATGTTCCACACGATTTTTATTTATTTTTTAAATATTTCCATGTACAATTTGGGAGGCGGGTATTAGTGGCGGTCCGTGAGTTTTCAGTGAGCTAGAGTGCTAAGATTGAAAAAAACGACATTACTGATGTTGTTGTCGCTGAAAAAGATTTTTTTTTCAATATTACAACTTTTTGTATGAAGATCTTCAGGATTCTTTGAGTTTGGGGATGCGCCACATCCGTAAACTAAAAAAATTTCATACAAAAATTTGAAATTTTGAAAAAAAAAAAATTATATCAGCTACAACATCAATATAGTCGTTTTTTTTCAATCTTATCACTCAATCTCACTGAAAACTCACGTCACGGACCGTCACTGGCGGGTATGGGTACCGCCGCCCCGGGAACCCTTTATTGGATAACCTATACCTCTGCTGTAGGTCACCCCAAGTGGTTGGCTACGTTTGGTGTCTTAGCAGGAGTGTCCGGGTTCATGGGGTGAGTCTTGTCTAGGACGATCGGGAGACTGGTTTAGGGATACATTTTAACCTCCCCAGGAGCACTCTCTCGCAACATCACTTTACATGGCAAAGGGACTGATAGATTCAGGCGTTCGTCACTCCTAGACACATTGACCCGCAGAATTATACCCACCCCTCATAGATCTTTCCTTCCTAGAACTTCATCTCCTTTCTTCCCCTAAAAAAGACCTTCCATACATTGTCCCCAAAGATGACAAAGATACTGAGGGATATTTTTCCTCTATGTGGAACATAAAAAGCATCTATAAAAATATATTCCCATAAGAATTCAAAGTTATAACTATTCCCGGGGATGGAATTCGGGCAGACTTGACCGCCAAAGAGCGTCGAACTTAGGTTACATATAGTAGGCAAACTCTGTACGTACATAATACATCACATTACGGCTGCAATATCTTCCCCGTAATGAAACCCGGGAAGGTTGAATATTCTAGCAGACAGGGGGATGAATATTGAAGGCTGTCTAAGGGAAGCGAAATATAAGTCTGGTGAAAATGCGGTCTATTCTATTCAGTGAAGGAGGGATGATTTATGACATCCAAAAATACCATTTTCCTTTTGATGGTTTCGAAGGTAACATAATAAAAATGATACAAAGACGTAGTGTTGCTTGAATCGAATTTGACAGTAACGAATGACACTAGAGTGCAAGTAACATGCGTTTTAAGGATGCGTATAAACATATGGGCCAAACAAAGATATTATATTCCATTCCCATATTTCTGGCTCGGCTCCTTTCTCGGTTCGCAAATGTATACACGGAAAAAATGTTATTCGAAAAAACGATCATTTTAATAGTAAAAACGGTTAAAATGGGACTGAAGTTCTTACGAACAAATTAACAGTGTTTCAATGTTTTTTGGCGGGAAAATGTAAGAATAATTTGTAGGTATACAATTACGTATACCAACAAATTATTCTTACATGTTCCCGCCAATAAACATTGAAACCCTGTTAATTTGTTCGTAAGAACTTCAGTCCCGTATTTAACCGCTTTTACTATTAAAATGATCGTTTTTTCGAATAACATTTTTCTCCGTGTATTCAGCATTAAAGATATGTTTTTATTCGAAATATTGCAGTTATTGGCAGCATTAAGATAGTTAAGGTGAATGGTAGAAGAAGTCGATGACTCCCGAGGAAGACATGGCGCGAT
Source organism: Limnephilus auricula (assembly GCA_951813805.1). NCBI lineage: Eukaryota > Metazoa > Arthropoda > Insecta > Trichoptera > Limnephilidae > Limnephilus > Limnephilus auricula. The sequence continues at coordinate 40,694,278 of OX638389.1, read as the reverse complement.
CAAGTGAATCAGAAACATGGGGCCATGTCAAGAGTCAGAATAATAGAAGAGAATGTATGAGAAGATGTATGAATGTGAATGAGGCAAGGAATGTATGCCAATGCCGAGTTGTTTGGCGGTCCTCCCTGCCTACCCCTGCGGGGAAACGGCGTGATGGTTAGTTAGTTAGTTTGTTAAGATAGTTAAGAAGCTATTTTCAAAATAAGTCACTCATGTGCCTATTAAGAAAACAACAAGATCATGTTTGTTCATTCATTCATTTTTTTTTTTTTTCTAAAACATATGATTTGATGATTATTAATATGTTTCAAATAAAAAAAAATCATACCATCATAAATTCGACGGCCTTCTTTGTCGAGAGGTAAGGCACTAGCAATCCGAAGGACACGGGTTAGAAACCCGGAGTGCGCAAGTAAATTTTATTTAATTAATTTGTGTTATTTCATAATTTATTCTTAAAAAATTATAATATGGTATATTTGCGGCACGTTCCAGAGTAAACGATGCACTTAGTATCGCCCTGGTGCAAGACCACCATTCGCTGGATTGAAATGTCTTTAGTCGTGTTTGGTGGCCAGGTATTTCTCCACTTCCCTCTTCCCCAATCCCTTCCTCTCCCCGCCACCATAAGTCTCACAACACACCAAATTGGAGTAGATATAGACTCACTGGCTCCAAACGGGAGCAGTTGGGACTCTTGTATGGTATTCACATAAAAAATTATAATTTCAATTTTGTTTCTGTCTGTAACTCTGATTCAATGAAATCTAGAAGCTGGATTTGCTTTAAATTTAAGTGTCGTTTCCAAAATTAGAACTCATGTGTGAAGGACTCAGACAAGCTGTAAATATAATATTTTAACTGAATTTTTCAACTTAATTGCATTTTTCAAAATTGGAATGAAATGTACCCCTTTTTTGTGTTGTTAAAAGTCTGCGCTAGTGCTTTGCTTTTTACGAAGGCGTAATATTATTTTTTTCATTATTTAAAAAAATATTTATCATAATAATGCACATATATAAATACTTCCTTCCAAGATTTCCCTACCGAGAAAAAGTGATAACAGAATGGCAAATAAGACGAAAGACAAAGCAAACCAACGAAAAACAGATTATAATATGAAAAAAAACAGACAATTTTACCAGAACAACCAACAAGGTAGAAACTAATTCCCTGAGGAAGCCATTCAGTTTTTCTCAACTCCTTTCCAAAATTAAAGCGACGCGTGGGCGTAGGGCGACCCCGTTTCCGCTAAAAAACAAAATGATTTCAAAAAGGAGGATCCAAAAACATTTATCAAGAGACTCTTTTGTTGAAAATTTAAATTGATATCTCGATAAAACAAAAGGTTCCTCCACGCTTCAACACGAGTAAAAGCGCACGGAAAATAAACACTGCTAACTAGGTCAATGTAATGGGCTTCTAATTAAGAAATTATGATTCATAGGGGTAAACTTTTAACGTGCTAACACCGTGAAAAACTTGTGGAAATCCACGCTTAGGTGGAATGATGTAAGAATTCTTAAAAAAAAAAAAAAAACACATCACGGTTTATTTGTGAGGAAATTGGAAATTGATAATATTCAAATGGCATTTAAGACGATAGGCTTCGCTTTTCGGCCCATACAAAAAGGACGCCCGGGAAAAAACACTTTTCTACATCGAAAATTGCACAAAATGAATATATTTTTTTTATACTGCCTTCTAGAGGGTGAAAACTATGTCGGTATGTTTTCGAATTTTCGATGCGTTTCGTATTAACGTAAACATTCACTGTCAAATATGTACGATTTATCAAAAAATATTATTCAAGGAAAAAGTGCTGCTAACTCAACTCTCATAAAGAATTATAAAATTATAAAAAGCTACCGTCGTAGCTTCTTCTTTCTAAAAAATATTTTTTTTTTTAAATTTCAATTTCGTGAAAGTTTCGGTGTAGAAAAGTGTATTCTCCATAACCCCTTTTCGAGCGATTTCTGTAGGTAAATTTGAGCGTTGTCTCATTCGCACATTTCGCATTCGCATGTATCGTAAGTGTGCGTGAGCTTATTGTGAGCGGGACAGAATTACAGACGCGGGTGTTCGGCGTGTCGTTCAAAGTCTAGCCTCTTAAAACGTTTTAAAATATCTAAATATGACGAAATATCTAAATATGTATTTTATTTTGTTAGTGTCATTAATTTCCTAGAAAGCAAAGATTTGGTGTAAATAAGGAAGATGAAACAAACATATAACAAAATATATCTTCAATTAACGACAAAGCAGTGCTGCGTTATAAAATATTATGATTCCACATAAACCCCGCTGAAGGGAAGAAAAGCCACCCGCTAATCTGGGTTTCAACGAGGGACAGATTGTGGCGGGGATTAGACTTAGGAGAGGAATATTTAAAAAATGAAGTCTTTTTTATTTTCTTTCCGAATCCGTGTTAATTTCTTATTTTCGTCACAGTTTTCACACGAAGAAATCTAAACACTCCTGCTAAACTGTCTCTGCTACCGGTTTCAACAAACCCACTACATTCACTAGTTAGATAAATAAAAATTAAGACCCTTTGACCAGCGGCTGAGAATTAAAGTTCCAAAATGCTTGCAACTGTACAGGGAGGTTGCGATGAGAAAGATCGATTAATACTAAACTAAGTGAAAATTTTATATCGATAAAAAATTGCTTTAATATCGTGAACTTCTTGTAAGTGTTTTTTGATCATAAGATATCATATGATTTTTCAATAATGTCTAAACAAAATAAGTGTGTAAAAAAAATCTGAAATATTTTAGTTTGTAAGACCTTAAATAAATAGAAAAACTGAGGTATTCTCGTCACAAAACACGTTCTCGGTTTTATTTTTTAATGATTTTAATTAAACTAAAATTTAAATTCTGAAAAATCTATCATTGAACAAGAAGATAACAATAATAATCTAATTTTTTTAAATATGAAAATGAACAAGACACAGAAAAATAATAAAAGATAACAGTCGCAACTGGGACTCGAACCCAGAACCTTACGTCTTACCGGGACATACACCTCTACCAATTGGGCTACTGCGATCTTATATGAGACTGTCGTAATTGTCAACTTCATATTTCAAATTTCAGAATTAACAATAATATCTTCGACTAATGTTTTCTTCCATATTATTGGCAGCTACCTTTATTATTGGAAACAAGTATTCAAAGAATGTATTTGTTACCTATATAGTGTCTCGGATAAATATATCCGATTTTATTTTTATGGAACACCTATTGACTTTTTATAAAAGTCTAAATGAATATTCATATTTTTATAAGAAAAACTCTCTTTTAAACTTTTGAAGGTTATTCCCATCAATGTAATATATGAAAAATGTGTTTACTAGATTATGTATTGGTTTGAAATTTGTGTTGTATCATACAATATTTCGTTTGAAAATTTAACAAATCTGCCAACGACCAACGGTATATTAAAAATAAACTTAGTTTTTCAAAATTTAAAACGTGCAATAAAATTTAAAACAGTCAAAAAGTCTAGAATTTGATTTTAAAAGAACAAATTTTCGGTATTGTTTGGTTATACCTCTTAACCCCTAAAAAAATTGGCGTATTTTGTCAGAGGCTAAAAATATTCCCGCTTTGCAATAAAATCCAAATAAATGGAACATTTGTTAACGTATTCGAAAACTACAAACTGTTTTCGAAAGGTGATGAAATAGGCTTTCAAATTTCTATATTAAAAATTACTATGCATTTTTTTTAATATAATTTTTTTTTGCGAAAACTTTAAAAAGTTTTGAAAATGGCTCACTTTACTTTTTTTTCTAACTAAAATTACTGATAATGAAAAATAATAAAACACATACTTATTTCATTAGATAAATGAATTATAAACCTTACTGTCACCTCACTTTTTTTCGTTTCATGTAAAAATAATTCTTAAAAAATTCACAAAGTTCCATAATTTTTTTTTCAAATTGCTATCGGAAACTTTGGTTTCAGAAAGGGGTAAATTTTAATTTTTTATGGTTTTCTTTTAGATTTGAATATATAATTTGTTGTATTCCCTTTCCAATACCGTTTAGATCACATTTCTGACTATGATAGTAAGGGAAAAACAACGATTTCTGTGAGACCTATGTGAGCTGGGACAAATATGGTCTCCTGTGATTAAACGGGTTAAGTAACAAACGTACATAAAATATGTAGAAATTGTTACGTAGTTATGCCCACAAAATACAAAAACACATAACACTGTTAATAGTATTACATCACTTTGCCATTAACAAAAAAAACTCTTGTAGAACATCTACAGACTTCGTCGTGACACGATTACCTCTCGGGATATAGGTCAGACCGCGGCGCCAAGTGGCCGCCCGACCGACTCGGAGCAGATAATGCCGGTAGCGAAATGCCAACTCCCTCGTAAACTAATGCATCCTACATCGGCTCGGAATCAAACTGTTATAGCATTGTTGCCAGTATTTGTATCGTTTTACAATCGCAATCTTGATGCAATACAATGTTGTGCAATTTAATTGTGTGCAGGTCAAATTATCTAAGTCTTTTCTTGTTTCAAATTGAGGTTGATCTGAGAAACTTGCCAAATCTCATTTGATGTATTGATTTATCTGTGAAACATCTCTTTGAAAGGTCATTAAAAGCCACGAAACAAAAGAAAAATAGCTCCTAACCTAACGTAACCGATTCAACCAATTTTTTACTTTTTTAGAAGTAAATACTTCTTTACGCACGCTTGACTTGAGGGGTAAACTGGCGAATGCGTTACGGAAATTACAGCGTTACGAAAATGCGTTATATCGGGCGACTGTGGGAGCAAGAGAGAGCAGTGCGCGCGCACATTTTCTTTCTCTCTTTTTTTAATTTATTATTATTTTTTATTAACTTAAGAATGGTACATCGACCCTTTGGAATAACAAGGTTCCATCTATTGCAGAAACGTCACGCGGTTATGGGATCTATGGTAAGCCAGCTTAGAGTTTATTATCGCCTGACGTTAAAGCGACAGATGGAACCTTGTTATTCCAATGGGTCGACACGTTAATTCATACTGGTCTTCCATTAAGAGCATTTGCTTGTGAATGGAAGAAGAGTTTATCATATATGTTCAATTAATACAATCACGTGTTTCACATACTCATATGGTTAATACAGTTAATACAGTAACTAAAATATATAAACATTTATGTATTCATTAAGAAGAAAAACAAGTATAATTATTAATAGTGACACTTTCATGTGGAAATAGAGGAAGGAGTCTTCCTGGTGCTGGTTTCTTTAAATATATATTTTTTATAGAGTTCAACAGTTGCACTTTGTTATTGATGTTTCTGATTTCTATTAGTAGTTTATTATCTTCCTCTTAAAGCCAGTGCATGAAATATCTCCGTCATGCTGATGCAGATGCGGATGCGGATCTATAGATGGAGCTAAATAAGTATTTACTTCAGTCGTGTGGTCTAAAGCACACTCGTATTTTTTTCTATCACGTTTATTGATTTTTTCAAATGAGTTGAATTCTTTCTGAGTTATCCCATCACGGTATAATCAAAGCAATTTCATAGGTAAAAATATGGGTTCGGCGCGGCGTTCAATGAAAAACGATGAAATATTAATTCATACAGATTAATCGTGCAAATTTACTGTGATGACCGGTCAATGGCTGAATTAGCATCGCGTTTGGGTCCAACCCAGGCCTCGTATCTTGAATTCCTTGGCTGGCTAAGTCCTCCATCACGACACAAGCAAAATTTTCCGCATACTCAGGTTATGGAATTACTTATTGCCAAGTTATTCCTAACCCGGTTATGTTTGCCTTTCTTTTAAATAAAAAAAAATGTAGTTCATAAGATTATTAGAAAGGTTGGCTGATATTATTTGGTATGCGTTACGAAAACTGTAAAGTTAAAGATCACAAACATTGACCGGAAGTAACAAAAAATATAAACAACTCCACACGGGAGGCACTTAGGAAAATAATTTCCCTCAGGGCCTATGTTATCTTCGGGGATGCTGTGTGGAGGGTCTTTTCGTGAAAAGGAAGGAGTGAATCTGGGTATTTTGTATATTGTATATTGAAGAGACCCATGTTGTAGGAAGGAGGAAACACAGAGACCGTAGATCTGATACTAACCCTGCTCTATGGCAAAGCTTTAGGAAAGACAAATGGGTATTTTACACGACGTATATTTCCTCATGGGTCGCCTTTTTGTTTATGGATTCGGGATAAAATTGACATGTTCTATTTTTGTACCGATTTTCGTAGAAAAGGATATTATTTGAGATCTGCTTCTGTCGTCTATCATTATTTTACATAACTGTGGAAATGTTGCATGATTATTATACATAACTTGGAACACTGTGGAAATGTTGCATGATTATTTTACATAACTTGGAACACTGTGGAAATGTTGCATGATTATTTTACATAACTTGGAACACTGTGGAAATGTTGCATGATTATTTTACATAACTTGGAACACTGTGGAAATGTTGCATGATTATTTTACATAACTTGGAACACTGTGGAAATGTTGCATGATTATTTTACATAACTTGGAACACTGTGGAAATGTTGCATGATTATTTTACATAACTTGGAACACTGTGGAAATGTTGCATGATTATTTTACATAACTTGGAACACTGTGGAAATGTTGCATGATTATTTTACATAACTAGGAGCACTGTGGAAATGTTGCATGATTATTTTACATAACTAGGAACACTGTGGAAATGTTGCATGATTATTTCGTTTTATATTTTAAATATTGATAAAGAGATAATAACTTGTATTTATTACTGATTGTGAACGTGTTTCACTGTTCGGTAATGTGAATTTCGCTCGCATTTTTGATGATTAGCTTTCAGGTTATCTATGGCTATGTTCAAGGTGTTACGTTTTTTTAACCAATTGGTAATGTTCCAAATTATTATTCCATCTCAAATGGCAACTATTCGTATCAGTATGAAACCGTTAGTATAAAAATAATGGTCTTAAAGAAAAGATTTTTAATACGATATAGTTTCCATTTGGGCATGGGGGTTACCGACAAGTTCATTAAAAATAAATTCATCGAAAGCAATATTATCGACAACGAGAGGTTAGGTTAGGTTAGGTTGAACCCGTTTTCGATGAACTCATTTTCGATGAACTCGCCGTGAACCATTCATATCAGTATGAAACCGTTAGTATAAAAATAATGGTCTTAAAGAAAAGATTTTTAATACGATATAGTTTCCATTTGGGCAACGGTATGAAAGAAATCATCGCGTATAACGCACCTTCATTCCTGATAGTTTTAACGCATACGAGGTTTTTACTCTACACATCAACATATCGATAAATGATATATGATATTGCTGAGTAGTGTATTTATAATATTACACGCTTCACACTACACATTGTAACACAATATCCAACGTACAAGTATGGTCCTGCTGCTGAGAGCTACATTGTAACCTCTCATTTTAATAAACGCGTTGTAGCATGAGAAGGAGAGAAAGGGAATACGAACACGACGAACCTATTCCCATTATTTTACATTAGCGTCCCACTGGCGGCCCAGGGTTAAAAAATCCCTTAATGTCATATTTGGGGATGCTGTGTGGAGATTTTTATGGAAACAAGGAGAGGAGAAGATCTGGGAAGGAATAAGGTATGAGGGGTGTAAGGAATAAGTTATGTGGGGTTCAATGTGTACAGGAATTTATTTATTCACGCTCTTGGGGCTTTTACGACCATCATAATTACAAAAATAATAAAAAAAGAAACAATAATATATACAAATTATGTTATATCATTGTTTCTCATCCTTTCTTGGAAGAATTGTGTTTTTTACGAACAAAACTATTTATTTTATTTAGGTATTTATTTATTTATTCACGCCCTTAGGGCTTTTACAGCAATCATATTACAAAAATTATAGAAAAAGAAACAATAGATAATATACAAATTATGTTATATCATTGTTTCTCATCCTTTATTAGTAAACGGGAAACAGAATTTTTTGAAATTTCAGAAATAAATTTTGGTAATGAATAAACGAAAATATCAACTGCACTAAATTTATTTCCAAGCCAATGTAGTCTTTGGATTGGGGAGTTAATGAAATAGTTAGTTCACACAGTACTCTTCTTAAGGTGAATTGCCTTATACACAAAAAAAAATAGTTTTCGAAAGATAAACATAGAACAGCTCTGGAAGCCTCGTGTTACGATTTGGTACTCATTGAATTTTATTAGTTTTGTTAAGTCAGGTGCGTCAATTGTGCCATTAACTAATTTGAATAAAAGTACCATATGAATGACGGACGTATGAATCCATCCCTACCACTCCAGTGCAAGGTGATGGCATGCAACGAGAGTCCGGCTGGAGAGATCAAAAGGTCTCCTTCAACCACTCTCTCCTGATCCTGCCTGCCACGCATTAGGTTAAATCTAACCAAGATAAGTCACCAAACATAGCGAACCACTTGGGGTGATCTACGGCAGAGGTATTGGTTATCCAATAAATGGTTCCTGGAGCGAGCGTACCAATACCCGCCTCCCAATTTGGAAGGCGGTTATGGGTACCGCCCACATACACAAAAAGCCACGAAGCCTCTCTTTATTATGATCTACATAATTTCAAATGATGTATTATTATTAGCCCTCCTCATAGCAAATTCAGCACTCCGTAAGATTTACAAGATTTTTTATTACCCCCCGGTACCTAATAAGAAGGTTGAACGGGGAAATCTAATGAAATGATGGAGTGTAATGGATTGCCGGAGTAAACGAAGAATAGAATCATAAAAGGCGTACAATTTCACCGAATCAAATTTAAAGACTACTTTCAAAAGAAATATATTGTGTAGGTGTTACTTACGCCTGAGTTAAAGATCAAACGACGAAATCTCTGTTTATGAAAACCAAGAAGTTCTTACCTGGAAAGAAAGAAAATCAAATGTTAATATTATATTATTCAATAATTACAAAAATACTTTTTACCATTTTCGTAGAAATAATAATAATAAAATAAATTGTTTAAACTACTGTTTTTAAAATGTTGACATGTTTCGCAATCAATGGAAAATGTATGATGAAATGCCTAAAAATCTGAAGAATGAATGGATTTAAAAAGAAATGTTATGTTTATTGTAAACATATTTAAAGGTACAAAATGAAATACTATCATGTTTATATTAGTATTGTATAAACTAACTAAAAAATAAATAAAAATAAAATAATAAATAAAAATTAAAAAATGAATGGATACAGTTCCCAATAATTCCTCTGGATACAATGAATACATTTTAATAAAGTGTTTTATCATAATTTAATGTAGATTAATATTACACATTAAAAACATAAACTTTCCATTGAAAACACAATGGTTCACGAAAAAACACCTATTAATAAAATTGTCAGAAAGAAGACCTTTGAAGTTAATATTCAAGTTCTGAGAAAGTTCTGTTCAAGTTCTGTTACTATTAAGGTTCTGGGAAAGAACTAGCACATGATAAAATAGGAACATAACTTAAAAATGAGATGATTTTTTTTAAAAAGAACTTGAAATTTGTAATTGTTCAAGTTCTGTGAAACAACTGAACTTAGCATTAATTGACATTATTAGTACCGTAACTTAAAACTAAATTAAAAAGCATTTTTGCATGTATTTATTTTTGTTCAAATATAGATCATAATATAATATAGCAATATAGTCAAACATCAAAATTAAATTTTAACGAGTTTTTCTGACATGCTTCATATTCTATGCACAGTTTTTCTCACATGGCAAAGTTTTCGTCATAATTTTAAATACCGTATTATGTCAAAATATTTAATTTAAATGTATTCAAATTTGAAGGCTAGGCATCACAAAATGATGTTAATATTATGTACATACCAAAGCAATTGAATTGTGCAGTGGTATACAGAGGATAAGAATTTTTTTATTTTTTATTATGCACTATTTTGATTGTATCAGATGGTTTATTTTCTATCGCCTTGAATATTTGATATTTTTACATGGCTCATATTGTAGAAGATGGAGAAAAAAAACTGTATATTTAACTCATTTTCGTCAAAATCATATTAAATATGCAACGATGATTTGACAGTTTGAAACGGAATACAACATTGTGCTTTGAACGCTGTTTCTATCCAGCGCAAGTTCAACAAAGAAAAACTATCCTTCTTTGGGAAAAAAGTTTCGCCTCAGGGAAATGAGTCCATAAAGCACACAGCCTCCGGGAAACAGGCGGCTTCCTTTGGGGATAATATTTACAGGCGGAATGCAAAACAAAGGAAAACAACCAGGTACCTACTAGGCGTAGAATTTAAAAAAAGCTTTGTTCCGGTTAGGGTTGTTCTAGGTACTTGGGTTTGGAAAGTATAAATCATATCTGCCGAGAAAAAGTTGGAAAAACGCCACCCAAAATTATTTTGAATTTTGTGACTTAAAAATATTACTAACGCAAATAATAACATTTACGTCATTATACGCATTAAAAATAACACGAGACAAATTAGACAAATAGACATTACTCAATTAATGTTTGCCATAAATATATTCCTATAGTGAATGAACTATATGTTTCCTTTTTCGTTGTTTGTTTTTGGGGTGTTATGCCGTGTTGTGCTACCTCCTTCTTTAGCCGACGTTTCGGACAGCGTTGCAGTGTCCATCATCAGGGCAGATCCGGCAGATCCGGCAGATCCGTCGATGTGAATTTGTAGTGTTAAGTGTGTGCTTATTTACTTGGAAGCGATACCGTATCGTGAGCTTCAATCCACTGTGAGCTGGTAGGTATTTCAGAAGAAAGTGAACTACTTTGAAAGGGAAATTTTGAGAAAGTGCATAAGTGCACAAGTGGTATCGCTTCCAAGTAAATAAGCACACGCTTAACACTACAAATTCACATCGACGGATCTGCCGGATCTGCCCTGATGATGGACACTGCAACGCTGTCCGAAACGTCGGCTAAAGAAGGAGGTAGCACAACACGGCATAACACCCCAAAAACAAACAACGAAAATGCTTTTGGCCGTGAAAATCTAAAAACGTATATTTTTCCTAATCTGTCCATAAATAGAATTGTTATTTTCCGTTTCGTTATTTTTTTTAAATAGTTTTATTTATCGATTTTCCCAGAATATACTCCGTATCACATGGTTCATATTCTATATGCAACGATGAATTTACTATCTTTTAGTTGGGTTTACATGCTCACTGACATTGTCAAAGACATTAGAGAAATTACAAATAAAATAATGTTTTATGTATGTTGTAGTTTCTTATTAACATGCGGATTGCAATCTTTAGAGCACAGGCGTCGGGTGGGAATGCTATCCTTGTTCTACCGGTATTTCAATGGAAGATGCTCCGAAAAACTAGCGTCATTGATCCCCACGGCACCGGTGCATAGTCGGGAAACATGCCAAACGCGCGCCCAACATATTTATACGGTTGACATTGAAATGATTCTTCTTTTATCAAATACTTTTATTTCCCAATTTTCTTTCACATACACGTTGTTTTCAGGCTTTCCACCCTCTCTTAGACCCTTAGAGTTTTACCTCTACAAAGTCGAACATACGTGAATTTTCCCTCCCCGTGATTCAAGATGTTACTCATGTTCAAGCGAACTAATTGGAAAATGTTATATCTTTGACCCCTAAACTTCCGTCTTCGTTTTTGTCGTGATTTACATCACCATTTCCTTCAAGGCTTTGTTCTGTATAACTAAGTGATGAAGAAAATTCTCCCACTCAAATCACAGAACTCTCTGAAAAACCTTACTTTCCCCAATTTAAATACTCATTAGAGTATTTTGATGCATTATTTTTATCAAATATATATGCATCTAATTTGCCTACGTTATTTACGACTTTGAACGCAAATCTACGTGACTAGTTATTACGTAAAGAGACTTCGTATCAACCGTTGTGTCTATTTTTTTTCATGATATTAAAGTCTAATTACATTTTGTTTGTGGTATCCCTGATTCTTTTGGATGGCGTTGCCGTTGATAATTGCATCTCAAACAGAATGTGTAGTTACTTTTAGTTATATAAATTTATTTAATGTGCTTTTAAATTCCCTCCTATACTGTGACTCAACCTCATCCTAATCTGTTTTTTTATTTTTAATTTAAACATGTTGATTGCTATCTTTTTTTTTGTTAGTTAGTTAGTGTGCAAAATGTGCAATTATGAAGTCATTTGGTCTGCTCCCGTTCGCCTGTCCTAGATTGTGGGTTTACATACATATATATAATTTTGTTTTATTTGGTTAGTACATTTTATAGATCGAATAGAAAACGAAGGCGGATATACTTGTTTGCAATGGCTTGGCACCTACCTCCTGCGTAACATTCGACTGATCGAATTCGAACTAAACCTTTCCGATATCACTGAGCGCGAATTAATTGGCTGGTGCTAAATCTCTTCAATGATTTTTCCGAGTTCCAAATCAACCCTTCCATGCTCTCCAACGGATTAGAAAAGCCTTCCTCCGAGGTCAAACGTACCCAAGCCCCTACTCCTCCAAAATTACGACTACTGAAAGCGAACCGGTTTCGTTTTCCAAACAATCATATACTCACGAGTTTTGTGACAGCCGGGTTTCCTACGTCCTTCCGCCACATCCAAGAGAAAATGTAAAAACGTCTAGTGGCGACGGGATTACATTCTCCAATGAATAGTACATTCAAAGATATATATTTATACATAATTTTTTTTATAACCTGCAATGTCCACCTTTTCAAATGGCATTACGAGGCCGAGAATTCTCAGTATCAGGGGCTATCACCACCCGGATCCAAGTATCCCGATATATAATTAATAATATAAAAATAAATAACACTGTAAACATAAAAACATATACTCCGCTCGTCTGTTTGGTTTTGGTTGATAATTTTTTTTGATAGAGTTTATCAACTCTATATTTTTGCAATTAATTACAATCACATACCCCCTCTTCTCTCTCTAATATTTGTATAGAACATATTTATGACATTCTATAACATGGTCCTCAAACCATTTTAACCTCAATGTAATCATAACAATTTATTTTGTTGTTTTCTCTCATTCCTTTGAATTTGTCTATTTACTAACATAGTAAATATTTAATTTTCCACTTTAATTTCTTTTGTAAATTTTTGTAACCCCAATTTTCTTTGAATCTGTTAATTCACTTATTTGATAATTCAAATACCCAATTTAATTTCTTTTGTTTATTTTTATTTAAATGATTTTTCATTTCGTACCCATGGCTAACAATCTCCATTATTTGAAATAGTTTTGTCTCCGATTGCTTGTTTGATATAAATCTTCCCTCCTCCGAGTGCAACCTCAGTAGTATTTTCCTACTATCCCGTGATTTTCCCAATGTTAAATGTAGATGTTGCTTGTAAAATAATTTTTCCTTTTTCACCTCCACTATTTGAAATAATTTTGTCTCCGATTGCTTGTTCGATATTAATCCCCTATAAAATGACATTCCCCATCTAGATTGATAAGTACCTACATAATTTTAATGGTAACCTAGATGATCCTTAAATACTTTATCCCCTGACCTACTCAACGTCAAATAATTTAAAGATGAGTCTATTACTGTACATTAGATTCATAATGTTCTCGACCTTGTATGTCATGGTATAATCCACCAAAACAAAGTTATGAAATTAAAACCCATTGCTCTACTTGTGTGAAATTTAATAAAATTTATAACTCTTATCTGATTGAGTGGTAATTATAATAATATTTCATATTATTTGATGATTTTTTTTTTTTTTTAAATTTGATAACGTTCCTTAACCTTGGCTTTGAAGCTTAAATTAAAATATCGTAGTCCATGAATGTCAATATTTATTTAAAGGAAGGTCGTTGTTACACGCAGAAGGTCGCTTGGATTGCCCTAGGGTATGTTAATAATAAACATAAACAAACTCAGAATGTTTATGCATCCCGATCTCTTGACCTACTAACATACATATCACAATGAATGGGCTCAAAGGTCAAACGCGTAGTTTTTGATCTATCCCAACCATCTGGATTAAATATCTAATATTTACTGTTTCCTTTGGTCCTGAAAAATGAACATATGATTATAATAATAATTGGAATTCGAATCCAAATCAATCAATTTAGGGATGATTTGATTTAATTTTTTTTTCTTTTGAATTGTTTATAATTATGCTTATATATATATTACATATATATTTATATATATATTTTCAATATATAATTCTTTTTATACAAAACCATAAAGTACATAAATATCATATAGTCACCCGAGTTTTCAGCTACCCCCCATCTGTAAACTGGAAATGATTAATTATGAAAATAATTGACTTACCGAATTAAGACTCTTCCGTCGGGTGTACACGACAATCTTAATTAATTTTTCCTCTACCTAAAATGTATACATATCAAATATTTCAAGTGAAGACCCTTTTTCCTTATTTTAATTAAATTTGAAATTTGCAAAATTTTTATTATTAACTCTCCAAAAATTGATGTTAATTATTTAAACAAACACACAATTTTAATTTTTAATTTATTTTAAAGATGATGATTATTACCAAAATTGATTTTAATTATTTAAACAAACACACAATTTTAAATTTTAATTTATTTTAAAGATGATGATTATCTCCAAAATTGATTTTAATTATTTAAACAAACACACAATTTTAAATTTTAATTTATTTTAAAGATGATGATTATCTCCAAAATTGATTTTAATTATTTAAACAAACACACAATTTTAAATTTTAACTTATTTTACAGATGATGATTATTACTATTATTTTCATTTTCTAAAACATAATATAATTCCTACTAATTTTTTTTATCTATTTTTATTTTGCAATGAAGATTTGCTAAGTGTTTTAAATAAATTATAACCGTTAAAGATTTTATCAATTTTAATGAACTCTTAATTTCGAATAAAGACGATAAATGATCACTTTAATTAAAGATTTTAAAAGTTTATTTCTTTATTTAATTTTATAATAACTTTTATTTGATTTATACACTTTAATATTAAATGTTATCACTATATTTATTATTTGGTTTTAAACTTTTTTTATTTTATTTCATTCATTTTAATTTTCACTAAACTCGATATAACAATTTCTCACTATTATATAACTATTATTGATTTTATTTTACTTTGTAACGTGAAATACTCTAAGTCACTTGGCACTTTGGATCTAAATTTTCTAAGTCCTCGAATATCAGAATTATTTTTAAATTCCAAACACTTATTTTACCACTTTAACGACGACGTGACGTAAGGTATATTATTGAGATCTCCCGACCGACAAACGACTACTGCCAAACGACGACTCCCTGAATTTCCCCTATGTACCCGTATAAATACCACACTGAGATCTAGAAGAGCCTAAACGAATTTTCTTTGATATCAGATAATGTATTTTATCAACTCGTATATTGATATATATTTTTTTTCATTCTTGCTTCCAAGATCTTAGTACAGCCCTTCTACTATGTGTCCCGCTCTCTCGTTCTATCAGTACCGAACTTACAATTCTCCATCAAATTGCCCAGATTCCTTTGTTCATCTGCACTTAGAAATTTATGTAAAATTACATAATTTTCTTGTTTTATTTTTAATAATTCGAGATAGGTCCATACTTTGCTTAAACCGTTTATGCCCCCTAAAACATCTACGCTTGTAAAACACGATTAATCACATACCGAAATGTTTTCTATAAAATTTTCATGTATATTAGACATTGATTTTTCCGAATTTTAATGCCATTTCTATGAATAATTTCATTTGAAACCGTATTCACTCTATTTACGTTGTAAATTTGAACTTTATTTATAATGTCGTAATTTTCTATGAAATCCTGTCTCCAACCCATTGATATGTTATATTATCATATAAATAATTATCATCCAAGACTGTATTTATTCAATCACTTTAATTTGGGACTTTCACAAATAACCCTTCTCGTATCTTATTTTCTCTCTCGTTTTATCAATTATCTTATGCATTTATAGAATATCATTTTCCATGTCTATTTAAACACATGTTTCCAAGTAACTATACCTCTATATTTTGTATTGTCAGATACATGTTTATGTCTTTTATTCAAATTTTCTACTAATTTCACCAATTCAACCCTCGAATTCCTATCAAACCGAAGACCCGCCCCTCGTTTGATCAGTTTTCTGTCCTCCTTGCTCATGTAAAGCGATTAAGTTTTTGTGTTGATGTTAAATTTTGTACGTACTTGGTGAGAACTCTGAACTAATCGCTTCCCCATTAAATTTAATATTTTTTGTATAATATAAACACTTAAGAACATAACATAAGGCCCATGTAAATTTTACGACAATATTCCAGCTAAATTGGTCTGTTATAATGTTGAAGTCATGTAACGAATATTCTTTGAGAAGAACAACACCCTCGTTGTATTCAATGTCAGCGGTCAACAACAATTCGCTATTCTACCCGTTATTCTGGACCATTTCACAGACCAAAATTACTGTTTTTTTTTGTGTTTCATTCCATTTTTTTTTGACAGATTTACATTTACTATGCAATTCTCAATTCAACAACTCTCTTCCCAAACTCATCTAAAGTTTCTTCTTTGATGTACGTCACTTTGTAATAATTTTCTGCTATTTGATGATATTTGTTAATCTTATGAACCTTTTTTGAAGTGCACGTAGTTAGATGAAAGGTCTACCCGTCTTCCCAAGCACTTTTGGTTCCCTTTTTTTGTAATTTTTTATAATAAAATGTGAAAATCTTTCTCACCAAATCGTTGGTTCTTGATCGCTAAATTCTTTCGTGAGAACCAGACTATTAAGCAATCAATGACCCCCTCGGACACGTGTGCTTTTCTCAACCATAAATCAAACGTATAATTGATAGGCGTAAAGTTCAATTCCTTTGTCTGACTTCCAACACGCCCACATCACCATTTCCATTGGCTTATTCGATTTTTTATCGTTTTATGACACAAAACAAGATCTGTCGTTGGTTGAGATCCCACTCTTAAATGATTTGGCGTATTGTCTCACTCCAATGCATGTCACCTCTCTCTCTCCTTCTATCCGTAAAACAGTTTCCGCTCTAATTTGCAGCTTATTCAAAAGATGTCACCCTCGTGATGGTTTTCTCAACTAAATGAAAATCTCCAAACTCACTTTTATCCATTGTCATATCAAATCATTAATTAATTTCTTTGTGGAAAAACCCATCTCATCACAACATTTGTCACATGAGAACGGGTCGCTTCTATGACTCGTTCTTGTGTTCAAGCTCGACTGTGGAACGATTTGCCGGGCCTCTGTGTTTCCTCCTTCCTACAACATGGGTCTCTTCAAGACCCACGTTCCCTCCTTCCTCTCCTCAAAAAGACCCTCCTCACAGCATCTTCAAAGGCCCTGTGGGAATTTATTTTCCTCAGGGCCTCCTGTGTGGAGTTAATGTTAAAAAAAAAGTTGTTGGTGCTTTGCGTGTGTACAATCTCATTTTAAAGTAAATAAAGGTATTTGACCAAGTAGGAAGTGTATCTCGTTTCGTACTCATTCGTTTTGTTATTAATATTGCGATATTTACCTCGAGGATCGTGGTGGAACTATATATAACTATGCATATTGTGATCTCCTTCACAGCGTTAAGGGATTGGTTACATTTCCTTTCATACCTTGTTTTTCCTACATATATTATCACCCAATTATAGTAAACACAATTTCGTTCTATTTAATTTTTAGTATTTACAGTTCATTACAAGTGCATCTGAAGCCGTAATTCAGTTTTGGACGCAGCATTTGGTATATATTTCAGAAAATACATTAAATAAAAATACGTCCAAAATTGGTTTCATTTTAATTTGAATACCAATGAAGGACAGCGTTGCAGTGTCCATCATCAGGGCAGATCCGGCAGATCCGTCGACGGATCTGCCGGATCTGCCCTGATGATGGACACTGCAACGCTGTCCGAAACGTCGGCTAAAGAAGGAGGTAGCACAACACGGCATAACACCCAAAAACAAACAACGAAAATGCTTTTGGCCGTGAAAATCTAAAAACGTATCTGACCAATGAAGGAGTCTCAATTGCAAAGTGTTTAGTGAGACATGATATCCCCTATTGGGGTAGGTAGTTTGGCTTTGAAGAATGTGGGGAAAAATAAGGAGTTGGCGACGAGAGGTCGGAAAGTATCGGGCTATTAATATCTGGTCACCAAACCAGAATAAAGTTGATTTCAAGCAAATGGTGGTCTTATATTAAGGTGACACTGAGAATATATATGTATACCACTCAAGTGATAACAACAATATTTTAGAACGTGAATACGAATCAAAGTTTCATTAAAACGTTATACTCATAGTGATATAATTTATAGCACTTTTCTGAGATTTATTATTTGCTAACGATACTCGGAAGGTAGGTAATTTGAAAGGCGAAGAAAGTTCAAAACTTGTTTCTGTGAAATTTCTAATTAGCGGAAAGAAACAATTAAAAAGTTTTCCAAAGCAGCCCAATTATCCGATAGCACAAAAGATTCTCCAGGAAACTTCGAATAAAACGAAATCCACGAAAATTGTACTAGTAAAAAGTTTAATTATCAAATTATGTAGTTAATTTCGCCTGGATTTTAATTTACATTGAATTCAAAAAATACAAACCGAGATTATGAATTTTGTCTGCGAGTTGATAGTACTGGTTAGTGGGTGTTTATGGTATTAAGAATTATTTCAATTAAATAAAAAATTGAAACAATATTCATTGTGGTACACGCAAGTGATATTCTTCAAGAAGGGGTCGGCAAAAACTATGCATTTTGAGAGTATAAGTAAGAAGAAGAGAGGAAGAAAGGAAGCTCAAGTTACATCAAGGACCATCTCCATCAAAGATATCAAAACACGGATCTGCCGGATCTGCCCTGATGATGGACACTGCAACGCTGTCCGAAACGTCGGCTAAAGAAGGAGGTAGCACAACACGGCATAACACCCCAAAAACAAACAACGAAAATATCAAAACACGTTCGAGCATGCAAACTCGGGAATCCTGACAAATCGGCAATTGCCGAGCATTTAATTGAAATTAGCCAATATTTTGAATTCGATTCTGAAGTTCCTGGGAAGATTCAAAACGCATAGAGCACGGTCAACGCAAATAATTACGGTCGCAAATGAAATTCACAAAAATTCCGTTAATTTTAATAAAGACGATAGGGCTAAGCTTAGTACTTCGCGGTATTCGGTAATTGACGGCTACAACAAAAATAAACGCAGAAAACCATTTTAAATTATACTTTAATGCAAGCTGGTCGAATGGTAAGACACTTGACTCCCATTCGGAAGGTCGCGGGTTCGAATCCGGCGTGCGCAAATACATTTTATTTGATTAATTTGTGTTATTTCTCAATTAAAATAAAAAAAATAATATATGTTATATTTGCGGCACGTTCCAGAGTGGAAGATATCTACTCTCAGTATCGCCCTGGTGTAAGACTACCATTCAGAATTGAAACGTTGCTTACTAATGGCTTTAGCCGTGTTTAGTGACTAGATCTGAATAGCCAGGTACTTTCCCACCTTCCTCTTCCCCATCTCCTTCCCTTCCCCACTTACCTTCAGCCTCACAACATACTCCAATTGGGGATGCCATAGTTTCACTGGCTCCAGAAGGGAGCAGTTGAGACTCTTGTGAGGTTTCTCCGTACAAAAAAATCTCTTAGAGGATTAGAGCTGGCAGCACAGTATCGCATCTACAGACATAAGCACACACTTCACCACAATTTTAGATTACACATCTATCCTGATGTCGGAAACTGTAACTCTGTCCAAAATGTTTGCTAAAGAAGGAGATACGACAGAGAGAAGCTTTTAAGATGATACCCGGTGGTGCAGAAATAGATTTTACTAAAATATTGCTGTCACTGTTCCTCTTACTCCACCGGATATTGAGCGAAAGGGACAATGCACTGACACCTAACTAAAATGGAGGTTTTGTATTCCCCACTTTTCTCCTCCAAAAGTGGACTGATTTTCAATTTTTTTTTTACCAACTACATAAGAAAAAACTATTCTATGTCTGTACGTTTTGCTTTTTTAAAAAAAACATTGTCTGGTTTGTATACTGAACATCTTTTGACGGCGTTTATACCAGTCAATTTTATTGATTTTTGGAAGGTCATAACTTCTATAAAAAGTAACTTATCAAAAAAAACAAAAAGTACCGACACGCTAGTAGTTGATATCTATTTTATGCAAAAATAATATTTTCTCTAGGGTTAAAATCCAGAGAGATAAATAGGGAATACGTTTGTATGGAAAAATCACCGCCGGGTATCCTCTTAAGGGTGGTCTCCAACATTATTTACAGAGTAGAACACCCCGAACATGATACAGACAAAAGAAACAATAAACAAACGACCTCAATATGTCCAATATTGCACACAATGAGACTGATAACTCAGTCACGACCTCCCACAATAAAACAAGACTTACTGATAATCCTACTGTGTCCAACAAGGTCACCGGTATTGTTCTTGATAAGCATAATAAACAAAGTTACGCTTGACTTGCATCACCGTTATATTATTAGGCGTTATTCGTACGAAAACAAATATAAGCAAAAAGTAATTTTTTATTACATAAATTATGATTTAAGCATTTTATATTACAACTTTGGTTTCTATCATTATTTTGGGACCGGACCAGTATTCATCTCGATATGGACATCTTCATATTTTACTATACAGTATCTAATTCCAGATAACACGATAATAAAAAAATACGAGTGTGCTTTAGACCACACGACTGAAGTAAATACTTATTTAGCTACATCTATACATCCACATCCGCATCCGCATGACTGAGATATTTCGTGCACTGGCTACGAGAGGAAGAGAGAAAGAAATTTCGCACTGCTCTCTCTTGCTCCTACAGTCGCCCGATATAACGCCTTTTCGTAACGCTGTAATTTCCGTAACGCATTCGCCAGTTTACCCCTCAAGTCAAGCGTGCGTAAAGAAGTATTTACTTCAAAAAAATAAATGTTTAAGGTTATGGATTTTCTGTTTTGTTTAAACAAGTTTTCTTTCGTGTTGTTTATTCAGTTTTACGAGATGTGGTACATATAATAAAGTGATTGAATTGTGTTTTTATAAGTAAATACTTCTTTTACTTCGCTTGACTTGGGGGGTAAGCTGGCGAATGCGTTACGTAAATTGAAATGCGTTACGAAAAGGCGTTATATCGGGCGACGGTAGGAGCGAGAGAGAGCAGTGCGCGCAAATATTTTCTTCCTCTCTTCCTCTCATAGCCAGTGCATATACGTCATACTAATGTGGATGCGGATACGGATGCGGACGTATAGATGGAGCTAAAGAAGTATTTACTTTAGTCGTGTGGTCTAAAGCACACTCGTATTTTTTTGTTTTCTCAGTGTACAAAACAATAACTGTCCATAAAGTAAAAAATGTATAAAATAACATTATAAAATCCGATTTGCTGGAAAAGAAAACACCCTTACCACAAAAGCCAGACGATGAGTAAATAAAAAATGTACTAGGACAAAACCCCTTTCCATATTTACAGACATTGTCAGAGGCGTCAGACATGCAATTTGCAATCTAATTACATGAATTGAAAAACTAAATCAAGTGCGCGCTGACAAAGCAAATGTAAATTGCAGCGAATCCGGCACACAGCCAGAAAGGCAGACCATTGGAAACGTTTGCACCAAAGCGAGAATTTAATTAAAGATCAGACCCCATGCACCATTCACCTAGACTCCTAGACACTCTTAGACCTAGACAGTACAGCGAAGAGATAGGCAACCGTCTGCGACTCGAGGACTATCGTCTGAAAACGTTTGTTCATAAGAAACATTACTATTTTTTTAAATTTCTACTTTCCAACAAATTCCAATGACATTCCTCGAAAATCTAACATTGGTTTAAAAATTTTCTAATTAATAATGCGTTAAATTCAAAACAATATTTTTCGGAATGCGTTGTATCAAAAACAATGAATTAAATAAAATATCTAGGAACGATTAATTTTAGGTTATTAATTATAATTTAACTGTATTTATAACTACATGGGATGTGTGGGATTGCACTACCCTCCCCACATCCTGGAATAAAACATTATTATATTATTATTATTATTATAAACCTGAATCTAAAAATTGGAAAGATGATAAAAAACAAAGAAAAAGTCATCATATACTTTTGTTTTTTTTTTTCTCTTTATTTGCGTAACTTAAATTAGTATTAGTAAATATGATTTACTTAATTTAAAAATAAATCAAATTTTAAGAAATGTTGCTTATTCGTCATTATATTATATAGATTTTTTGTCATTTTCATTTAACTCTCATGCAATTTCCCACTTGTATTTTTCTCAATTATATATTTTTTTCTTAACCATGCATAATATGTCAAATTATTATAATTCCCATGCAAAAGCCGCCAATCGGAGTTAATTGCACCGAAACCAAAAAAAATATGTATTTTTAAATGTAAGTACCTAGGATAGTTGTCAGTAGTTTGGTCGTAAAGCACCAGCTATAAGTCTTAGATGTGAGTCATTAGTTATAATAAGTATGAATCGTAGTTTATTTGTACAGCGGCCTCGAGGTGATTTTTCACAAAGACGGCGCTATATAAATTAGCCAAATATTATTATTAAATAAAATTAAAAATAAATATACAAATTGTGTTTTTTAATGACTTGTGACAGAAAAAATAGCAAATAAAATATTGGATTGGATCACCGATACAATACTTTATTTTCATGCCTTTCTTGGAAGAATTGTGTTTTTTACGAACAAAACTATTTATTTTATTTAGGTATTTATTTATTTATTCACGCCCTTAGGGCTTTTACAGCAATCATATTACAAAAATTATAGAAAAAGAAACAATAGATAATATACAAATTATGTTATATCATTGTTTCTCATCCTTTATTAGTAAACGGGAAACAGAATTTTTGAAATTTCAGAAAAAAATTTGGTAATGAATAAACGAAAATATCAACTGAACTAAATTTATTTCCAAGCCTATGTAGTCTTTGGATTGGGGAGTTAATGAAATAGTTAGTTTTAGAAGGATAAACAAAGAACAGCTCTGTAAGCCTCGTGCTACGATTTATAATCAATCATATTGCATATACAGAAGCAAAGAAACACTTCATCTTAATATTTTTTACTTCATTACTTGCAATTAGGGTTTTATCCTGAAATAACTAAATTACCGCTATGTATGAACGAACAGATTATGAATTATTTTAAGTTTACTTTGGGTTGCGTTCTGAACCCCTGCAAAAGTGCGAATTTTGTAGAAGTTGTGAATTCTATACCTACGCCTGGTCCGCATCCTTTGTACTTTTGTAGGCACTATGTAGGCTGGATGTCCAGGGGTGGATAATCTTTATTATTCGGTTTAAATTTAAGGGTCGCAGATAGGACCGAGTCTGGCTGGTCAATTAACAGAGTCAGCTTGTTGAATGCAGCGAGGTGTTAAATCAATTTGTGGAATTACGATGGCTTTGATCGGAATTTGTGGTCAAATTTGTCGTGAGGGGTGGTTTCTAGTAATTGAGTTCTAAAGGTCAATTTAGGTTTCGGGGCTCTAATTCAATAAGAGATCTAAATTAATTGTAAAAGTTCTTCAAAGTTTAATTAAAGTTATCGTAGAAGGTATCAATGATGCATGCTTTTAAGACATGCTATACACGGAGAAAAATGTTATTCGAAAAAACGATCATTTTAATAGTAAAAACGGTTAAAAACGGGACTGAAGTTCTTACGAAAAAATTAACAGTGTTTCAATGTTTATTGGCGGGAACATGTAAGAATAATTTGTTGGTATACGTAATTTCGTACGCATGCCAACAAATTATTCTTACATTTTCCCACCAATAAACATTAAAACACTGTTAATTTTTTCGTAAGAACTTCAGTCCCGTTTTTAACCGTTTTTACTATTAAAATGATCGTTTTTTCGAATAACATTTTTCTCCGTGTACGTATATTACTTTACACTGTGTGTATATTATATACACAATATGGAAGTTTAAGATATCCATCAAAGGGAAAATGCTGTATTTTTTTATGTATAATTTACCCAAGATCCTGAGACCTAATCTAAGATAATTATTCTGAAGGAGTAATAATATTCTGACGGAGATTCGAATGCATAAATAAAGTCATACAGCAAAAGAGATACCAGCATAGAATCGATGTTTAGTTAGAAGCCTACAAAAAATAGGAATTATCTAGAAGGGTTCTCAATCTGTCGATCGCGGAGCAAAAATTTGATTTATTCCAATAAATAAGAATTATCAATTTGGAAAATCATATAATTTTAAAACAACCGCGGTTGAAAAAATAAGTATTCCTGTTGTAGGACAAACAGATATTGCTAGATTCGTGCATATCTGCTAACAAAGCGGTGTAATGATCAAAGTTTTGAAGAACTGCTGAATAAAATAACAAAATATATTTTATAATTTTTTGTGAGAAGTCTATCTATTCAATGCAGAGATATCGTGCTCACCGTAAATCACCAACAGAGAACCTACCGGAGATCGGCTACAACAGATTTAAAAATCATTATTCTAAAACATAAATATTAGAATAATGTTAAAATTCACAACAACATGCGTGTATAAATTTTGACGTTAATAAATTAAAATGTCTTTCCAGGAAAAAAATCTTGAATTTTTTTTTCGGCCTCCTGACTGCGTATAACCCCTTAAACCTATTAATAGTTTGCTCGTTATCCTCTGGTTAGTTTTAACAGTCAATAACCAGTAGATAGTAAGTCTACATAATATAATCTGGAATCTAGATAGACCATCTAGATCAAAGGCGTAAAAGTCATCAGGCAACCTGATTGATTAAGTCATTAATTGAAACCAAAGCCTGGTAGATTCAATGATAATAATTGAATCCAGAACGGTAAACTATATTATCAGTCACCCGCCACCAAGCGGAGATAATGACAGAGCCTTTGATTAACTTGCTGTGTAACTAGGAAGTGGGATATCTATTATCAATTCTGCTGCTTTACTTTCACCGATTAAATCGTATATATCAACTCCCGGTGTAGCATAATATCAGGTAAAGTATCATTGCTAGTTTTATTGAAAATTGGCAATTTAAAAAATAAAACAACTACTTTGTTTATAACCACGAAATATTGACCGGTTTCGCTTAACACAAGCATCGTCAGGGTACAAAATTAAACCAATCAAAAATACATTGACAATAAAAATAAATAATAAATAATATTAATATTTAATAATAAATAATTGTGAAATCATTAATTATTCAATATAAAAATATATTAATTGTTATTTCGGCTACTGGCATTATATCTAGCTCTCTCATTAAAAATTTAGGCATATTAGATTTGTCAAAGAATTTGTATATAAAAATGCAAAAATCAGTTATTTTAAATACATGTCGGATTACGGATTGATATTAGAGAGACGGCATGTGAAGTGTGCCCGCGCGCTCCAAGTGTGCCTTTTCGAGAATTTTACCCACACGGCTTACATTGCTGCTGGTTTTTGGTCGTTTGATACGTTCCGACAGCAGCCATTTTACATGGTGACAGCCAATGTCAACCGTGTGGGTAGAATTCTCGAAAAGGCACACTTGGAGCGCGCGGGCACACTTCACATGCCGTCTCTCTAATATCAATACTCTTAGGTGGGATTCTAGTTTTAAAAACATTTATTTGCGAACGAATTTGTAAAGAACAGCAAATCGGTCATACTGAGAACTAAAGGACACATCGCGGATGTACCGCTTCCAAATGTCAACGATTGACTCACTACAGAATGTCGTGATCTAAGAGTATGGATATAAGAGAGACGGCATGTGAAGTGTGCCCGCGCGCTCCAAGTGTGCCTTTTCGAGAATTTTACCCACACGGCTTACATTGCTGCTGGTTTTTGGTCGTTTGATACGTTCCGACAGCAGCCATTTTACATGGTGACAGCCAATGCCAACCGTGTGGGTAGAATTCTCGAAAAGGCACACTTGGAGCGCGCGGGCACACTTCACATGCCGTCTCTCTAATATCAATACTCTTAGGTGGGATTCTAGTTTTAAAAACATTTATTTGCGAACGAATTTGTAAAGAACAGCAAATCGGTCATACTGAGAACTAAAGGACACATCGCGGATGTACCGCTTCCAAATGTCAACGATTGACTCACTACAGAATGTCGTGATCTAAGAGTATGGATATAAGAGAGACGGCATGTGAAGTGTGCCCGCGCGCTCCAAGTGTGCCTTTTCGAGAATTCTACCCACACGGCTGACATTGGCTGTCACCATGTAAAATGGCTGCTGTCGGAACGTATCAAACGACCAAAAACCAGCAGCCAATGTAAGCCGTGTGGGTAAAATTCTCGAAAAGGCACACTTGGAGCGCGCGGGCACACTTCACATGTCGTCTCTCCAATATCCATACTCTTAGGTCGTGATCGTGTGACATTTCGTAAAAAAAGAAGAGATTAAAATTGTTTGCAAACATATAAAAAACAAGATACTTCGATGGTAAAAAAATTACAATCATAATGGAAAACCGCTCACTACTCAGATAAAAATAAAGTTGGACTCTTCACCTTCGACTAGCTCGGTTCACACTTGAGTGACTTGGTGGAAACGTGGTCGAGAGAGTTGAGGTGACAACTTCAGAAATGATCCGAAAAAACCACAAAATCGTTCCGGTTGACCGAAGCTCGAAGAAACGTGATATAACAGAGATGGCGAAAATTATCATGAAATTGAGCAAATAAAATAGGTCATTTTTTATTGAATATGTACAAAACACGTGGATGAGTGGCAAATTCTAGGTGCACTCTTACAATGAAAACAAGAATAAAAATGATTTTTTATACTTTAAAACCTATACCTACCGACATAACAATTCGTTCGCAATAAAGAAGATTTTAAAAGGCAACTCTTTTTCATATTCATTCCAATAAAACATTAAAACTCGATTCGCGAACGAATTATTTTTGCTCAGTTATCACATTTTTACTGATTCGTTAAAGAATAGCGTATCACGCAAATAACGCGAACATCACTATTATCAACAGCAACCGTTTAAATTTAATTGGTCAACTTATCCATTATCATTTATAAATCTGACAAGAAGAGATATGACTGTAAGGTATTTTTATATCTATGCAATAGGCATTCGTAAAGGATAAACTTTCTTTGTTTCCAACAGTAAAAAATACCCCGGTTGAGTGAACAAAACTCCATGAAAATGTTGAATCACTATAAAAAAATATTATCTCATATTTATCTTTCAATGCAAACGTTTTTCTTTGTGAATCTAGCGAGGCAATAACTAAATTTGTACCTCTTGCTGAGGCATGAGAAGACCTTCGAAACATAATTTCTCTTAGAATACAAAACTTTTAATGTGAAAATAACTCAAAGTTTTGGCTCCCAAAAACTAATTTGTAAGAAACCGTAAATTAAATTTTATTTAAAAGGACTCAAAAATTTAAATAACACAAAGTGATGAAATGTCTTGTAGCTTTAAGCAAAGTTTTAAACAAAGTGAGCAAACTTAAATCTTTATACAATAAGATTAGGATTAACGTAAGGTTTATACTAATATAAGAAACATTTCAGTAATTCTCGCTGCCTTGAATCTGTTTTTACGAGGGTTAGTCAAAAACTAATCTCTCCTATTTTTTTTTTACTTAAATAAAGTTAGCTAAGTGAAAATTTTGAATTTGGCGCTATTCCTCAATTTTCTTCTACAATCTACTGCAGTAGTGACTTTCTGCGTCATCTGGTGGCAGCATTTCAGTCGCTTGCAAAATGGCCGATATCGATGTTATCAGCGTTCTGTTCGCCCATTCGCAATAATGAAAGACTGAAAAATGGGTACGATGATGCAACAGTGTCAGCACTGTTAAATGATAGTCTCGTCGCTGTGATGAAGCTGAAGGACAGAGGCCGTTGTCTGACAAAAAGCGGAGCGGTAGGCAGTTTTCTGCAGTGACTCCACGCAACATTCAGCGATTCGATGATAAAATTTGTGGTGACCGCCGGATAACTACATAATTGTGGATAATTGTGACGCATTCTCTCCCTTAGTAAAGGTAGTGTGATGTGAAGCTCATCCCGAGATTCACTTTGAAAATGCGGAGGCCGTGAAAACGTTCGTGCGTCAATGGCTTATATAGGAAGCAGGACTGTGCTTTTTATAACACTGGAATACATGCCCTTGTGGACTAAAACTGTGGAAATGGACGGAGATTATGTAGAAAAGTGACAAATTAATCGTCAATAGTGCACGGATAAAAATGTTATTCGTAAAAAACGGTTAAAAACGGGACTGAAGTTCTTACGAACAAATTAACAGGGTTTCAATATTTATTGGCGGGAACATGTAAGAATAATTTGTTGGTAGACGTAATTTCGTACGTATACCAACAAATTATTCTTACATTTCCTCGCCAATAATCAGTGAAACACTGTTAATTTGTTCGTAAGAATTTCAGTCCCGTTTTTAACCGTTTTTACGAATAAAATTATCGTATTTTAGAATAGCATTTTTCTGCGTGTGTGGTTTGTCAATAATAGGTGAAATTGCATTTTAATTTCTTGACAATTAAAAAGAGAAAAAAATAGGAGGCATTACTTTGTGACCGACCCTTGTATTTCGTGACTTTCATTTTGTCAATCAAAATGAATCCTGTTCTGTCGTGAAAGGGACCGTTTTCTTATTAGTTTCAAAGTGACATTTGGGAGAACCTTTCATGCCGTGAATTTCTTTCAAATATTAAAGATTTTTGGTTTTCCAAGGTGGATCATAGATTCATAGCCAGAAAATCCAGTAAATCCCCAAGGGTTTCCCTTCACAACGACCCCCTGAAAGGATCCCTGTCCTTTTGTAAGGCCCCTATAATTCTCCCTGCCACACGCGGGTAACGAAAAATATGGTATCCATTGATATTTTTCACGCAATATTTGCAACCCTTAGAAAATGAAATCCTGAATCGTGCATATTTAATGAAGGCAAAAGGGTATCTTGCTACAGACTGAAGGCTTCATAAATGTAAAAATGTTTGTATTTTTAAAGAATAGATGGAAATCACGTAGAAAAAAATAAATATGTAATAAAGTGTCTGATATTTTGAAATGGTATCCTTTGTAATATAGAACCGGAATACAAAAGTTCAATGTATTTTTAACTAAACGAGAAGGTTACATGCAGTGACGTGCGATACAAAAATGCTGAAAAGCGGTAAAAAAAACCTCACGAAAGACTGACAATGTAAAAAGGTTTATTGGTAAAACTGTAATTAATTACAGGATTTATTTCCATTTCTTACAAATAATCTGGTTAGTCCCCGAGCAGTTTCCAAGATAATTTCACATTCTCCATATTTATTACCGTGACACGTAAAAATTAAGCTTCCAGTGAAGAGAAATAGACAATTCGAGTTTAAATTAAAAAGCTTGCACGTAGCCTAAAAACGTGTGTATGTGTCCGGCGATGTTTGAATGTTTGACAAAAGAATCCTGCCTACTTACACAGAAGGGAAAGCCTATTCGAATTGACGAAAATAGATTATTCTACGAATTCTTTCAGCGTCTCGTCGGATATCTGAGATGAATTTAAAATCTTGGTCTTCAAAAACGAATAATAATCGTTTTTAAAAAGTTTGGACCATTAAAAATAACAGACAATAAAATATTATTTCTAACGTAAGTGTCGCTACGAAAACAGTCATGTCAAAAGTAGAAATATTAGAAAAATTATGTATGAATATTATTAAGAAGAACCCGGCCGGTGAGAAATTTTAACAAAAGGTATTTTACCAAACTACTGCTGTGACTGTTCGCTATTACTCCCTTTAATACTGAGCGAAACCTCAGGCTGAAAATATCTAAATAAAAACATCAAAATCGAGATTTTGAATTCCCCATTTTTCTCCTCCAAAACTGGACCGACAAGATTTTAGAAGAAAATACTCAACGGCTATAAGTTTTGCTTTTTTAAAAAAAATACATTATCCAGTTTGTATTCTAAACGTCCGTTGATGGTGTTAAAATCAGGCAATTTTAACATTTTTTTGGAAGGTCCTAACTCATAAAACAAGTAACCTATCAATTATTAGTGGTCGATATCCATATTATAATATAAAATATTTACAGTAGTGTCAAAGAAAATTAAGGAATACGTTTGTATGGACCAAACGCCGCCAGATTATTCTTAATATAATAAAACGCATGAAGTCCGGGTCAATCCCGGGAAATTGACAAATTAAATAACTATTAAAAACTTCAGTTTTGTGCTCGTGGGGATGGGATTTCAGTCAGTTCTTCAATAGGAAAGTTTTTTTCACACCAAACCGACTTTGTCATACTTAAATGAAAAAACAATTTGAATATTATTTTTTAGCTATGTCAGGAATGGAACCCGCAATCTCACGCCGTAAGCAGCAATATTAGCACACGAATCACCAGAAGTGCACACTTTACTAAAGGCAAAAACTAACCATATTGTCTAACCACAATAATATGATACTGTAAGTACTCACTGCGCGGGCATATCAGATAATGTCATACTAACCGCTATAAAAATCTCGTCTCTTCCGCTAAGCTTTTTGTAAACCAACAAAGGAGATGTGCTCAAATTACAGCGGCGTGAAAGGATGAGAGCGAAGTGGACGTGATTCTTTTATGCAGGGAGAGAGTACTTTGTATTAAATGGTATCAGGTATCAAGTTGGAGACTTCTGGGGGAGTAGGGTCTTAGCCGAACGTAGAAGAACGATTCTTCGAAGTTGTCACCTTGAAGAATACTTGATATCTGTAATTGTAATTTATTCGCATTGGGTGGGAATAATGATAAAGCAGTATGCTTAATTGGGATTAAATGAGTTTCTTTCAGCGAACGCAGCTAGCTAAAGGTATGTTTTGCATTGGACGAATCGCTTCAAACGGATTTTAGAATCGGTTGTTTAGTTAGGCTTACAAGTGAGTCCACTGATCCGCACGCATCGGAACGTCGATAATGACGACGCAATTTTTCGGAGGGGTAACTATTCCAATGCATTCGGATAACGGCAACCGCTAGATACGAAAATTTGAAAGCTAATTTTGAAAATCCGAAAGAAAATGGCCGTCGCATCGGCAGTCCGAATACAGTGGACGTACTGCCACGCCCGACGCCTAATACACAGAGAAAAATGTTATTCGAAAAAACGATCAATTTAATAGTAAAAAAGGTTAAAAACGGGACTGATGTTCTTACGAACAAATTAACAGGGTTTCAATGTTTCATATTGTATACGTACGAAATTACGTATACTAACAAATTATTCTTACATGTTCCCGCCAATAAACATTGAAACACTGTTAATTTGTTAGTAAGAACTTCAGTCCCGTTTTTACTATTAAAATTATCGTTTTTTCGAATAACATTTTTCTCCGTGTAAATCCGTTAGATGCGACCCTAACGATGCGTACAATGCCATGCCTGTGGATTGTTACCAATGAGGAATCAACCCCAGGGTCCAGAGCTAATGAAGATGTGAGCTGATTGCGTAGAAGAAGACTAGAGTAGGACGAGAAAACTGGAGAAGATTGACTAGTTACAAGAGCAGGTGAACAGCACTCGTAGAAGAGGCCAATAATTACGTTCGGTTCGGTTACATAAATTGATTTTACGGATCATAAAATTCATGTTAATGGTGGTACAATCAAGATCGTGGGTTCAATTCCTACCACCGCAAAATTTTACAGTAAGTACAACAATCAAACTTTAGAAAAAATATACAGTTTTAATTTTTTAATTTTTTTTTATGCTTGAACATTTACAAATATAAATATAATACCGAATAAAACATGATAGATAGTAGAGTGTATTATAATTAGCAACTATATGTAAACGGTTAAAACTGAAATAGTTACGTTTTGTGAACATTTCACCAGGAGATCCTGCGCTGAGGTGTTCGCATAAGTTTTAAAAGTGTTATTCTGCGCCATAATTAGAAACGCATCAAACTTTTTGAGAATCGTACCTACAGTTTACAAATACATAAGTTCAAATGATACAAAAAAAATCAAAATATAAAACATGGTAGATCGTAATACAATAAGCAACCATATGTAAATGATTAAAACTTAAGTTTTTTTTATATTTTTTTTTATAGAGAATACCTCACAAGAGTCCCAACTGCTCCCGTCTGGAGCCAGTGAGACTATGGCATCCCCAATTGGGGTATGTTGTGAGGCTGAAGGAAAGTGGGGAAGGGAAGGAGATAGGGAAGAGAAAGGTAGGAAAGTACCTGGCTATTCAGATCTAGTCACTAAACACGGCTAAAGCCATTATTAAGCAACGTTTCAATTCTGAATGGTGGTCTTACACCAGGGCGATACTGACAGTATCTTCCACTCTGGAACGTGCCGCAAATATAGTATATATTATTTTTATTAATTAATTGTGAAATAACACAAATTAATCAAATAAAATTTATTTGCGCACGCCGGGTTCGAACCCGCGACCTTCCGATTGGGAGTCAAGTGTCTTACCACTCGACCACGGACGGTCGTCAGTAGTTATGTTTTGTGAACACCTCACTAGGAAAACCTGTCGTGTTCGCATATTTTTTAAAAACATTGAAGGTATTATTCTGTCGTCATAAGATGAAACACAGGATCCTCTTTGAGACTTGTACAAACAGTTTGCAAGTATATTGATGATAATTTCAAGTAATTTAAACAATGTACGTAACATAAAACATGGTAGATAGAATAGCGTAAGTAATACAATAAACAACTATGTTAACGGTTAACACTTAAAAGCTCTCAAATTTTTAAAAGTCGTCGTCATAAGTAGAAACACAGGATACTTTTTGAGACTCGAGTAGGACACTGTGGTTCCACTCATGGCGGCAGTATTATACATAATATATTAGGTTAGAAGCTGTGTTGAGATAAACATCACAATATTTATTACATAAATGCCCACATGTAGTGAAAAGAGTACAAATACATTGTACACAAAGTACAGCGTAGAAAAATAGTTAAACGTCATAATATTTTATAGACACAATTACAAATACATTGTACACAAAGTATAGCGTAGAAAAATGGTTAAACGTCATAATATTTTATAGACACAATTACAAATACATTGTACACAAAGTATAGCGTAGAAAAATAGTTAAACGTCATAATATTTTATAGACACAATTACAAATACATTGTACACAAAGTATAGCGTAGAAAAATGGTTAAACGTCATAATATTTTATAGACACAATTACAAATACATTGTACACAAAGTATAGCGTAGAAAAATGGTTAAACGTCATAATATTTTATAGACACAATTACAAATACATTGTACACAAAGTATAGCGTAGAAAAATAGTTAAACGTCATAATATTTTATAGACACAATTACAAATACATTGTACACAAAGTATAGCGTAGAAAAATGGTTAAACGTCATAATATTTTATAGACACAATTACAAATACATTGTACACAAAGTATAGCGTAGAAAAATGGTTAAACGTCATAATATTTTATAGACACAATTACAAATACATTGTACACAAAGTATAGCGTAGAAAAATAGTTAAACGTCATAATATTTTATAGACACAATTACAAATACATTGTACACAAAGTATAGCGTAGAAAAATGGTTAAACGTCATAATATTTTATAGACACAAGAAGCACAGTTTAGTAATAAGAAAAGGTAAGAAATGACTAAATTCATGATATTGTTGCGTAAAATAAAAATAAATTGATATGAAAACCTCGTATTCACCTAAAACTTTAAAGTAATATTTTGCCAAATACAGAAATAATAAAAAAAGACGGTAAAGAAAACGTGAGAGACTTACATTATTTATGTCGGGAAAGTGGGAATCGGAGGTAGAGAGAAATAACAAGGAAACGCATTGAATTCATACCTTTTTACGAACATGTGCACTTACAGGTGAGTCTGTGGTACCTGCTCGCTTTCCGTAAAGTCTCGGAATTCTTTATTCATCGAGAACCCAAGTCGTACCAACACTAGTAAGTACTAGCCCAGTACTAGCTAGTACTATCCCAGTGTCGGCAGGTACTAAGTAGTGGCGCACGTAGCAATTGCCGTACTAAAGAATTCTTGAGAAATTGAAAAATAAAACCAAATGGGGCGACCAAAATTTCATTTACATTTTTTACTCCAAATAATGTCAGGAATCACTGGTTAAAGTAACTCAAGTACGTACCTTAACACCCTGTATATATACCTTTTTTTAGGCATAAATAATAATATTTTTTTTAAGAACAACTCTCTTTTTATAACTTTTGAAGGTTTATTCCCTTCAATGTAATATACAATTGAAGAAGAAGATAACACTAATAACAAATGAAAATGAACAAGACACAGAAAAATAAAAGATAACGGTCGCAACTGGGACACGAACTCAGAACCTCTCGTCTTTCCGGGACGGGAAAGACGAGAGGTTCCAGTTGCGACTGTTATCCTTCATTTTTCTGTACTATTTTCATATTTTCATTTAGATTATTAGTGTTTTCTTCTTCAATGGTAAATAAATAAGATGTGCGTTGTTTTTAGTGTTGATTATTTTTTAATAAAATCTTCTTTCATCAGGAAAATCTAATAAAATATGATAAATATTAAGAAGCAAATAAAATAAGGAAATACGATAAGGAGTGGGCAGGGGAAAAGCGGTTTACCTTATTTTTAGCGATAAACATTATTTTTTCAAATAACGAAAAAATAATGTTTATCGTGAAATGATTATTAATTAAGTGGGTAGATTTAAGACTTATAAATCTTCTAATTTCCAGAGGAAATTTTGGTTTTCATTTACATTAAATATGACAATTTTTTTTTGAAACAGGCAATTAATTCACCCTAAGAAGATTGCTTTGTGAAGAGAAAAATTGAAACATACTTTTTTGAAGGCTAAGTCTACTTTCATAGAGCTAACGAGTTATTGTATATTAATTATTTTTTTTATAGAAAAACCTCACAAGAGTCCCAACTGCTCCCGTCTGGAGCCAGTGAGACTATGGCATCCCCAATTGGGGTATGTTTTGAAGCTGAAGGTAAGTGGGGAAGGGAAGGAGATGGGGAAGAGGAAGGTGGGGAAGTACCTGGCTATTCAGATCTAGTCACTAAACACGGCTAAAGCCATTATTAAGCAACGTTTCAATTCTGAATGGTGGTCTTACACCAGGGCGATTCTGAGAGTATCTTCCACTCTGGAACGTGAACGCAAATATAGAATATATATTTTTATGGATTAATTGTAAAATAACACAAATTAATCAAATAAAATTTATTTGCGCACGCCGGGTTCGAACCCGCGACCTTCCGATTGGGAGTCAAGTGTCTTACCACTCGACCATGGACGGTCGTCATATATATCAAATCGAAAAGTTTGGTATTTAAAAATAAGAGAGTACGTAGTGAAACCCAGTCGGCAAAAAGAGCGATTGACCAGCAACTGAGTATAAAAGTTTAAAAATGCTTGCAAACTGTACTGGGAGGTTCCAATGAGAAAGATTGATTATTCCCCGCATCAAATTATTTAAATAAAAAATTTAAAATCGATTTATTTCAATCAAAACTTGTTTTAATATATACCTACATTCAAGTAAGCGATAAAAATGTTCAAAACGCACGATGATAAATTATTAAATACAGTGTATTTCTTGTAAATATTTTTTGATCATAAGTATTTATGATTTTTCAATAATGTCTAAACAAAATAAATGGGTAAAAAGTTTCCGGAATATTTTAGTTTGTAAGACCTTAAATAAATAGAAAAACTGAGGTATTTTTGTCACAAAACACGTTCTCGGATTAATTTTTAATGATTTTAATTTAACTAAAATTAAAATTCTGAAAACTGTGTTCACTAGATTACGTACTGATTTATTTTGTTGTATGATTATATGATTTGAAATTTGTGTTATTTAATAGAATATATCGTTTGAAAATTGGACAAATCTGCCAACGACCAATGGTATAACCTTAATATATTAAAAATACACTTAGTTTTCAAAATTTTAAAACTGCGTGTACTAGATAAAATAACAATCTTTCAAAATCAATTTATGTTTTTTTGTAAAAAAGAGTCAAAACGTCTAGAATTTGATTTAAAAAGGACTAATTTCCG
The DNA here is from genome assembly GCA_951813805.1 of Limnephilus auricula. Taxonomy (NCBI): domain Eukaryota; kingdom Metazoa; phylum Arthropoda; class Insecta; order Trichoptera; family Limnephilidae; genus Limnephilus; species Limnephilus auricula. The sequence goes on along the minus strand of OX638389.1, from coordinate 40,658,078 downwards.
GTATTCTCTGGTAAATACCCTTTTAATTAAGTATATAAAAATAAAAATGGTTTTTTTTTCAGTTTAAAAAACTATCATGCCTTTGGAGTGATTAAAAGAAATAAAAATATTTCCACCTGTGAAGTGACTTCAATCTCATAGAAAAATAAACCGCATGCATACTTTTAGCAATAAATATGCTAACGATCGCGCCGGTAATCTGGCCTCATACAAAAAATGCATTAAACAAAATTTGTCTTCTAGTACCTACCATGTTAACATAATACATCATGTACCTAAACATAATATGCTTACCAGTACTTGCACTCTAAAATTATTAATTCATTAGAATTCATAGGTACTTTTTTATATTTTATATTTAAATCGTTGTACCTTTTTACCTTCTTATATTTCTACATTTAACTTTTTTAATTAATATTTTTTTCTCACTTTTTACATTTTTTATACTTTACACTTTATACTTATACTACCTACCAAATTTTTTACTTTATACTTGTATTTTACCTTTCACCGACTACTTATTACCTTACTTACTACATACTTTTATCTTTTTTTCTTATATTTAACTTACATTTATACCGTTATTTTTCATGTTGTTGTACTATTTATAAGTCATGTCAATTATGTTAATGACACATGTTAATAATAATAATTGAATAATTTGTAGAGCGCCGTTTTTGTGAGAAATCACAATGCTGTACATTTTATTATGACTTCTTAGGCTCTACCTACAAATATTATTTACAAATAGAAACAGAAAATATACTTACCTGGCAGGTCATTTCCGATAAACACACTTTAATTAGAAAGTTTAAGCTTGGAGGAGATACGACTTTGCACGCGGAGGACACTATATTAAAACACTGGACATTGCATAATTTTACAGTTGCTACACCATCACTTTTCATATTACATTTATAAGAAAATTACTGCCCAAAATGGAGTTAATAAATTGAAGTTATTTCGAAAGACTTGAGAATTTAGGACTCATTAGGGCTGGAGAATTTGAATGAAATTAGATGTACAAATAACTCACCATTAAGAATTTGTTAACATTTCTATGCAATTAGTTATTTACTATGTCGCGGGCTGGGAAGGTTTTGGTTTTTTGCTTTATAAAAAATAAAATAACCCCTTCAATTATAATGTTTATTACAATAGAATTTTCCAACAACTCCGCAAGGAAAACTTTCGCGAAGCAATAGACGCAGACAAGTTATGTCTTTGCATACAAAGCACGGTTTTGTTCGAAGATAAATTGGGAAAACGTTTTATGCTAAGGCGGAACATATTTAGGGTAATTTGGGAGATAGCTGCTCGGAGGTGATTTGAATATCTTTACTATTATTACGTGGAAGGTTGAACATTTTGTACTCACATACATTTGGCAAAGGGAATTCTGTCAAGGAAACATTAGGTTTAATAAATAAGTGTTCTCGACTTTTTAAATTGCTATATCTCGGAAATAATGATTCTTAGGAAAAAAAAGTAAAAAATATTTTTTTATAGATATGCATGATCTACAATTTTTGTCTACCTATGTTTGTGATGAAACTTACCGTTTGGCTGAAAAATGCAAAAAAAGCCTTTGAAAAAGATGGGGACTTTTCCCATTTCATATTCAATGGTTTTTCCAACATTCGTACACATTTTTAGCTTTATACGAATTATTCTAACTTTGAAATTCTATTTTGACTGGACCTATTTGTAGGTTTAGTATTTACGTTACGTGGTTATTTTTATTACCAAGCATCTTTTCCGCTGATCTTTGAAACAACGCTGGGACTAGTTTAGCTTCTCCCGACGTCCATATTAGAAAAATATTTTCTTATTTGAAAAATATGGCATCTTGTTTCATGCTTTGATTGTTATGTATATCACGGAGAAAAATGTTATTCGAAAAAAACGATCATTTTAATAGTAAAAACGGTTAAAAACGGGACTAAAGTTCTTACGAACAAATTAACAGAGTTTCAACGTTTATTGGCGGGAACACGTAAGAATAATGGTAGATTCAGACTGGGTCGACGTACGTGCCCATCGCTACGCCTAACAATATCTGGACTGCTTAGCAACCATAGATTTTCAATGAAAATTTATGTTTTAGAATCACATTGGCCACACGCATCGCGACGTGCGATGTCTGTGGCCATTTTCATAGAAAATGTATGGGTTGCTAAGCATTGTTTGGCGTAGCGATGCGTACGTACGTCGTCCAGTCTGAACCTACCATAATTTGTTGGTATACGTAATTTCGTACAATTATTCTTACATTTTCCCGCCAATAAACATTGAAACACTGTTAATTTCTTCGTAAACTTCAGTCCCGTTTTTAACCGTTTTTACTATTAAAATTATCGTTTTTTTTCGAATAACTTTTTTCTCCGTGTACATTTCAAAGCTCTTTGAAATGGAATAAGACTATCGTAATACCATCGAACTGTAAAAACGCCGTGATAATTGACCGTTGTTGTCGAATAACAAAGGAAACACAAAAAATGTTTAAAAAAACAATGATAAAAATTTTGGTAGTTTTTTACTAACTGTTTCATCAGTTCATCTCATTCGAATTAACCCGCCTGTCCCGTAGTTCCACTTGAAACATGATGCAAATTGACTCTGCCAGTCGAAAAAACATCCCGCCTTGCCGAGTGGAAAAATTGCCTGCAATTCAAATTAACCCCTCAACCAGACAAGTACAGTAGCTACAGCCAGTACCCAACTACGGTACACATAAAGGGATACTTGGGAAGTCTACCCTCGTAACGACTATTAGGTGCTCTTCATTCAATTGGTGGAAAAGGATTTTAATTTTTTAATTAATGATTTGGTAGGTACGCAGTACTTAATAATCCCGACAACTATAATTTAATTATATGGTTTTATATAATTATGTTTTGTAAAATTTACTCTTCTTATATAGCATTTATTTACAAATAAACATTTGTAAATTAATTCAAAATAAAACCGGTCCGGCCTAACAATTAAAAGTGGAACAAAATTAAAAATGGTGTTATCAAATCATTACAAAGGAATTTTAACACCAATTAACACTTAAAAAAATTAATTCGGGAGATGCAAGGGCTGTTTCCCAGAACTGCACTACTATCTACCGAGAAAAGCATTATAAATAATGAAATAATTAATCAAAGCGACTCTCAAGCGAAAATTTGAAACAGAAAAATCTGAAAAAGATACGGGCTCATCTCGAAATTGTACCCAGTATATAATTGGTTAGAAAAATGCTAATACGTATCTTGTATTTAGATAGCTGCTTCTCACCTGCCACCATGAACATAGACAAATATTTGTTAATTTCTCATACACAAGTCTACCCACAGATTGATCATCAAAAAACAAATTTCAAAGAAAATCTAACTTTTCCTTGAAAGCCACATACACACGTTTACCGTTATTATAACCCGCAAAAAAATTCAGAAAGATATACCTACGAGTATTTATAAATGTATGGCAAAACTCTAAGGCGAGTTTCCGTGGAAAGATAATTCAGGTAAGCCTAGGAGACGTGATAGGCGAACTTTCCGCATTAACCTGGAACCTGATGGCGTCCGTAGGAGGAGATATAAACGGAACACTCAAAGCAAACGGCCTCACGTATTGGTTTTCAAAGAACATTCACAATAATAGATACCATCCTACGCAGTTTCGCATCGTATTATTCAAGCGCGTCATAATACCAACGTCATGAAGCCCTATTACACAGAGTAAGGAATAAGAGGTATGCCATTTGATACCGTTATTTCGAAAATAAGTTATGAATGGCGTGAGTGAGGAGTGTAAAAGTGAGTCATACATCAAAGGATTATCTTTTAATATTATTAATTTTTAATTGAAATGAACTTTCATTTCAAAATGCGTTGTATTATTACTAAATAGCGAAAAGTCACTCGGGATAAAAATGGGAAAAATGGTATACTAAAATATATGGGATATGCCAATACGGCAAATAATGTATTTAGTCATAACATAAGTCATAACGAACGCGGACAAATAAATTAAAGTATAAAATGTACCTAATAGATATAATATAGTGATGGGGTTTCTCGCCATCCTCCCAATAGCTTATCTACACTAATAACGAATATTTTCGATTTACTATTTACGGTTTATTTATTTATTAAGTTGGAGTTTATAATTCGGTACTCGAACCTATGAATAGTAGCTATATATTGGATAAGTTGGCAGAGTTTTCTAACCACTGCGAGTATTTTATATTTATTTTAAATAATATTCGTTATTAGGGTAGATAAGCTATTGGGAGGATGGTGAGAAACCCCCTGAGTGCAATAGAGTGTAAGTACCTATCAGTAACATTAATAACAATACCTAGTAAATAAATAAAACTTTATTGCAGAAGAAGAAGATGATAATAATAATGTAAATTAAAATATGAAAATGAACAAGACACAGAAAATAATATTGTTAATTCTGAAATTTGAAATATGACTTTGATAAATACGGCGGTTTTATAATTGGACGCAACGGCTGAATTGGTAGAGCGCGCTTCCGGTACCGGCGACCATTATGTTTTATTATTTTTCTGGGTCTTGTTCATTTTCATAATTTTAATTTAGATTATTATTATTATTATGTTCTTCTTCTTTAATGATATATTACATTGATGGGAAAAACTTTCAAAAGTTAAAAAGAAAGTTTTCCCTATAAAAAAAATATATTGTTTTATTTATGTGTGACACCAACATATCTACTTAATTGCTGTCAAGTGTTTTTTCATTATAATATAAATATTTCAGGTTGTTATCACAAGGTGTTTTAACCAAGATACTGATGTACGAAATGAAGCAGAATGAACAAATTAACAAAAAATAGATCCCAACAAATTGGGTGGAGCTAAAATGGTAACTCTGTCTGTATATCATAATATAATGAGCAGTATAAATCAAAACCACTAAACTCAGAATGTAATAAAATCAAAGCATGAATACACAACAATTTTATTGTCTCCCGAGTATCGCATGATTCACGTAACAAGATTTAATACATTAGCCATTTTCCCCGGAGAGTTTGGGGTGATATTTGGGGGTGAACTGAACACAGAACATGTAACAATACTTTCATTGAAACTGTCTAGAGTTGCAGTCCATGCCAGGTGCGCCTAGATGATTTACTACGAAAGTTCTATTTCTGTGATGTGGGAGGGGATGATTTAGCGATTTAACACCGGTTTCAGTTCCCGCATTAAACAAAAGTATTTATTGATTTCATCACAATGCCACGTTTCTCTATAGCCAGAAATAGCCCAGTTGATTTAATGTACCTAATAATAGATATTATTATCATATTCTTGTTTTATTAAAACCACAATAAAACCTAATCTACTCTTAAATAATTTTTTACTCCCTTTACAAGAATGGGTTAACAGCGTTAACACCGGTTTCAGTTCCCGCAATAAGCAAAAGTACAATTTGATTTCATCATCATGCCACGTTTCTCTATAGCCAGAAATAGCCCAGTTGATTTAATGTACCTAATATATTATTCTCTTGCTAACGGCTGTCGATTTATCATTGTAAAATTGATGCATAAATTCGTGACCTTTTAGACGTACAATAAATGCAATAGTGCTGTAGAAAATATTTGTTTGACGTTTCATACCATTGAAATTGTAATAACTTAGACTTGGTTCATCGAAAATCATAATGTTTTCAACAAAAAAAATAATGTGATGTTTAAGTGGACAATTGACGTTATGAAGTGAAGTGAGAAATTACTTGATGATTATTAGCTGGTTAGGTAGTTTATTAACATCAAGGTATGTATTATATTAATGTCATATTTTACGTGTCATAGTTACGACTAAGTCGCAGATATAATATCTACATGTGACATTATTAGAAGGAAAACAATTTCCCTTTTAAAGCATCGATTCGTCGGTCTGTTAGGTAATTTTCTCGCAAATCCAATTTATCGAGCGTCAACACAATATGTCGCCTAGGCCTGGGTGAAGCAATAAATACTAACAGGAGATTATTTTTGTCGAGGAAAATCAATTATGTCAACGGAAAAACGAGCGGCTCCGGAGTTCAAATTCAAATAGTTTCAATAAATCCGCATAATTTTTAAATTTTAACATTAAAATTTGTTTTAACGGGAACCGAAGAATCGAAGATAAATTGATGAATTTCTCGCCTCTGGGTCCGAGTTCTAAACCATACGAGGGTTAATAAAATAAGTGCATCATTAATATGAGTTTATTTAGGTACAGGTACATATCTCACGACCGAAGCTACCTAGAGTACGCTTTAACAATGTGGAATCCTTATTGTTCTATATACAAACAGAATTTTTTTTAAAATGTGTTTCGTATCGCATGCGAAATTATGAAAACTATATCTCCATCATCACAGTATGCTCTTCGTGGAGCTGTAACCGCGGCGCAGATTTTGTGCGACAGATGCGAGGCGGACAGTATTTCCCATGAGAATCTCGCATTTTCAAGTATTAGCGCTTTTAAAGACTATCAATCCATAATAAATTTATAATTTCAAAGAGATTCGTGCTGGAATTCAAAATTCTCACAAAATTTCAATCCCAAAATCGACTTCAAAAATACCTCAAAGAATAAGTTGGTATCAAAGATAATATTATCTTTGGTTGGTATCGATAAAAAAAGAATTTATTTACAGTGTCGATTTTTTATAATTAAACGCCGAATTCGAATATTTAATACATTTGAAATAAAATATGTTTAATATTTTTGATATTCCAAGGTACACCCTCTCTGCACACCCTTCGGGGTATATATGTCAGAAATTAAGATTTTATTTCTAATAATAACACTTGAGATAATATTCTATAACCTTTCAAAAACAGTTTTTAGTTTTCAGAAATTTTCGGACCCGCGTAATTTTTCTGCCTTTCTGACAGAATTTGCCCGAAATCTAAAGGGTTAAAATGAAGCACCCTTCCAGAGCCGTGTAAAACAACAAATCATCGCTCGAAAAAGCCATTACAGTGAAAGTGCCTACATAATGTTGGTTGAATAAAATTAACTGTTTTATAGCATTTATCGATCCGGTCCGCCCTTGTCTCTACGTGACCATCGCACAGAGAAGCAATTTGCGAAAATGTGAGAAAATAAATCTACTTTACTATCTGTGAAGTGTCCATCGACATTTAAGAAATTATAATAAAATCATGTGTCAAATTTACTTCGACGGAAGGTATTATTAAAATTACATTCAATCATACTTTTATTAAAAATATCATTTCAAATCTTTTAAATTTATCTACTATGATTAGTGCAAAAATGAAAGTGCAAAAATGTTAAATATTATTTATTTTATTAGTTTTGGAAGTTTTCGTTTAATCCAGGTACCGTAAACCGGGTTACATCTTACTTAAATTTCCTAAATTGTAAAGTCTCGGAATCGGAAATTTTGTCATTGTCCTGGTGTTGTTAAAGTAAAAGAATAATAAATGTCCGCAAGATCTTTTGGGTATATGAATGCTGGTTAACCCAGATAGCCCTGAATTTTTGTTTTATGTATTTTTAATGGTTTCATTATTAAAAAAATCACAAAGTTCAATAAAAATATTTATTTGATATTGTGGGACGGTAAAGGTTGTAGGCGTCTAACAATTTTCTTTAAATTATTTTTCAATTGCTTGTCAGTGGTCCAACAATTGACTTTTCTGGAAGAAAGTTATGACGAATGCGACCAAATAAGCAAAATTTGCAAACCACCACCAGGAAAGGCCAATATTGACTTCACTTATTTAAATTCTGGTGATGAAAATGTCGTTCGAATTGAAAATCTCCCGGGGCCACAGTTTCAAAATGAAGAAGAATGAAGGTTAACTGATGACGATATTCCATTGTCATGACCACTCGTCATCAAAGAATTTAGATTAGATTTTTTGCTTTCACATACACAAACTTTTAAAATATTGTAATATACGTATACTTACGTTCTAAAATACATGTTTTTCGATTTTGTGACGTACAAACTTTAATTATTTTTTTTATCAAAAAACGACAACTATGCCGTTTGATGTTTAAATTGTAAAGGCTAGTACATGTACAGTAACACAAGCCGTAGACAAAGGTCTTTTTTTTAAATTTTTTGCCTTCTTATAATTATTTTTTGTTACGAACCAAAATTGGTCTATGTGGGTTAATTGAAGCAATTTAGGAATATTAAGTATTTTATGTAATAGTATTAAATCTGTGTTTATAATTATTCTTTCTGAAAGTTTCAATGGGGAAATTTTATCCAGAAGGTAATTATAATAACTAGCACTGAAAAACCCGCTCCGCGGGTTTTTGCTGCTAGGCCCTGCGGGCGGCTTTTCGTTCTGCTTCGCCCAGTTTAAGTGTTGGTGACTGCTTATAAAGCATCACCCTTTTGCAAAACTAACTACTATTATTAACATTAAACTACAGAATACTTATATTTAATAGGTAGATATATAATAGTAGATATTCTTACATTAATACCGTGAATAATGAGAGGAACATAAATCTTCCTAATATTGAATAAAAGCGAAAAATGCTTCCTCTTCTTCATACGTTTTTCCTTAAATATAGTATTATAGATGGCGTCATTTCTGTTTGCAAAACGCGTATGGGCGAGATCGAAGTGTGTATATTACGGCATCAGCTCCGTGGAAAAATGCACGTTCACGGACGGCTCAGAACGGTGTCCATACAGCGTGGCGTGGAGATTTACTCGGAGTCGGGTTCCTTAATTTGAACCGTACGGGCATTATCGTATTAATATACTCCGATTTTGTTTTACATGAATACATATTTAATAGTTTATATACCTCAGAAAAATAAAGGAAATTGCTGCAAACCAATCCCAGGATTGAAACCAGAGAGAGATACCTCAGGAACTTATGTCGAATCTTTTCAATGTTGTCGGAAATAATGGATAACAGTCGTTTAAATCAAATGCAAAAAAATATTTAAACTGGCTTCATTCTGTCGCATGAATGTAAATATAATGTACACATTAGTTCTTTTTTTCAGTATTGATTAATATAATTTGTATTTTCATAATTATTTTGTGTCAATTTTCATGTACACGGTTTTATCATTTTTTAATGTTTGAATTATTACCCTTGTCAGAACAAACATCGTCTAGTGAGGAGGGTAACTAACATGCTTATACAATATTAATTTAGCTCAATAAACGCAACGGGTTGCGGACATGAAATAAATGTTTTAATTAATTAGTTAAATTAAATTAATTAATACATAGTGTACGGAGAACGGTGCAGAAATGTCCCTCAGTGCACCTCAGAGTAGGTACATTTGCGGGGGCAGTCTATGCAGTTAACGCAGCATGCAAATCTCATCAATATTAATGCACAAACGGGATAGTGCAGTTTCCAAAGCGTCCCACAAGGCTGTCGTTCGGTCCCTCGTCGACAGGTATATTTGTCAGGCCCCACCTGATTCCGCGAACAGCTCCCGCTCCAACATGGACTATTAAGGCTCCGTCAAACAGGAGGCGTACTTACGCGCGTCAAGGCGTTAAAACGTACCGGACGTATAACGGCTACGTTGTGTTGTACTGAACATGCCTAAACAGGTCAAACAGAGCGAGCGTGTAGCTATACGCGAAACTCTGCCGCCGCGGCAGAACGCCACGTTGTATTTTTGTTACAAAATTTCCTTTGACGCCGGGAGTCCTTGCTTGAATGTGGTAAAAATGGTTGCCGAAAAGTTAATTGAATGTGTCCAAAAACATCATTGTTTGTATGACATGAGGAACAGTCCATTTGTGGTGTATTTGCTTATCTGTTATTGCAGAAGGGAATGCAATTCTTCGAAGCACTCTCGTGACATACGTGAGTATTGAAAGAAGCGATCTTCATGTGATGAAAGCTCCCGGAATAAACGATGATATTCTCCAAATTCTTTCCTCTTCTTATTAATATCATGCACCCATATTCTATTATCACGGGAACATGATAATGCACATAGCAGTAACTACTTATCTTCATATAAATCGCTGGACATCGTGACGAAAACTGACTGACAGTGATTGACGCCGAACGCTCTGGCTTGCGCGTCGAAGCCGTTCAAATAGAAAGTACGCGACGTTACGCTGACGCCCCCGACGCGCGGTAAATACGCCTTCTGTTTGACAGAGCCTTTAAGGCTAGCGATTTAGATGATGATAAGTAGTTACTGCTATATGCATTATCACGTTCCCGTGATAATAGAATATGGGTGCATGATATTAATAAGAAGAGGAAAGAATTTGGAGAATATCATCGTTTATTCCGGGAGCTTTCATCACATGAAGATCGCTTCATGTGATGAAAATCGCTGCATTTTTCAATACTCACGTATGTTACGAGAGTGCTTCGAAGAATTGCATTCCCTTCTGCAATACCAGATAAGCCAATACATTACAAATGGACTGTTCCTCGTGTCATACAAACAATGATGTTTTTGGACAAATTCAATTAACTTTTCAGCAACCATTTTTACCACAGTCAAGCAAGAACTCCCGGCGTCAAAGGAAATTTTGTAACAAAAATACAACGTGGCGTTCTGCCGCGGCGGCAGAGTTTCGCGTATTGCTACACGCTCGCTCTGTTTGACCGGTTTAGGCATGTTCAGTACAACGTAGCGTTATACGTCTGGGACGTTTTAACGCCTTGATGCGCGTAAGTACGCCTCCTGTTTGACGGAGCCTTTAAACGATTGCGTCAAACGCAAGAGAGGTAAGAGTTGTAAAATCTACAGAGTATCACATGCATCCACAGTTATGCCATTTATCTGTTGACTTATCGTAATTATTCGACTATTTAAGTACGAGGGAACAATATAATGCTAACACCTCTTCATAATGATTAGTAAAATACGGTTATCTTTTTAATTTCTGACAGAGAATCAAATCAAACTTAAATTAAACGCTATAACTTTGTATTCATCGTCTTGCATAAGCCAACCGGCTTTGGCGCAGTTGTGTAATAACAGTTGGATAATATATTAAAAATAAAGTTATCTACACGAAGTTTTAAATACAGATAAAATAAATAAAAAAAACAATAAAATATTTTATTGGCTACGTTAGTAAAATGAGGATAATGTTGGTAGTTTTAGTCGAAGTACGATACAGTTAAATGGTGACCGGACAGGTCAACAATGTGCAACTTCATCACACCTTCGAAAAGTCATTAAAAGTAATGAAAAAAAACTTGGTTAAATACGTTGTTACGTTGGATTATGATTTTTTAAAAGTTGTTGAAATGCCACTTTGTTAAGTTGACAAGGAACCGAGTTAAATGTGAGCAAAGGAGATAGGGTAGAATTAGCCCAGTGGTTAGAGCAGAACTCCGGCATGCGACCGAATTATTTTTGGTCGAACGTTGGGTTATGATTTTTTAAATGTTGTTGAAATGCCACTTTGTTGAGTTGACAAGGAACGAGTTAAATGTGAGCAAAGGAGATAGGGTAGAATTAGCTCAGTGGTTAGAGCAGAACCCCGGCATGCGACCGAATTTTTTTTCGATTTGGTTGTACCAAATATTTGTAGGAGAGTCGCTAATATTGTTTTCAAAGATTAAATGGTGATTTTTCACAAAAACGACGCTATATAAATCGTACAAACATTATTATTTTTGAATATTACGATCTGAGATTTTACTCACTAAGTTATTCCAAAAAACAACAAAAAAAAACAATTTTATTTACTCTGAAATGATGGTTTTCTTCTTCAACTTTATTATCTTTCTATGGATTATTCTGAAACACTTTGATGTTAGTTTATACCTTGTTTTAGAGTTAGAATTTAGAGTAATTACCTGTCTAGTTTAAATACATAAATACAACCATGTTTGTAATACCCATTTAAAAAGATCAAGCTCTTAACAAATCACGTTAAATGATGCCTTTTACTCTTGGTATGAAGAGAAGGATTATCCTCCGTGAGATGAATGGACCAGAATGGAGGCTCGGTCACGGAGTGGCGAGAGATTACTCTGTGTGCAAATCAAATTAGAGCCAAGTCTCATGGATTTAGAGGAATTGCGAGCCTCCTCTCGTACAGAGATGCGGGATGCATATTAAATGGAGGCTCGTAGCAGAGGGTACAACGTTACAAAGCAGAACTCTTGCCATATTGTACGATGAATTCAATACGAGCGCAATATGGTAAAATTCAAAACTACACCTAGAAAGCTAGGGCAGCTCGCTTAGGTACTTTTGTCAATGCACAGGAGAGTAGTTAGGCCTGTGTCAAGACATTTAAATAAATAACTATCATGCAATTCCTTCGAAAACACTCCTTGTTACCTTCACATTCATATAGTCTCCTGAACCGACTCTCGAATTGAGTATGTTTGATATATTCGTAAAAGCTCGGAAAAGAAGAAGGAAGAAGCTCAGAAAGAACTTGTAAGTGATCTACACGGAGAAATTTTTTATTCTAAAATACGATCATTTTATTCGTAAAAACGGTTAAAAACGGGACTGAAGTTCTTACGAACAAATTAATAGTGTTTCAATGTTAACTGGCGGGAAAATGTAAGAATAATCATTGAAACCCTGTTAATTTGTTCGTAAGAACTTCAGTCCCGTTTTTAACCGTTTTTAGAAAAAATGATCGTATTTTAGAATAACATTTTTCTCCGTGTACATTTAAAAATTAACACACAGTGCATAGCACAAATTTAAAGGAAATATCCAAACATTGAATGTGTACATATTGAGTCAATAAGGTAACAAGTGGGTTTTTGAAATCATCATTGCAAAGGTATCATACAAAAAAAGTTAATTGATTTTAAGTTGGCGACAGTAATCCTCCCAAATAGATGTAGGTTCATTATATTACAGCTTGTAGGTACTATGAATTTCCGAACACCGTAAAAATAGGAGCATTTGAGAAATAGAGCAATCACCTCACAGCGCTAAATGAGCACAAAATATATTTTCCGTTTAGCACAGCAATGAAATAAAACGTTTCAACATTTGATAGAGAGATTCAACTCATCCCGCCGAATTGGGAAAACTTATTTTCGAAAGAAGCGATATTTGAACGAAAACGAATTATTTAAGTAAGCTCGTTAGAAATGGAATCACGTACCAAGCTTTCAAGAAGCGTGAGAAAGAAATCTGAAATGAAAAAGAGTTACTTCTTTTTATTTATTTTAGATGCCGGCCAGATTTTGCTTAACCCCGAGCTATAACAACTGTATAATTTTATTATATTGTGTATATTAATTAACAACAACAAATTAGAATTTTGAACATCAATCGAAAATAAACACAGTACAACATTAAAATTGGAAAAAGTTATGGTAAAAATATAGTCTTTATAATAATAAGTCCCAGATGTGATCGTATCTTTTTATGATTTTTCTGTTTCAGATTTGCGATTGAGTTTCGCTAATATTATCCTGAATACCCCCTTATTAAATATTATAATTTAAGGTTTATACTCATTAAGTTAAAAATAAAAGTAAATATTCATCCTAGACTCGCAGAAAAATTAATATATGTCGCATATTTAAAAAAATTGATAAATTTATCCAAGACACTATCTAGATAGCATTTAGTTCGGGTTTGAATCTTGCAATCATACAAAAAGATAGCAGCAGTTCCGCCCCGGCAAATATTGTGTTCATTAATAAAAATAAGCCATTTAATTTTTTTAAATTAACTAACTCACCATAGAATCGTTTCTGCGCAGGGAAAGGCAGATATAAAAGATCGCAACACAACTCTGTCTCGGCACACATTCCTTGCTTCATATTATGTATATCGTTTCATATTATGTAATTATTTTTTTACGTGAATACCGCTCAAGTCTTAATTGCTCCCAACCGCCTGGAGCCAGTGAGAATAAGGCATCCCCAATCGGGGTATGTTGTAAGGTTGAAGGTACGTAAGGAGGGAAAAGAGATAGGGAAGAGGAAGGTGGGGAAATACCTGGCTATTTAGATCAATTACCGAACGTGGCTCAAGCCATTTCAAGCAACGGTTAATTCTGAATAGTGATTCTTCACCAGAGCTATTCTGAGAGATCTTCCACTCTGAAACGTGCCGCAAATACAACTTATATTATTTTAATGTGAAATAAGAGAATTCAATAAAATTTACTTGCACACGCCGGGATTCGAACCCGCTACCTTTAGATAGCTAGTTTAGAACCTCACCCCCTCGACCACAAAGGCCGTGAACTAAGAAAAGTGATAAAATTTACTGGGAACATTTCCAGCAAAAGTTTTCTGGGAACATTTCAGCAATGAGTAAAAAAGTAGACATTCTTTGTTTTTAATTACATTCGTAATTTCAAATTGTGAGGTTTCTATGAAGATATAATAATTTTTTTTTCCATAAGTGGTTCTTTATAAGCTAAGATAAACGATAGGAACGTATTCTTGTACGTTTTTTCTGAAGGGGTGTTTCTTGAAACGGAGGTGAGGTACATTAAATTGCACATTTTTCAAATTCAATTGGTCCCTTACCATATAAATTATGTATTCATAACTGCATGCGAGTTGGCACAATGCATTGGAGACAACGTGGAAATGCACATAATTTATAATTTTAAGCACATGGGAAATGTACTATGTATTTATGCTATCATAATTAAAATTTTTACTTTAACGACCTACGTGGCAAAGAGGAAAATCCCCGCTTTGAATCCAGATATCGCAGTTCCGAAACCCGGTGTGGGAAAATACGTAAATGGTAGCAGGAGGGTACAATACTTTCCAATCAATTTTAATTTAATCTACTTATTCTTGGTTATTATTAGACATCGGATTATATGCATTTGCATATTTGCATATGCAAATGCATATAACTCTCTAATTACGGCTTTAATGCATATTTTAGCCTTTTTTCCCAATCGTGCATATTTCGTTGATTTCGTTGATCGATTTGACAGTTCTGAGGCCTTTGCAATTCAGTCAAGCAAGCTAGTATTTGAAGACGCATCCATTAAACATAATATCTCCCTCATCTCAACACGTTTCCACAAGTTACCAGATGCCATAGAATAATTTGAAATTATTAAATAGATTAAATCAATAGAAATACTGGAAACAATTATAGACCATTACCTACATCAACGGCACAGGTCCATACCCTGCCTAAACAGGTATCTCCAGAAATGGCGCAAAATTTTAAATTTTGTCCAATGACGTCAGTTGACATCGAGAGGTCGTTTTCGGCGTACAAATTAATACTGGGTTTTAAACGTCACAAATTTGCGATAGATAATTTGAAAAAATACTTAATTGTCACAAAAACTATGCATAATTTTAAGAATATTTCGCTATTTTTGTACTGTCTTTAATTAAAATACATACAAATAAAAATGGTTTTCTGATTTTGCATTGTGCATATTTTGGGCATATCGAGAGTTTTTAGTGCATATTTCGGACTTTTTTAGTGCATATTTGCATGCATATTTTGGCACTTTGTTGGTGCATATAATCCGATGTCTAGTTATTATACTATATATGAGAATATTTGTTTTTGTCAGTTCGATCATTATTCTGTTGTTTATTCTACGCTCAGGTCACGTGGCGTCGATTACGACGTATGCCGAGCATAGCCGATCTGAGAGCGACAAGTCGTTCCTTTTGCAAGAGCTCTTCCGACAAAATCTAGCTAGCGAGTTATAAGGACGTGCGTCCTCTTAAAGATATATGTATCGTGCGTAAAACAAAAAACAGTCACTGTGATTTTAAAGAACCAAAGTATTTTAATCAAACAGCATAGTACTGAGAAAATGATATTACAGTTAAATATTATACTTTGTATGTACATGTATCTCTTACGTTTGTATCATTTCATACCTTGCATTCATTTTATACTTGCTGTATTTTACGATCAAATGCAACACTAAAAAGAATATACACGGAGAAATATGTTATTTTAAAATACGATCATTTTATTCGTAAGAACGGTTAAAAACGGGACTGAAGTTGTTGCAAACAAATTAACAGGGTTTAAATGTTTATTGGCGGGAAAATGTAAGAATAATTTGTTGGTTTACGTATGAAATTACGTATACAAAATTATTCTTACATGTTCCCGCCAATAAACATTGAAACACTGTTAATTTGTTCCTAAGAACTTCAGTCCCGTTTTTAACCGTTTTACGAATTAAATGATCGTATTTTAGAATAAAATTTTTCTCCGTGTACAACAACAAAAAGTGATAATTACAGAGCTCACCGACATCGCAGTCACGCTCAATTCGCGTTTACCATATTAACCACCGCAATAACCGTACATTGTACTAACCAACGTATCCCGCAAGTCCCAGATTAAATAGAAATAATTGAATTAGCACCCTGCCAAAGTTAGCACTAGCAATTATTAATTTATAGCGGGTTGAGTTCAAACACTAGTGAAATCAGGTGGCAACTGCAAGTATAGTAGTTTTTTTATAATTTTTTTAATCTAAAAAAAAGTATGTTATCGTAGAGGAGGTAGGTAGGTACTGTTATTTCCTACAATTAACAATACAACTCTTATGATAAAGAGTTATCAATAATACTTGGATTACGAGTCCTGTTTATTATCGGACCGTATTTAAAACGGATATTTAATTTTGTTTTTTTTTTAAACGTTACATATTACATGATCTTTGGCTGTCCAACTAGGAAATTTGCCTGTTTTAGGGCATTACCAGGAATACCGGAAATTGGTCCTTTTTAAATCAAATTCTAGACGTATGAACTTTTTTTTACAAAAAAACACTAATATATGTGATATCACAGAATCACTATCAGTGTGTTTGCCATATTAAGAGCCATTGACCAGAGGCTGAGAATAAAAGTTTAAAAATGCTTGCAACTGTACAGGGAGGTTCCAATGAGAAAGATTGATTATTCCCCGCATCAAATTATTTAAATAAAAAATTTAATATCGATTTATTTCAATCAAAACTTGTTTTAATATATACCTACATTCAAGTAAGCAATAAAAATGTTCAAAACGCACGATAATAAATTATTAAATATAGTGTACTTCTTATAAGTATTATTTGATCATAAGTATTTATGATTTTTCAATAATGTGTAAACAAAATAAGTGTGTAAAAAAATCTGAAATATTTTAGTTTGCAATACCTTAAATAAATAGAAAAACTGAGGTATTTTCGTCACACACCAGTTCTCGGATTTATTTTTGAATGATTTTAATTTAACTAAAATTAAAATTCTGAAAAATGTGTTTACTACATTATGTATTGCTTTATTTTGTTGTATGATTATATTATTTGAAATTTGTGTTGTATAATACAATATGTCGTTTGAAAATTAAACAAATCTGCCAGCGACCAACGGTATACCCTTAGTAAATTAAAAATAAAGTTAGTTTTTCAAAATTTAAAATGTGTGTTTACCAGATAAAGTAACAAGTTTTCAAAAACAATTTATATATTTTTGTGAAAAACAACGTCTAGAATTTGATTTAAAAGGGACTAATTTCCGGTATTCTCTGGTAATACCCTCTTAACCACCGCAAAAACCATAGATACATTCCGCATGTGTCCCAGATTAAATAGCAATAGTAGAATTAGCGGCCTGCCAAAGTTAGTTTAGCACCGGTGGAGGCTTACAGCAGCAATTAACATCATGCAGGGCTGCTCCCGTTTCCCGTTTGGGTGCCGACCGCTACCGACAATGTTCCCTGCAATTGCAATTAGTATGCAATTCACACGAGTGCGCAGGAGTAGAATTACGTATGCACCTGCATGCAAGGTTAACCAATTCTGACAAAAATTTTAATGACGCACGAAACCCGTATGAAATGTTAATTAACAGGTTTATTATATATAAATTTGTATATTTGTGATGATACGTATGGCCATAGGGAATTTACATGGCAATATTTAAAGCACATACAATATAGCTGGGAATTTGAATAATGACATAAAATAATCAAACATTAGTACATATTTAATGATAATTAAAGAAAAGGGAAAAAAATATTATTGAAATATATAGAACGTTAATGACTTAAGTCGATAGACTTCGCTTTTCGGCCCATACAAAAAGGACGCCCGGGGAAAAACACTTTTCTACATCGAAAATTGCACAAAATGAATATATTTTTTTAAACTGCCTTCTAGAGGGTGAAAACTATGTCGGTATGTTTTCGAATTTTCGATGCGTTTCGTATTAACGTAAACATTCACTGTCAAACGTGTACGATTTATCAAAAAATATTATTTTAAGAAAAAGTGCTGCTAACTCAACTTTCATAAAGAATTATAAAATTATAAAAAGCTACCGACGTAGCTTCTTCTTTCTAAAAAATATATATTTTTTAAAATTTCAATTTCATGAAAGTTTCGGTGTAGAAAAGTGTATTCTCCATAAAGCCCTTTTCGAGCGATTTCTGTAGGTAAATTTGAGCGTTGTCTCATTCGCACATTTCGCATTCGCGTGTATTGTAAGTGTACGTGAGCTTATTGTGAGCGGGACAGAATGACAGACGCGGGTGTTCCGCGTGTCGTTCAAAGTCTAGCCTCTTAATTTAACCAGTGATTCCAGAACAATTCATGTTTTTTTTTAAATTCTCTTCTATTACCATAGAACCTGACATGACTTGATGACAACTCGATGAGTTATGCACCCGGCTTCCACGTCCTTCTCATGGGCGTCATATATATTTCTAAGACTTTCTAAGAGTAATGATCTAATAATAGCTACATAGCCATTCGAACGCTTTTTGCCACATTATGGCACTATTTCCAAAGCCTCGGATTGCTTTGTTGCCACAATGTGGCAAATATTCTCTAGCTTCTTTAAAATGTTTTAAAGTTAACGATTTTATAATAAGTTTTTTATAAATCCTACGAATATGTGATAATAGACAAAAGATAGGCGAAGTGGTTGGCTATTTAGAAGTATAATCAGTTTGTAAGTCTCCATATTCAAATTTGGAGGTATGGTTTTTTTTAATGTGGGCAATTTAATTTCCTTTGACAATACGAGAAAAAAGTATTTAATTGCTCTGTCGCTCCAATGGTTAGTACAAAAAGCAACCTTATATTACAGGTACGACAGGCTTTCTAAAAGTATAGAAGGTTGGCATGAACTCCACACAGGAGGCCCTGAGGGAAAAAAACCCTCAGGGCGTGTGTCATCTTTGGAGATGCTGTGTGGAGGATCTTTTTGGGAAAATGAGGGAGAGGAGAATCTGAGAAGAATAAAGTTATGAAGATTGGATATGAATCTGGGGGTCAGTACGTCCAGGAGTGACCGACATATTAATCCGTCCTGAAAAGAAATATAAAAAAATAGCAATTATGTTAAAAATATTACGTTGTTAATATTTTTCCCACTGGGGTGCAAGCCAATGGTTCAGGAGGGTCTAGGGCTCCCTCAAATAGTCTCTCCCACTTTGAGTGAACCAACGCCTTCGTCGCCAAGATCTATACAAATCTCACCCCATGAACCAGTGAACCCCAGCTAAATCACCCGTCATTACGAACCACTTGCGGTGTCTTTCTTCTCTTTCAAGTTTTGCTTAGAATTCTATTTAGATTCGCATTCGTCCCTTGTACAATATCATAAACTTAGTTAGTATAAACGTAGTTACATACACAAGAAGGAAATACAAATTACTCAATAACATTGAAATGATTATTGAGCGCAATTTCGCATTTTGTTTCCTTTGAAATAACTGAGTTGCATAATATATTGTCTGGAGTGCCAACGTAATATTATTATGTTTATTATTATCATGAGAAGCCCACCAGTGTTTGTGGTTTTGAACAAGTGGGAACAACGGAAAGCGAATGGTGAACAGGTATTGTGTTTGAATGGAGTCGCTGAGACGTGTCGCTGCGATCAGAAACTGCATTGCGAGGAATGTATGCAAATTACAGTAACCACAACAACACACAAGAGAGTGAGAACACTTTGATCATTTTGACGAATGCATATTCAACGAATTTTATGTTTGATGAACAAATTGCAGGGGTGGTTATCAGATTATTTATTCATAGAAAAATATGAAACTTACAAAAATTTCATTCAATGAACCATTATGACAGCCGATGTGGTCGAGGGGTAAGGATCTCGACTTCTAATCCGAAGGTCGCGGGTTCGAACGCGGCGTGCGCAAATAAAATTTATTTGATTAATTTGTGTAATTTTTACTATAAAATTTGATATTGTGATTATAGACAAAAATGTGGAGGTAATTAAATATTATGAATATTACGAACTACTAGACAAACATTAACATTTGATATATACACATCTCATTCCAACTATAAATTGCATTCCCCAATACAACGACTACATAGTCTTAGTAACCAATATTTAAACAATATTGATGTATTTGACAATAATTTGAATTTGACAATCTTTAAACGCCGTATGTGCGAAATATATCTACTTAATCCATAAACTATTGTAAACACCAATTTTACACATTTTTATTAATATCTATTTTTTTAATTGGAGGATATTGGCAGGCTATCTATTTTTACTTTATTTACATTCTATATTACCTACATTTTGTCAACTCATATTTTATCTAACCTATATTATGTTTCTTTATATTTTCTGTTACTTACCTGTATTTTATCTTCACTGTAATTAATCAAAACATGTATTGCTTTATGTATAAGTATAAAGTATAAAGTATTTATTTATCAAAAAGAACAGGAATACATTATTATATAAACTATTACATATTTATTACATCGAGAAAATAACATGAATATATAATATAATATCATATTATTACATAATATATAAAAATGTAGGGCTTTTACATAGTATGTAAAAGCCCTATGGGCGTTTAAACAAAATAAAATAAATTATGAAAAATAGTTCAACGTGATATAAAAAATAGGCGATAAAACGGTGACCAGATAACTCAACAATGTACAACTTCATCACTACTTTGAAATATCATTAAAAGAGAAAAAAAGCTAATAGGTTACAATATAGGCTAGTTCTTTCATCACTTTTCAAAGGGGTGTTGAAGTTGGAATGCCACTTTGTTGTGTTGTCGTGGAACCGATAAAACAGTGCGTGATTTTGATTTCGCTTGTTTCTACAGAAATCATATTAAAACGTGGCTTACTTAAATCATCCGAAATCCACGTCCTGGGAAAATCAATGCGTGATACCCGTAAACATCATATTAAAAAAGATATTGCGAAAATTATCGTTTTTATAGCATCACATACCAGACATAATACATGCGAAATAATGAAAACGCAAGCGTTACCGGCACGATTTCAATAAAAAAATAACTGAAAAACAACACACTTTTTCCGGGAAACTCGACGATACGTGGAAGTGTTGCGGAATCGCGAGCCTGCGGTAGTTTTCCGCGGAAAGCCAAACAAAACACAGGTGGGTTACTTCGGGGAAATGTGAATGCAAAAAGAGTTTCATATAACAGTTTGTATGAAGGCACCAGGCGTAGTCGCGATTCGACGATTTTACAATCCACATGATACCATATGTTGTTCTAAATTCTTTAAGAAAGTAATGTCCGGCGAACAAGGTACGAGCTGTAAATACCAATTATGTAGACAGACGAATATCTCGAAGGCTTTACAGGGACATGTAGGCATCTAGCAATGCGAATCTTAGATTGCCGACCAAAAAATAGGGTACTTTATAATAAGCATACTGAACGAATGTGTGTTTTGAGTTAAACGATGCTTTAGCGGAGATTAAGACGATAGACTCCGCTTTTCGGCCCATACAAAAAGGACGCCCGGGAAAAATCACTTTTCTACATCAAAAATTGCATGAAATGAATAATTTATTTTTATATTGCCTTCTAGAAGGTGAAAGAAGCCATGTCGGAATGTTAAATTTTTGATGCGTTTTGTATTAACGTAAACATTAACTGTCAAACATGTATAATTTATCGGAAAATATTATTTAAGGAAAAATGAATATGAAAGTTTGGGTGTAGTGTGAAATGTTTTCTCCCGAAACCCACTTTCAAACGATTTCTGTAGGTAAATATGAGAGTTTACGGCAGTTGTTCCATTCGCACGTTTGACGTTCGCTTGCATCGTAATAGTGTGTCTGAGGTTATTTTGAGCGGAATATAATGAAATACCTAAACGTTCCACATTTACACGCAAAGACTAGCCTCTTAACAGCGTATCTTGGGACAGAAGGGAGAAGGGAGACGACAAAATGAGGTGCATTTCCACAAAGAGAAATTTCTACCCAAATTTTTTAATTTTTATATTTATTCTCTACCTCTACGTAACTATCTTGAAAAAGCAAATTTATATTTTAACAAACCCATAATATTTGCATGCATTTTAAGGAATAGAAAATGATCATTTTCACAAAATGAAAAACTTTTGGAAACTTCTTGGAAGATATTTTATATAGATAAAAACCAATAAAAAAATATACAAAATAAATAAAAACCAAAAATAACAACTTTGAAGGTGGGTATGGATACCGCCGCCCCGGGAACCTTTATGGGATGACCAACACCTCTGCCATAGATCTCTCCAAATGGTTTGCTATTTCCCCTGAATTAGCAAGGGTGCCCAGGTTCATGGGGTGAGATTTGTTCGGATCTTGATGTGTCTGGCAGATGTGTCTTCCCGCCAATACTGCCTAGCAGGTCGGTCTGTTAGATAGATATTGATCTATTGTAAATAATTGCAATTTTCGACTGTTTATAGCTTCTCACACTAGGTTAATTAAAAGGGTATCTTAAAATATTAAGCCTCAGTGATTATTCACCTAAGTACCACAATTTTTTTTTCTTGTGTATATAATTTTCTTTGTGAAATCGCTCCAATTGTTTTCAGTCATTTTGAGTCAGGTAGGTAATAGGTATCTAAGTAATAACTTGTCTGCTGTTACTGAAACTCGATAAATAAATGTATAATAATAGTAGTAGACGATAATAAAACTATATTTCTCAGTCTTGTCGAGTTCTGTTTCTGCTATCAATCTTGGTTGAGTTTACTATTTAATCAATGTGGTATTTCCTTTTTTCAATTATTACAAGGATCGCAATATTCCATGTAGGTTCTAGGCAATTCGTCAGATAAAATATCTCTCAGAAGCAGGGATGTTATATCAAAGTAATATCTAACAATTGCGCAACGAAAGAATAATAACTCATATTTAGAGTTACAATATTTACAACATAATATAGATAAAACATTTGAATCACTCTCTTTTTACATCTATTTAAATAACAAAATTATTATAAAAAAAGAACTATTAGTAATTTTATAAGAAAATTCATCGAAAATAATAAAAACATAGGTAAGTTGATGAATGATACAAAAACAAGAAAATACAATAAAAGTAATAAAAAGGTAAGTTATAAATGATACAAGGAAATAATAAGCAAAACATTAAGAAAAGTTATGAGGTGGTATTCGAGAATTTTAATTTAATTTTTTTTTTTGTAATTCTCATAGTTTTCCTCCGTTCTTATATCTAGAGGTAATTTATTAAATAATTTTAAACCCTTAAATATAAAGTGATTCATTTCACAAGGTACTGTCAAATCATTTTAGAGGATATGTTCGAATGTACAAAATATTGTCGAAAGAACTAAAAAAGTCTTTTTAAAAAATTTAAAAGTTCACTATTATCCCTCAAATGCCCAAAGTTAATGGGTGCGAAGCGATGGTTATTAATTCCGTTCAAATCAAGACTCGCGATTCAATTTGGAAATGTTCTTAAAACATTTTCTTTGCTTCATTCTTAAGCTTCCAAAAAACAAAAATATTATTAAATAAATTTACATTGTGATCCATTCAATACACCACCACACACACAAGCAGGGATCTCTTCAAAATGATTTACTTATAAGAGTGTTTGTTCTATTTTTTCAACACTTATTTTATGTGATAACGTAAAACAGATCTCCCCGAAATGCACAAAGCCATTGGAACTGTGGAATCCCCATTTGGGGATGTTGTTAGAGGGATGGAAAGGAAAATATAAAGATTAAGATGAAAGCAACTTTTCGATTCTGATTAATTGTATCTTCTATTGTTCAACGAGGTAAACATTATAGCTACAAAAGCTGAAAATCTGTTTGCGTACTACGTCTCACTGAAAGCTCGCGAACTTTGAGTAAGTACCTGCTCGGACTAAAACAATCGCACGACATTTTCCGTCTTGAATTTCTAGGACAATGCGACAGATTTTTATTCAGATAGCAACGTCATTCCCATCATATGCAGCAAAAGTTGTTTTTTTTTTATTACAAAAAGAAGATCTATAACCATTCATCCGATGATACTGCGTCTATGTTTATCTCTCACATGAAAGGATCTTTAAAGAACAAGAGAGCGAAGTTATTTGTTTATGTCTAGCGAAGTGCGTGTAACAACAGCTATTTTTTCATCTCGTATCTAAAAATTTCCTTGGCGTCTGTAAATAAAAATGAGTCATTGCATAACGCGGAAAAAAGCATTCAGAAAAAAAACATTCCGTTTTCATAATGGAAGGTATGAAATAATATTGACACTCCCTAAGTAGGGGAGAAGTTATAATTCAGTGATTCTCAACCTTTTTAGAGTGCGGCCAATCATCAAAACACTAGCATTTAAAAACCCGTTCCGCGGGTCACGACCTAAGAGGTCACTTTGAAGCAGCTTTGTAACAAACTACACACACGACGATGGTTTTGCATAAAGCGCAGAATCAGAGACGTACTCGAAGTCGGGTTCTTAAATTGCAACCGTACAGTCGCTAGCGTATTGAATCTATCAGATTTTCCGATATTTCATTAGCTGCCAAGACACACATGTTTAATATTGCTTCATAGACATGCTGTGATGATCTTCCTGGAGAACTAATAATAAAATACTGCACCCGCGTTGCAATATATAAAAAGAGGTGAAGATGGTTTATAGCTCGGTGGGAAGGACGCTCGACTAGCAGTTGGACGGGGCGAGTTGTACACTCACACCGGGTAACATACTTACTTCCCTTTCAACACAACTTATACGATATATATATAAATGTACGATATAACAATTTTAAGCAAATTAGTAGCAAAAATCTCGTTAAAAATTATTCATTGATGACACAGCTAATAAATAAACAAAATAAAACCCGCCTCTACGCCCCTCACACGAAGGTGCATAAAGCGCAGAGTCACAGACGTACTCGGAGTCGGGTTCTTAATTTTTAAAATTTTTCTTTATTCATTAAACTGCTAGTTACATGTTTTGAGAATTTCACGACCACCACGCTAGGCACATGCCCGTGTTGTGGTGCTCAGTTATCTATAGAGTGCATTAACATATGAACTATAAAAGGATGTGAAAGAATATTAAGTATTATAAATTAACCGTTTAATTAATTGCAACCGTACAGTCGCTAGCGTATTGAAGCTATCAGATTTTCCGATTGTTCATTGGCTGCCAAGGACACTTGGACAAAGGGCACAAGGACAAAGACTAGCAGTTGGACGGGCCGAGTTCTACACTCACACCGGGTAACAGACTTACCTCCTTTTTAACACATATACATAAATGTACGATATAACAATTTTAAGCAAAGTAGTAGCAAAAATCTAGTTAAAAATTATCCATTGATAAACACCGATAATAAATAAACAAAATAAAACTGGCCTCTACGCCTCTCACACATTTTAAAAACATCCATTTGATTTTCATTTTTGCTTTCTTGATTGAAAGAATGTTTCAATGAAGTGGAATCTTGGAATAGGAAATCAACCTACTTCCCGACATCCGGATGAGATTTATCTGATTTTCGAAAATGTCAGTCTTAATCTATCGGCATTTTTGCTCAGTTAGTTACGTGGTTATTATTATTATTTTTATTTATTACCAGTTCCTAGAATGAAATTTCAATCCTAAGTCAAATCAAAAAAGGTTATTTTTTGTTTTAAAAGTGACATTTTTTAAAAACCCATACATGTCGTCACTGGTCACTCAGCTGAGTGAAAGCCCAATCCCCTACCGACCTCAACTCTAGCTGTCCATAAGCTACTGATTTTTAAAAATGATTTTGAATGAAAAAAAAAACGAGTGTGCTTTAAACCACACGACTGAAGTAAAACTTTTTTAGCTCCATCATCCGCATCCGCACCCGCATGACTGAGATATTTCATGAACTGGCTATGAGAGGAAGAGAGAAAGAAAATGTGGGCGCGCACTGCTCTCTCTTGCTTCTACAGTGTGATACAGCTCTTTCGCCTCGCAACGCATTTCAATTTTCGTAACGCATTCGCCAGCTTACCCCCCAAGTCAAGCGTGT
Source organism: Limnephilus auricula (assembly GCA_951813805.1). NCBI lineage: Eukaryota > Metazoa > Arthropoda > Insecta > Trichoptera > Limnephilidae > Limnephilus > Limnephilus auricula. The sequence continues at coordinate 40,631,846 of OX638389.1, read as the reverse complement.
GTAAAGAATTATTTACTTAAAAACGTCACCGAAGACCAAAAGGTCATCTATGTTTGTTACTCCAAATAAAATTGTTAGTTACTCTAAATAAATGGGTTGTATGTGGCTAGCGGACCGCTGGTTGAGCATCCCGAATAACAGAGGGGCGTAACGGGGCGTCATAGCGGGGAGAAGAAACGATAACTAATTGAAAATACGCCTGATTGATGGAAATATTAAATGTTTATTCAAATGGAAACGCTTGCGGTGGACACAAGAGTGGAAAAACGGTATCCGTATCTGATAGGTTATGGAGGTAAGTTGTGAAAAATATCTTTTAAAAAAATTCCACGAGAAGTTTCATCACGCGGTCACAAAAAGAAGTTATTTCTATCACACCGTTTCTATTTCCTCTAGAGAGTCTAGACTCTAGAGTCTAGAGGCTTCCAATAAATTTATTGTTTACTGCAAGCGAACGTGGTTGAACCTCACCCCATAAACCCGGGCACCCCTGCTAAGTCAACAAACGTAGCGAACGAAATGGGGCGGTTACTGGTTGTCCAACTAAAGTATTTTTTTTTTAATGTGTCTTTATTCTTTGAATAGTAAATATAACATTTGTGGATTTTATGGCCACCATACTAGGCA